>CAMTDV010001632.1:24166210-24766210 GCA_947069175.1 Scalesia atractyloides
TGACGACATTATGTTGTTTGGGTTTGATGTATCAATTTCATCTTTGTTTCCCTTATTATTATACGTTTAATGGGTTGGTTTTGAGTTACACTATGATGTATGTATTTATGTTGTTTGGATTTTATATAAGTACGTATTTCATCTTCGTTTTGCTTATTATTAAATGTTTAATGAGTAATATATATGAATAAAAATACGATACACAATGTTTGGTCACTGAGATTGTTTGCTCAAATAGTTTAGTGGGTTTGCTATACTTTTAAATTGCTACACTGAATTTGGTCTTTGTTCGGATACTGTTACACGAGCTTGAGATTGTTTAAATGCTATAAGATCAATTTATGTTTATGTATGTGTTATTGTTGTTATAACATTAGTTCAGGGGTACTTCTTTCATATACATCAAGTTACATGGGGAAGACATGAAAGAGTGTTCCAGAGATAATGAAAAAGTATTGTATTGATTAATGTAATTAAGTTTCTCATTTAATATATTATAATGAATTTCATAATTATGAAACAGTGTTTGAATTCTGATCTTCGTATAAGTGACACGCCATACTTATTTGGGCTGTGGTTTGCAATATGAATCTTTACCTACCAAGCGCAGAATGCTTTAGAATGAGATTTTTCTCAATCTACAAAGCTTCTTAATATCTTTTCCAACCCCATACAGCAAGGAACATCCACATAAATTTCTTTGCAGCTAAGGATAATAATGCATATGTATAACCAATCACATATGTATAGGTATACCCTTTTTCGTTTTGTTTAACAATCTTGCTTTTGAACTAGCAACTTTGCCATCTACTTTGTGCTTTATGGTATAATTAAGCGAACTACTTCCATCTAGCTATTTTTCAAGCATGCTAAGTTCCTCACTATTTACACTACAATTCATATTATTGTCAACCTTTTTACTTCATTTAGTAGTAAGTGCCTAAGTTCTCATGTTCAAAATTAGCTTTAGCTATTTCCTACATAACCCCTAAAGATCACCCATCCGAATGTAATGTGTATTGCATGGTCTCATTGGTTAGTAGAGTATTGGTGGCTAGAAGCATTTCCATGGCTCTAATGGGTTTTGAATTAAAGCTACCATCGTCTCTATGATGTCCATAATTAAAAGAATGAGATGCATCCATGATAATGAACAACTGATTCGTGGGGGGGTGATAAAATATATAAAACCTTTTTAAGTTAGTAGATACCCAATAAAAGCGCATCACATGAACCGGACTATGTGGGTGTGGAATTAATAACTAACAAGGAATGTCACTTATAAACCTATTATATGTTTCTTCTTGCTCCTATCTTGGATTTTTTTTTAAACCGGAATCACTTTCTGTTTTCCAGACCAAACCCAAACTATCTTGGAATTTTTTAACCGAAATCTCTTTTCGTTTTCTAGACCAAACCCAAAAACACACATTTATGTTGTATTTGGGAGTCACTAACCAAATTTCGAACCAATTGCAAGAAAACTGAAATGAAGACACCTGGATTTCTACACAAATCGTGTGTTTACTTTCAGATTAAAATATCTGATGGAGCACACAGGAACGAATCTGCTGATTGTTTGAGCATTCTTGAAACCGTACCACACTTGTTCGTATATGTCGAACAAAAAGAACTACCCACATCGACCTTTCAATCGTCGTGTATCTTGTCGACCAAAAAAATTGCCTCATATATCCATGCCTAGAGATGGGCATAAAAACCGGTTCCGAACCCGAACCGGTAGAACCGAACTGGAACCGGTTCCAGTTCCTACCCGACATTAAGTAGAACCGGTTCCGGGTTCAAAATACCCGTTGGTTCCAACCCGGTTCCACAATTTTACCATTTGAATCGGGTAGTAACCGGTTCCTAACCGTACCCGGTCCCTACGTGGAACCGGTTCCTGACCGTTATAATATTACCGTTGGAACCGGTTATAGCCGTTAAAAATGTTACCGTTGGAACCGGTTATAGCCGTTAAAAATGTTACCGTTGGAACCGGTTCCTGACCGTTAGAACCGATTCTATATATTTTTTTTTGAAATCTATTGTTTAGCACACAATTTCTCATATCTATTCTTCTTGTTACATTTCTTTATTGTTCTTTTTCACATTCTAATCAACAAATGGCCTCAAAGAGTTTCAAAAACGCAAATTCCCAATCCGTTAACAATGTTCCTCAAGATCAATCGGTTCCATATGTGGTTGGAACATTGTCTCATAATCGCAGTAAGGAAGTTTGGAGCAATTGGGAGTTGGTCGAGATGAGTGACGGCTCGCAAAAAGCTCAATGTAAACATTGTGGATCGTTATTAGCCAAGGAATCAAACTCAACGTTAACGAAGCATATTAATAAGTATTGCAAAGTTTTAAAGGAAATGACATCCGGTCAAGTTCCACTATCCAAAGATGGTACCATTTTTCGTTATGAGCAAAAATTAGCTCGCGATCGGATGGCGAAGTTGTTGATACAAAAAGCGTTGCCGTTTGGACACTTCGACGACCCCGATCTTACAAATCTTATTCGGGAGACGCTACAACCTCGCTATAAACATGTAAGTCGTCGCACTTTAAAACGTCTTTTTTAAGTTTATGGGAAAATGCAAAAAAAGATTTAATTGTTTTTTTTAAGAATTTAAAAACTAGTGTAAACCTAACTAGTGATGTGTGGTCGGCTCCACATGGTTTACCGGAATCGTACATATGTGTCACCGCTCATTGGGTTGATCCCGATACATGGCAAATGATGAAGCGTACGATTGCGTTTGACGAGTTTCCTTCTCCTCATACGGGAGAAAATATTTATAAAATTATAAATGGCACAATAATTAAATATGGTTTAGAAGATAAAATTTTTTCAATATCCTTTGATAACGCTTCAAACAACACAACGGCGATTGAAAATTTAAAGTTGAAGTACAAACCAATACTTGATGGTGTTTTTTTTCACACACGATGTGTTGCACATATTATTAACTTAGTAGTGCAAACCGGTTTAAAAGATCAATTTGTATCGGATTT
Source organism: Scalesia atractyloides (assembly GCA_947069175.1). Taxonomy (NCBI): domain Eukaryota; kingdom Viridiplantae; phylum Streptophyta; class Magnoliopsida; order Asterales; family Asteraceae; genus Scalesia; species Scalesia atractyloides. Next base: position 24,169,232 of record CAMTDV010001632.1, read on the forward strand.
TATTATAGCATTTAGAGCTATGCTCCAAGATGTTTTCAAAAGTGGAAAAGAAAGATATCAAGAATATAAAAAACTTTGTAAAGATGTCAACCAAAAAATTATTGGACCGAATTGGGATATACCGACTCATTGGAATTCAACTTGTCATATGTTTGAAATGGCTATAAAGTAAATGGGCACTTTAAAATCTTTTCATACTACTTTAAGTGATGAGTACCTTGTCGTCCCCTTTTCCCGACACGGCTTGGTAAATATTAATAACCTAAGTACTTTTTTACAAGTTTTTAAAACTACAACGACTTTGATTTCCGGTGTTTATTATCCTACTAGTTCTAAAGTTGTGGACCAATTGTATTTGATAACAACTAATTTTAAAAAGTTTGAAATTCTAGTGACATGTTAAGGAATATGGTGAGACCAATGATTCAAAAATTTTAAAAATATTTTTTTAGAATTACCACCCGTTTTTCTATGTGCCGCTGCTTTAAATCCAGCTTTAAACGTACCGGGTGTTGAAGCTTTAATTGATGAAATTTATGACAAGTTGGATATGCATGAGGAGGATCCAACTTTAAAAGCAAAAACAAAAAAATATTCAATGAGTGTATTGCCAAACTTTATGATCATTATTTAAAAAAAATGGTGAAAAAAATCATACAAATTTGTTTGAATCTCGGTCCACGGCCTCTAACGATGAAACAAGCGGGGATCCACTTATAACCATGTTGAATGTCGTTAGAGACGAGACCGCTAGACAACAAAGGGGTAGTGAACCAACAAGTGAACTTGGGAGATATAAAAAAAATCAGTATTCGCTTACTATGACCACCGAGGAGTATAGGAAATTTGATGTTTTGGCATGGTGGAAATCGAAAGAATCCGAATACCCGATTCTAGACACCATGGCTCGTGATATACTAACGGTCCAAGCTTCCACGGTCGCTTCGGAAAGTGTGTTTTCTCTTAGTGGCAGGGTTTTGTCAATTAGAAGAACAAGACTAACTCCGGAATCACTAGAGATGGCAATATGCTTAAAGGACCATTTGGATGCCGTTGATCGTGTTCAACATAAAACTATTCTAGAAGATGAAGTTGAGTTAGAGCATAAAATTGTTGACGAAGAGGAGGACGAAGAAGTGGAGACTAACGATTCGGACGACGATTGTACCGAGGTACCCGCACCTAAGAGAAACTCGTCGGAAAGTGTTGCACCTGCCGCTAGTAAACGATCAAAGAAATAAAATCTTACTACAACCGGTTCTGAGTAATTTTTAATTTTTTTTTGTAACCGGTTAATTTTTTTTATATATTGTAACCGATTAATTTGTTTTTTAATTTTAACCGATTATTGTTACTATTTTTATTTATCAATGTAACTAATAATAAAAATCAAACATAACAAACACAATAGAAAGAAACATTACACAAACTTTATTAAAACACCAACGATAACATTTATCAGGAACCGGTAAGTAGGAAGGGGTTTAATAAAAAAAAAACGATTTTTTTAATCAGGAACCGGTTCCACCGGTAACATTTTATCAGGAACCGGTTCTGAACAGTAAAAGTCAGCTTTTTACTGTCAGGAACCGGTTCTGAACAGTAAAAGTCAGCTTTTTACTGTCAGGAACCGTTCTGAACACTATCAGGAACCGGTTCCGCACCATACCCGGTTTCCATAATATCCGTACCCGGTTCTACACGGTTCCATATTCTTGGGTGTGAACCCGGGTAGGAACCGGACCCGGTTCCACACCATACCCGATTCCAATGACATCCAAGCAGAACCGGTTCCGGGTTGGAACCGGTTCCGGGTAATAATAAAACCCGATTATGCCCATCTCTGTCCATGCCCATCGGTTTTTTGGTTTTACGAAACAATCAGATCCAACATGTGAGCCGATCTACGTTTTAGGCCCAATTCAAAGGACTCAACATAGCCCAATATATCAGAACTTATATATCAAGTTGATTCTTTTGGCCCACTTAAAATTAATTCACAAAATAGGACAAAACGTGTGCACATATATATATATATATATATATATATATATATATGTATGTATGTATGTATTGCATTTAATTAATTATAAATTCAAAACCGATAAATACGCAAAATCTTATTAACACTAAAGTGAGCCTACACTCCCGCATCTCCTAACTCGTTTAATATTTAATAAGATTTACTTGGTCGCGACAAGTTAATCCAATATCACAAAAACCCGTTGATAACATTAAAAATACCAACAATTTATTTCGTCATTTTGAATATATATATATATATATATATATATATATATATATATTGGAGGGTTCAAATGAGAAGAAAAATTTTGTAAGAATAAAAAGAATAATTTTAAACCAATAGAAATTCTTCATTTACTTCATTAATGTATGTATTTAATGTTATGAAAAATAGCATATAGGTAAATCTATAATTGTCATTAATTAGTTAATTAATTAAGCTTGTAACTCATTTTTTAATATACTCTTTCAAGATAAAATAATTTATGGTGAAGGACAATTTTTGACGTGTGTATGATAAATTTTGAAATGTGTAGGATAAATTTTAGTATGTGTAGGATAATTTTGAAATCTGTAGGGTAAATTTATATGTGTGTAAGGTAAGTTCTGGTAAATATAAGACATATGTAGGATGAATTTGAAATGTAGGTTAAAATGTTTTTGTTTTATTAATGAGAGATAACATAATTAATGAATATTTAATGTTTTACCATGATGTCCTTTTCTTATTTTTCTTCTCACGTTAAATTTATTCTCAACTGAACCTTCCCCCATATATATATAACCACAGAGTTTTTTTCTAATGAGATTGAAACTATCTTTGCAAGTGTTGATTCTGGAGCTTTGTGGGGTGCTTGATTTTATGATCTTCCCAATTTGAATACCCTAAAATTTTAGAACAATGGTCTATTGTGTGTCTAATTTAATTTCACCGACCATATTTTCTGGTAGTTTTTCACCAATGGTCTTGTTTATCTTAAGCCCTTACTTGTTAAGCGCCTAACACATAGGCCCAGGGTTCACACTGAGCACCTTGAGTGTAGAGCTATTCAGAATTCGTTTTGGATTTGAAAAATTCAACTCGATTCGTATTCGATAATCAAGGTTTGAATTCAATTTAAAAAAAATCAAATTCGATTCATATTGAAGTCCAGTAATGAAATTCGAATCTAATACAAATTTATGATTTTCGATTTAATATTTGAATTCATTTTATACTTATTGTTTTCTTATATATACACTCACAATTACATCTAGATTTGGGCCAAAGTATAAAGTACATCCATAAGGGATAATTCTATTATTCATAACATTACCAAAATAATCCATGCTACTTATTTCTAAATTCTTACCTAACTTACATCACTACCCGTAACCAGCCTAACTTCTAAATTTTGGTCTTTTGACCTAATGATAGTTTTTTTTTTTTAAATTGCACATTATTACTTTTTATGTTAAAAATAATTACTTTGTAGTAGTTTTAAAAATGAAGGTAAAATAATTTATTGTTCAGGGTGAATTTGTCATTATTAGCATGGCCATCATACTCGTAAATCTCACCAATACCAAAACTAAGGTAGGGTCTAAGTAGGGTAAGATATAGACAACCTTATCTATACCCGTTGCAATAGAGATGCTGCTTCCAGTGCGACCCCCCGACTCGGTAGTAGTTTTGTATCAAGCCTTGGCCATAAGGAATAAAACACTCAACAATCGTGAAAAAGGCTGATTAGTGCATGTACATTTTGTCTTTCGGCTATCAACACCACCACATAATATATGATTAACCTTCCGACCAAGTAAATGTTACACAATGTTTGGTCATTGAGATTGCTTTCTCAAATAGTTTAGTGAGTTTGCTATATTTCAAAATTGCTATACTGAATTTGATCTTTGTTTGGATATTGTTACACGAACTTGACATTGTTTAAATGTTTTGAAATCAATTTATGTTTATGTATGTGCTATTGTTGCTATCGGGGAAGACATGAAAGTGTGTTCGAGAGATAATGAATAAGTATTGTATTGATTAATTTAATTAAGTTTTTCATTCAATATAATATAATGAATTTCGTAATTATGAAACAATGTTTGAATTCTGATCTTCGTATAAGTGACACACCACCAGACATATTTGGGTTGTGGTTTGCAATATGAATCCTTACCCACCAAGGGCAGATTGCTTTAAAATGAGATTTTTCTCAATCTACAAAGCTTCTTAATTATCTTTCCGAAACCCATACAACAAGGAACCTCCACATTAATTTCTTTGCAGCTTAGGATAACAATGTATCTGTATAACTAATCCCATATGTATAGGTATACCCAATTCGTTTTGTTTTAACAATCTTACTTTTGAATTAGTCAATTTTACCATCTACTTTGTGCTTTATGGTATAAATCGAACGACATCCATCTAACTTATTTTCAAGCATGCTAAGATCATTTAGTAGTAAGTGTCTAAGGTCTCATGTTTAAAATTAGTTTCAGCTAGTTTCTACATAACCCCTAAAGGTTACTAATCTCATTGGTTAGTAGAGTATTGGTAGCCAATAAAAAACACATCACATGAACCGGACTGTGGGTGTGGCCTATTTCTCGTCTCTTCCATTGAGTATGGAATTAATAACTAAAAAGGTATGTCACTTATAAACCTATTATATGTTTCGTCTTGCTCCTATCTTGGAAATTCTTTTGAACCGAAATCTCTTTTTATTTTCCAGACCAAACTCAAAAACATACAGTTATTTCATCATTTTCAATATACACTAGTACAAAAGCAGTTTTTTGGTGCTGGATTTATGCCTTTTTGAGAGAGCATTAACAAATATACTACCAAATAATAGGATTTGTTGGTGCTGCTTGATAAGAGCACCATTAAATCTCTAAACACACAACCAAAAAATCAATGATAGAAACCATATCAGTCCACCGTTAAATATCTAAACACACACCAAAAAATCAATGGTAGAAACCATAAGTCTCTAACACGTGTGAATATCCATTTACTGTAACATCCGTCAAAAAACGGATTCTAAAACCCGAACCATTTTGTAATCAAGTTTGTATTATGATCCTTTTCGTTATGTATTTATGTAAATCGTAAAAGAGATTCGTTATATTAATAATATAAAATAACAAACAAGAATAAAGATAATAATAATAATAATAATAACTAATAAAAAATATATAATAGATATAAAGTTCAAAAACAATAAAAAGGGGTAGACCACGGGACTTGAACCCGGGTCTCAACCCTAACAAACACACAGCACACCGCTACACTACTCACTCAACATCTGAAATAAGTTAAACAAACAATCCTTTATGTCTTACTTCTTATTCACCTTCTTCACACATTGCCGCCCAAGTAACGGCTCTCAGTCAATCCCTTAATTGCTATTTCCTCGCGATTGACAGAAGAAACTACCCCTAATCATGAACCTGGACTCATTACGAGTCAAACCACATTCAATCGTGATTCACAGACAACTCGTCATACCAAATTAAAACCGAAACTCCTTCAATCAAAATTCAACCGCTACGACCTACTCCAACTATAAATAGGGACTATGGGAACCCTTTAGAATGCACACAACCCCTCTGCCAACCTCTGTTCATCAAAATTCATCACCGGAAAGACCTGCAACAAATCATAATTTCACCGGAAAACCGAAAGTGCTCTGTTCGGTATATCTTTCTCTTAATCTCTTTCATTTTTTAATTATATCATGTGTAGTCAGTAAGAATTTACACGAGAATTATCAAATAAATCAATTCAATCGAAAAATTCAATATTCTGTTCATCCTGATGAAGAAGATGAACCTGAGTTGTCGTTTAAATGAATTAAAAATTGTATTAAAACCGGGTTAGTCACACAGACCAGTTGGTTGGGTTGTGTGCATACGAAGCAAATGGTCTCCGGTTTGAGTCGTGTCTGTTGTACCGGTCCACTGAAATATCACACCTTTTTATAAAAGCTTATTCTGAAACAGGTAGCAAGTGTATAAAATTAATTAAAATATTAAATCCAACGGGTTAGACACACAGCCCAATTGGTCAGGCTGTGTGCACACACGAAGCTAAGGTCACGATTTCGAGCCTTGTACGCACTCTGATTCCTTGAAATAACAAAACCTTTTTATAAAACATGATTGTGGAACACGGCTGTAAGTGTATAAAAGAATTAAGATCGGATATTAACTGGGTTAGTCACGCAGCCTAATTGGTCGGGCTGTGTGCACACAAACGGAAGGTCACGGGTGCGACTCTCACACGCTGCCGGTCCGATCGATTTAATCCGATTTATCCGAAAACATATTTTTTTAATTAATTAAACTCTTAATTATTCTCCCTAAAAATATATTATTTTATCACCAATTAATCTTATTTACAAATAAAGGTTTAAGCCAATAAAAATATGATAATAAAAAAATAAAAATTAATTCAAATTATCTAATAAAATATGTAAATAATAAGTTAATTAAAAACATTAAATTCAACCAAGGGTTATATTTTTAGCTAAATTGTTATGTAAATATTTAGGTTAGCCGTTTCGTCACTTGGTATCTCAACTTCTCAATCATGCGAAATCTCCAACAAATCTTAATCGCACCCACTGTGAATGAATCTTACAACTCCCCATTTTAATTCACGTTTTTTGGGTGTATCATGTGTCGCTATATAATTTGTTGTCTTGTTATTTAAAATCTCGTGCTATTACCATTATGTGATCTAACGTGCTATGTGATGTTGTTTTGTTTCTTGCCATTTTGTGTTTATATTCTCATTACAGTCAATTTCTCACATTAGGCCCTTAATTCCCCGTTGCTTACCGGTGGAGCGTCGCGTAGCCTAATATACTAGATCGGCTCCGTTTGATTGAGCCTTGATCTCGTAGCACATCACTTATCGTGCACACGTGTTCGTTATTCGTTGATGATTGATGATATGGTTTGTGATTTAGATAACATACACGACGTTCTCATATTTGGTTAATGCACATTTTTATAAAATACTAAATATATCATTTTTCTCAATGATAAAAAGGATTCACTCGCCAACTTATGTTGACAAAAAACTTTATTTTTACACATGATACAGGTGAAGAGGTTTGAAGCGTGGATCACATAGGATACAGGCCTTAGAAGAATTAAAACGTTATTTGCAAGTTTGATTGGAACAATATTGTGTTTGTTTGAATATGTGTCATTGGAATATTTTAATTAAGTTTGAAATAATAAATATTAAACCTTCATAATAGTAAATGTCACGAGCTTTGATGAAAACCCAATCATGCCCCGACTACCTTATCCGCTGCAGGTTAGTGTGTGACATTTACCACCATTTAATCCACTACTAGAATATCAAAATTTTTTGACACTGCTTTGATTGGTTCACTTGGGTTGCCTTTATATATATTTTTAAAAATAAAATATAAAAAGGTTATTGGCGATGGATTTTCTATTATGAACCGGTTCATAAAAATATACATTATTTGAACAAATGTTTTTTTAGTTTAATTTTATTTTTAAAAACATCCATGATCTAATACAAAGGCAAATAAAATAAAAAAACTATACAATCAAAAAAATATAAAATCTACAAGCATAATGAAACAAAATTACATGTTCATGGGAAGTTACAAAGAATGAGATACAAACATGATTTCTATAAAGCCATTTCCTAAAATAACAATTTAAACACATAGAACACTTTTAAAACTTGGTTACTATTATGTGACATAAACGACCACCGTTGATGTCAACAATTCTCGACCTTGATTGGACAGTATGGGCTACACTATCTTTTTTTCGCATTATTTGCATATATACTTTTGGGACTTCATATTAATCAAAGAAAACTATGTGGTCTGGTGGAAAATATTTTTATTTACTACTCTACGCACGTGAGTTCGAAACTGTTTTATCCGATTTGTCCTTTTTTCCGTGCAAAACACAAAATCATGGTGACCATAGGGGTTCAACCCATATCTCTTTGTTTTAAAAAGCAAAGGTCTAACCAAGTGAGCTATCCACCTGTTTGGTTTTATAAGTGAAATCTATTTCATTTAGCTACTAATAACTAAACGACCTTACAATAAAATTATTTAGACTTTTTTAATATCAGTATTTCCATATTATTAAGTAGCGACTTTTTTTGGTGCTTCATGATGTTGTACCCCATGCATGGTGGCTTTTGAAAAAATGATTTTCGCTTCTAATCCAAAGGTTTTAATTTTTGGTATTTTAACAGCTTTGATTTTTTTTACTCTTAACCCAAGCTTTTCATCTGTTGCACTTTAACCCCAACACTTTTTATTCAACTTTGGTCTCCCATACTTTTCATCACATTTTTTTCATTTATTTTTTCATGTTTGTCAGGCTCGTCACAACACGTTTATTTTTTCTCGTTTGACAGGTTTGTTGTAATGCGTGGTCCTAAATGGACTTAGTTTTTGTTTTCGATATTTAACGTTTCAGTTTAATTTCTCCGCATTAACACGCTGCAACGGGTGTGCGTGGTTCAATGATTTTACGTATGTTTTTCGTTTGGTGTTATTTTTTCTTTTGTTTTTACGAGTTTTTCCGGTGTTGACGATTGTCGACAGTGGTATAACATTAGTGCTACTTGACGTAAGGAATGACTTAATACTAGTTTATCAAATTCCAAAAGGAAATGCAATGACATCTAATACTAATAAAAAGTCTACTTAATAACACATGTCATTCTCATACTAATAAAAAAGTCTATTTAATGCAACACGACATTTTTTCATTCAATTCACCAATACTACTATTATTATTATTATTATTATTATCATTATTATTAATTGATTAATTAATTAATACAAAACAATAAAAAATTCCTTAACAACTTAATACTAATAAATGTTTTATTATTTCTATAGATATTGATCATTTACTTTTAACTTCTAAAATATATAATTAGTTATTAGTAACAATTCTACTTATACTAAACAATTTCATATAATGTCAATGTGACAACATCTTGTTATCCTTTAAAAGGATTTTTTTTACTATATGGTTAAAATATCTATTAGATAAATATTTATTTTATATTATAATGATAAAAATGGTTAAGAATAAGTTAATCCAATACTTGAAACCCAGTTTATTTCCATGCTTTGAAAACACTTTTAATATTATTAACCTGTGTAATACACGGGTTTAAGGATAGAATACCTTCATAATAATTTTGATGAATGTCTATACTCACTGAAGGTTCTAAATAGACTTATATTTTTAGGCTTGCCAAACCACTGATAATTACTAAAGATCAGTGTTTCAGTGACAATATCAAGAAATATTGATTAAAAGAATGATTTAGTAATGGAACTCGACTACAAGTTCTAATCACTAGGTGATAAGATTATTGAGCCACTCATAATATCCGAAAGTAATACTAGCACTCGAACATTTATCCTTAGATTTCGTTTAATACCGTCAAATAGAAGGATTCCGTTTAAATTGAAAAGTAGACAGTTTTCTCTCGCCCTATGTTTTGTTATGACGATAAATAAAAGTATAGGCCAATTTCTATGTAAAGTTGGCTTGTTTCTAAAATAATCGGTTTTTACACATGATCAATTATTGCGTTATCTATGGTAAAAAATTCACTTATATGAATTTATGAAGACGGTATAAATTTAAATAATTTATAATTTTATATTCTTAAACCCGTATATTACACAATCTAATAATCTAATAGGAGAATAAAATCTTTAATAAAAATAAGTCTATGCATTTTTTAATCTCAATCCAAAAGGAAACGCAATAACATAAGAGAATAATACATAAAAAGTCGAAGCCCATGCATTTTTCTAATCTCAAGACACTTGTTTTGTCTCTCATCAATTAAACAATTGGGGTGCCAACTACCAAACCCCCTTTCTACCCCTCTCTATCTAACACGATGGACCAACGAGTCCATGACAAAAAGATTACGACAACGCGGTTCAATGTTCAATAATATATTAGTAACTCTAATTAAATATGTTTGTTTTTCATACTTTATTCTTCTTACTTATTATTTTACTAGTAATGGTCCAAAATGTGAACAAAATTTAAGTTTACCAAGTACGACCCTCTCTCATCAGTGTGTCGTTACATAATACCATCAACACATAGGGGGACAGGGGGCCCCGTTAAAAACCATTCACCACGCGTGGATGTGTGTGATACATCACCGCCACCTGATACGATAACGCGTGAACTTTACAACACGTGGCCACTATCACACGTGAAGATTTGTTGGGTCGTGAGGGAAATTGTTAAGTGTGATGAGTGATGGTCATTTCCACTAAAATCCATCATCAGTGATGAAATAAAGCTCGATGATGTGGCGAAACTTAATTGGATGTTGTAAATGATGGAATTCCATCACTTGTAGAACGCCCCTACCCCTTTATCTTCTTAGAAACACACACTCAATGATATTATTTAAAAATCGGTTCTGTAAGATAATCCACATAATTTGTATAAAAATTACCAATGCTAATTCATTATTAGAATTGTATATAACGACTTTAATGTATAAAAAAATTTACCAATACTAATTAATTATCAAAATTGTATAAACGACTTTAATTATTGAAATACCTTTAAAGTTCGTACCAAAAATGCAATGAACAAAACCCAAATTAACACTGTGTTATAAGTTTTGATAATAAAACAATGTATAGAAACCTTAGTAAAAAATGTAAGGATCAAAACCCAGTTGAAAGACACAATGGTCACAACCTTTAACACAATACAAAGAAAATCCAGTAAAAGTGAAAATTTTATTTTATTTTTATATAGTAATATCATACTGATATTAAATATAAAAAACGCTCGTTATTATTATGATTTTTTTAAAACAAATGTCGTATGGAAAATTTTTTAAATTTGATGAGGGGAATTGACATGTGTCTTGCATGTGGAGAGAGAAAGTCAATATATGTAGGTTCCTTTTATGCCCTTTTATTATTTTCTTTTCTATAAAACTAATCTCAACCCTCCAAATTCAAGATCAATGGACTAAAATCCTTCTTACCCTTCTTGTTTATGTAGTCCTTTATATTTGATCTTAATCCATTACTCTACATATGATCTTTTAGAGTGATTTTGATCTTAAGGTAATTTTGAATTGTATGTTATTTGATGAACTTGTAGAGTAATTTGGATACATTTGTAGAGTAATTTTGATAATTACCTTATGAGTAAATAATTATGAAAATGCCATCGCTATATATTCTAATGTATGGATTAATATATTAGGATGATGTTCTACAATTATTAGATAAAACAATATTAGGAATATAGTTATATGAACAAACTAGTTTTTTTTATACGTTTAGATTGTTTGAAATAATTTTGGTTATCTGCATTTGTTGCATTAGTGAACAAACAAGATGCATTACAAATGACACTAGTCTCAGGCGACAAAGAAAAAGAAGAAATAGATAGCATATTAGATGATTTGCAAGGATTTTTGTCCTCGAATTGGAGAAGAGGGTGAGAAATTATACCACACTTCATATATATATATATATATATATATGTTGGATAGTTTAAATGAGAAGAAAAATTTTGTAAGAATAAAAAGAATAACTTTTAAACCAATAGAATTTCTCCTTTTACTTCATTTAATGTGTGTATTTAATATTATAAAAAAGGGCATATACTATAATTGTCATTAATTAGCTAATTAATTAAACTTGTAACTCATTTTTTTAATATACTTTTTCAAGATTAAATAATTTATGGTGAAGGATAATTTTCGACACATGTAGGATAAATTTTAGTATGTGTATGATAAATTTTGAAATGTGTAGGGTAAATTTATATATGTGTAGGGTAAATTTCGATAAGTATTAGATATATGTAGGATAAATTTTGAAATGTGTAATATAATGTTTTTGTTTTATTAATGATAGATAACATAATTAATGAGGGAGTTATAAATTATTTAGTGTTTTATTATTATGCCCTTTCTTCTTTTTCTTCTCACATAAAATTTCTTCTTAAATGAATCTTTCCATATATATGTATATATATATAGGGTGAGGTTATTTTGAGAAAATTTAAAAGTATTAGAAGGATAAGAAAGAATCTAAACCATTAGATATTTAATCTAATGGTTGAAATCATAGTGGCAATTCTGTAAATAATGTTGACTATTAAACTAACTAATTTTCTAGATTAAGGGTATAAAGGTAAATTTAATATCTTTAAATTAAGAAATTAATATTAATAAACATGCAAAGTTCCCCCTTCTTTTTTAAACATCAATAACTTTTTATGTGTAATTCTTTTTTTTTTAAATTACACCATAATAACGATGTTTTTTATCTTTAATATGAGTACCATATTGATATACTTATGTAGAGTTATTTCTGTTTTTATATATTTAGGGTGTTATTTCTATTTTGATTCTGATTAAAGTGTTGACTGGTGTTATATTAGGGTGTTATTTCTGTTATATTCAATGTTAGGGTGTCCTTTATAAGATGTGTGCCTTCAATATAACTGTTGTGGTGTTTTTATGAGTTATGGTATTATTTTTGTTATATTTCTGTTCTTTATAAGATGTATGCCTTCAATATACATGTTGTGGTGTTTTTATGAGTTAGGGTGTTATTTCAAATTCGAAAATCCCTGCAATAACTGCCAAAAATCGGTTGCATATATTCATTCCATAATTAGAGTTTATTAGTTAAATTACACTTATACCTTAAACTACCAAAATAAAAAGGGACACATGTCACCTCCATAATCTTTCTTATCCTTTTCACACTTTTAGATTTTCTCACATGAACCTCTACCTATATATATATATATATATATATATGGGTTAGTTAACTTAGAATTAATGTATCATGCGTATGAGATGACAATATAACATGTGGTTTTGTTTACACCATGCAGATTTATGGATTTATAACATGCGGGTTTTCGTTTTGGTGGATTATAACATGCAAAACTTGCATTGTGTATGCATCGTATGTTAAGACCAATTGTACAATACACTTTATATATATATATACACACACGCGCGCACACACACACAATATATATATATGCAAAGGATCCACCAAAAAGTATGTTTTGCTAAGTAGCCTAAGAAAAATTATGATAATAATATGTGGCACTACTTATAAGTAGGAACAAAAAGCATTTTGTAACGAAAACATTTTGTTCCTTATAAGTATGAGTGTGAAGATAACATGTGGCACCCTTAATTGTTTTCTCAAAAATATAACAAAAAAATCCAGTAAAAAAACATAGAGCAAAAAAATTTAGTATAAAAAATGTAGCACAAAAAAATTCAGTACAAAAAATTTAGCACAAAAATCAAGTACAAAAAATGATATACAACATAGAAACACAACACATTGTTTTAGCTGTCATATTTATATATCAATTGGTTACTCAAATTAAAAATAAAAAGACGCTCGATTTTATAGTGATAATTTTATAAAAAATTATATAGTGTAAAAAGTTATGATCGTTTAAAAATGGGGGTGGAATATGTATGTGTCTTACATGCAAAGAGAGAAAGTCAATAAATATGATTTTACAAAGATACCCTTTAACTCATCTTTTTTCCTACATTTCTATCTTAACCATTGATTTGAAAAATGAAAGATGAAGATTCATTCTCATTCCACTTAGGTAAAATAATTTTTATATGATCATACTCATATATATATATATATATATATATATATATATATATATATGAAAATGTTCAATTAATAACCCATAGTTAGTGAGAAAAATTAAAAACTCCTCCTTAATGAATGGAATGAGACTTTTATTGAAGGAGAGACAACATCGAAAAAAAATATAAATTTTAAACATTTCTATATTCTTTATATGTTATTATTTTTTTTAAAAATTGAACCATAAGATTATAAATTTTCTTATCTTTCATTCGGGTATATTCGAGCATCTTTTTCAACAGAAACAAAATATTTAACGTGTTGTACTTTTTCCAGTGCTACTATTATAGTACTGTACCTATGCAAAACTACTTAACCTTAGGTTTTAGGTTTTGGCTTTAATTTAACTTTTAGGGTTAGATTTTTGTGGGTTTAGATTTCGGGTAGTTTTTAGGTTTATTTTTTGGAGGGGTGGTGGGGGTTGGTCGGTTTAGGTTTTCGTAGTGTTACAAATGTATAATACAAATTTACTTTTATTTTTTTTCAAAAAAAAGTTTTATGCTTATTTTAAAAATGCTAGATTTACAGCCAAAATTTAAAAAAAAATATTTGGTGCGTTTTTTGATCTTTTTTTAGAAGTTTTCGAGTTCTCGTGATAAAATGAGTTTTCTCTTGAACTCTCTCTCTCTCTCTCTATATATATATATATTATATAATATATATATATATGAGAGGATCATGAGAAAAATAAAAAGCCTAAAAAATATCATTTTTTATAAAAAATCGCTACTTTTTATGTATAAAAAAACTTTTAAAAAAAATTGTACTGCACATGTGCATATGCTTAGATTTAGCTTTTGAGTTTAGTTTAACTTTTAGGGTAAGGTTTTTTGGGGGTTTAGGATTAGGTTGTCACACCCCAGATTTCCAACCCGAAATCCATACACCGGTGGGCCCGGGTGGGGAGTATCGTGACGTTAGTTGATAATCATCATAGTCAATTAAACACGGCACAACGGAAGTCTTGGAGTAAAATTACTATTACAAACCGAATGTTCGAAAATACAAAATACTATACAGGCTCGTAATAGAAGATACACAGGCGGATCATTAAAATGTACAAGAAAGAATACAAAACAGACTTTGGGCAGATTTAGGATTTGCAAGATCCTCTATCACTACCGAGCACTTCCGGCCTATTTTCGTATTGTACCTGCAGTTTAGTCTTTTGAAAATACGTTAGCTTTCGCTGGTAAATACACCCAACCGACTCGTTTTAAAAAAATTTCAAAAATGTTTTAAGTGTGTATCAGCACAAAATCTTTTATAACTTGGGTTAATTGACCGTCCAACCTTGTTAACAGATTTACATGTTTGTCATACATACGGGGCTCAGTATAAAGACCGAGACACAATTAACATACACACCACTTTCGACTCACGAAGGAGTCAATTCCTCCCAACCTTGTGGGAATGCATAATTGAGCGTCTATCGGGTATATGCCTACACCCACGCTAAGGTCGTGGCCATTTCTATTGTAATGAGCCGAAGATATCCAGGACACTGTAGTTAACCCCTGATGTTTAAATTATCAAACAAAACTGACTAAAACAGAATATGCGGATTTATTATCCCCGAACTGGCGTTCGATTGAATCCCATTCCGACCAAGCGGTAATAATTTACCGTAACCCAAGCCCGTATAGGGGAAATAAGTCGAGAGTATTTACCTGAGCTAGTCTTCTTTAATTTTTTATAACTCAGCCGTACACAAAAAGGACTAAGTGCAGATAGCATTTACCGGCAAGTCTCTAGTCTGGATTATGGCATAAACTAATCAATTAAATACTAACGGTCTTATTTAAGTCATAGACTTAGACTGACTAGCGTACTTGAGCAAAACGTATGATGCTAGATTAAACGATGATCGGATAGAATGTTGTTTAATCCCAACACGTAGCTTGACTTGTTTAATACGGGTAAACTATATACATTCTAAATTTTGAAACTTAAAAGACAAGGTTAAACCCGTTTCGGTTAATTTACGTAAAATAGTTACATATACGTAATTGTGCGCATATTAGCGATATCGGTAACCGGATAAATTACGGACAAGTTCTACATGCCATTATACTTTAAATAAGTTAAGATATCAGTAGGATGTCAACTTGTATGCCCATTATGGTTTTAAAACGAAACTATGCCTTATAAGGGCATTTCGGTAATTATATACCGTATAAAAGGAACTTGAATATAATTTAATGTTATAGTTATTAGTATTCTGGAAAAATACTTTATTTATGATATAATATCAGTAGGATATCAATTATATGTGTGTTTTACCTTTTATGACCAAACTATGCACCGAAGGGGCATTTTGGTCATTTTACACATAGTTAATAAATTATTTGAGATTTTGAGTTTATAACATGTACCAAATGTAAATATGTTTAAAATAAGTAGGTATCAAGTCTTGGTAAATAATATGGGTTAAAACCATATTACGCGCCGAGACGGTGCTTATGTCGTAATATGACGTCTTTAAGTGATGTTTATGAAAACTGATGTTAAAGTCAGATTAAAATGTTTAAAATATGTTATTTAATATAACATATTAGTAGGTAAATGATTTACCTTGATAAGATTTGATTAAAACTATTTTATAAGCCACAGGGGCTAAAATCGTCAATTATCGACATAGTTTAAGGACCTGCTTGAAAACTCAGTTTATAACTTGGTTTAACATCTCAAATAATCCTACTTATAATATTACATCACTAGAAACTCATTTTCAAGTTCATTACTATTTAAAACCTTGCTTTATGCAAAAAGGACATTTTGGTCAAAGATGGCATAATTATGGAACTTGCGCATAAACTTGGATTCTTATTATGATCATGTAATATAACCTCAGAGGGTTATGCTACATTATATTACATTTATAATGCAACTTTAGATCAGTATCTAACTAATCTAAATCGGGTCAGAATCGAAAGTCAAAGCAAAAGTCAAACTTCGCGACTTTCGGTTGCGAACCGACCCTAGAACTGAGATTGACGAGCCGACTGTAACATCCGTCAAAAAACTGGGTTATCCAAACCCGCTTCGTTTATTAAACCGAATAATCAGTTATAAATTTTGTCGCGTATTCAATGCTCAAATTAATTTTATACGATACATAATTAATAAACAAATTAGAATTTTAAAACAAAATTATTAAATAACAAAAAATAACAAATAAAAAAAATGTGGAGACACCGGGTTTCGAACCCGGGTCACCCACAAGTTAATACCCACACAACTTTCACCACTCCGCCACACGCACATTTGTGCTAAAGTTGAAAACATTTAAATCTTATGTAAGAAAATGTAAGACCCGCAACTTCAGTTTCAACTTCCGAATTCACTCGTCAAGACCAAATCGCGGGAATTATGGAAGAAACGGCTTCTGTTTGATCGCAAATGGGTATAACTGATGATAAACATCAGTTATAACCGAAAACTCAAATCAATTTCATTCATGAACCGTGAATTTCATAACCGAATACTTGAAATCACCTCTACTTATAAATACTTTCAGTCAGGAAACCAACTCGCTTGTTTAATCGAATCAACTCTCAACACTCTCGCTAACCTCTCTACAAGTCCCTAATCAGCAAGAACACCTCGCCGGAATAACCTGCTGTCATCGGAATCTCGCCAGAGAAACAGGGGATCTCTGTTCGGTATATCTTACACCTAATCCCTCTCATTTTTATTAGTCTCATATGTAGTTATTCAAAATTTAATAAAGGAATTGATTAATGAATCGAAGAAATCGGATTTTAACAGTCTGGTTGTTCAAGTGACGAAGAAGATGAAGCACTGTTAATGTATAAGTTTAATTCGAAACGGATTTTTAAACGGGTTAGACACACAGTCCAGTGGTGGACTGTGTGCAAACTTCAAGCCATGGTCCCGAGTTCGAGTCTGTACATGCTTTCCGGTTCGCCAATTATACACAACCTTTTTAAAACCAGTTAACGAAATAATCTAGTAAATATATAAATTTAATAAAAATCTTATATCCTTCGGGATAGTCACACAGCCCAATTGGTCGGGCTGTGTGCAACACGAAGCCAAAGTCTCGAGTTCGAATCCGGTTAGTTGCACCGCCCGTGAAATTATCCAATCCTTTTTTAAATCAAGATATGTTAGCGCTAGTATGTGTATATGTATAATTAAACTTCAATATATTTCGGGTTAGACACACAGTCCAGCGGTGGACTGTGTGCAACGTTAAACAACAGGTCCCGGGTTCGAGACCTGTTATGTGCACCGGTTCGATATAATTAAAATTCTTTTTAAAATAAATGATTTCTGGATAAATCTAAATAGTATATAAGTATAATTAAAAACAGAAATATTTCGGGTTAGACACGTAGCTCAGTTGGTAGAGCTGCGTGCACGCGTACGGGAGGTCACGAGATCGAACCTCACTCAGCGCACATAATAAACACAATCAGACCGGTCAACGGTCAAAGTCAACGGTCAACATTTTATTTATTTATTTATTTAATCAGAAAATTATTTAAAAATACTTAAAAATAATATTTTTTTAAAGTTAGAAAATGTCCTTAAACTCACAAAAATAAATCTAGAAATCCTATTAAGGTTATGAATTAAAATTATTTATCTCAAATAAAATCCATTTATTTACCGAACCATTATGTTATTATTTAGGTTTGTTTCTCTCGTGGTTAAATCCAAATTCGTGCGCAATCATCATCAATCCAAGAAAACGCAACCACTGTGAGTGAATTCTTACAAATTCCCCTTTTTATTCATGTTTTGGGGTGTATCATGTGTCGCTTAAATTAATTCGCTTATTGAAACTCGTGCTATACCATTATATGATCTAAACTTAGAATGTAAATATTGTTTGTTGTGATGTATTACATATTGTCAAGTTGTATGCAAATTATTTATTAGGCCCATCAGTTCCTCGTGGGAGACGAGTTGAACAACGCGTGCCTCAAAACTCATTCATTAGGCCCATCAGTTCCTCGTGGGAGACGAGTTGAACAACGCGTGCCTCAAAACAATCAATTGTTGTATGTGTGTGCAATATTTAATATTATGTGTTTTGTGAATAAATTTACATCTACATTTACTCATATGTGGTTATGCACTTTATTTTATAATCAATACAAGAAACACGTTTAAATGTTTTCATAGGATTCACTCGCCAACTTTTTGTTGACCCAAAAACCATTTTTACACATGATACATGTAGACAGGTGGAAGCAAGGAACACATAGGAAATTGCCTTAGAAGAAAAATAATGAAGTCTTGAAAAATGTATAGAACATGTTGTACTAGTATGATTGATTGTAATGATTCTCCTTTAAATTGTAATAATAAATATGAAACATTATAATAAATGTCATGAGCTTTGATGAAAACCCAATCATGCCCCGATCACCTTTTTCCGCTGCGGGTCGGGGTGTGACACCGAACATGTTCTTACATGTTCTAATAATTATTATCAACTTGTTTAAGTGTCAAAACAGATTTCATAACATATGTAATATCATTTTAAGATTTTTCCGAAAAATGTCCTGTTTGACTTTTTAACATCATAACTTTGACCCGTCAATTAGTTTAGCAAACGTGATCTTCAGGAGGTGCCCTTAATAGGGATTAACACCTACTTTATTACAATCACTTAGCCATGTTCATTTCGAACAATGGCTGGACCATAAAGGTCTTAACCGAAAGTCAAAGCGTTTTATGAAAATGCTTGACTTTTGGTTATAAAGCCTATAAACGAAAATGCACAAAGAAGGAACACTTACCAGTGATTCCTAGATGCAAAAGAACTATGTTGGATTGCTTCTTTTAGTTAGGAACTTCCAGAGGAGGGAGAAGAGTGAATGAGAAAGGTGCAAGTTGAAATGGTGAACTTAAGCACCTATTTATAGTTGGAGAACTCAAAGGAGGTGAAGCCAGATGTTTAGGGGTGTAAGAAGAAGCTTACAAGTGTCCCAAAACGTGGCATAGTAGTTTAGAGAAGCCATGGTTTCGAATTAATGGTTTTGGAGTTTTGCTTGGAGGCCAAACAAAACTTTCTGCAGCAGAGCCTCTCTCGTGCCCCGCGAGAGACCCAGGCCAGGTCTCTCGCGGCCCGCGACCGCCCTACGGCCAGTTTCAAAATTTGACACTTTTAACCCCTTAACTTTATGAAGCTTCTAGAAGCCTTCTAAAACACCTTTTTAGCAGTTTCAGCCCTCCGTAGCCAATATTTGGCATATCCGGGATTATGCCCGGACATTGTCGACCTCTTGGTTCGATAAAAGGTCACTCAGAGGTATAAATTAACATGTTGACGCTTTTAATCCCTCCATTATCCCACTTTCACATATTTACAAAATTGAACCCTCTCGCCTAACAAATGGCACGTATGAGAGTTAGGACTTCGCAAAGTATCACTCAAAGGCTTATTATAAGCATGTTGATTCCAATATCACTCAAAGGCTGGGCATGTTGACATATCAGTCACTCAGAGGCCAAATTTCAAGCATGTTGACATCGGACCGTCGCTCAGAGGCTCAGTTTAAGCAGGTTGACGCCTTTAGTCCTTATTGGTCTTTAACAGACTATATTTAAAATACAACACGTGTCACTATACTATTAGACACGATTTTACAGGGTGTTACATAGGATTAGGTTTTTGGGTGTGGAGAGGGAGGGGGGATTAGGTTTTTGGGGGTGCGGGTGGGGGATTTAGGTTTTTAGCTTTTTACTGGTACTCATCATCAAATCTTGGTCATTGATTATTTTCATCATCAATTCTTGGCCATTGATTTACATATGCGCTTACACTTGTGTATTGATAATCAAGGGCTAGGACTAGTTCACTAGTGTTCACAACCAAGGCGGTTGTTCACAAAAGAACCTAACCCTATATATATATATATATATATATATATATATATATATCTGTATAAAACTAAAAATATCTTATATGTCCTTACAAACATTAAAAATAACATATATTTTCATCCAAAGTTAAAAAACAGAGACGATTACAGACTAATGGCAGGTAGACGGGCAACAAGCTGCGTCGCTACCTCGTTTTGAATAGCAAACCCTACCCTATTAAACACAAAATTCTGCCCCTTAACAAGCGCGGTGTTACTACTTACCACATGCTGAACCCGCTTGAGGAACTGCACCGTGTCAGGGACGAGAGAGCCAAATGTATCGAAAGCGAACGGGACGAACACGTGATGATTCTTGATGCAAGATTTTTTGTGCTTAGCTACTTTGCCCGCGTCCGCTTTTGTTATCGCCTGGCCCTCACGAACCCGTGGTCCCATATCCCAACAAGGGGAGACACACCTGTCAAATCGATGCACACGTGTTTCCCTCCTTCCCATCCAAAAACAAGAATGTTAGTGGGATGTAGGGTAGATCTCCCTTCTAATGGATCGGCCAAGAAGTTCACTGGGGCTTCCTTTTTTGCCGAGTTTCCTGCCCGTTTAAGGAGATCATAAAGCACATCTCGAACTAAATCATGTCGATATTTAAAGCCCTGTAATTCTTTGCAAGCCTTTCGACATACGGGACATGGGTCATCAACCGGGAAAAGGGGTACCATCAGCCGGTACTTGAGGATAGCCCGGTATTCCATAGCTAACATACATTGCCCTAAACCTTCAATGGGAACAAAAGACAGGAAATCCTAAGCATGAGGGGCTCCAAACACTCAAACACGGCTCGCTGCGCGGGAACAAGGCAAACTTCTCTTCAACCGTCTTGATGATTTCACCATATAAAGAATTCGCCAGAATTTTCTGAGCTTTAAGGGGGCGATGTCTTTAATGTAGAAACCGCCAAGATCAAGATCGGGAAGAGAACTATGCAGAGTGTCCAACGCACCCGTGTAATCAGAGTCCAACAACCCACCACCACATTCATGAAGGATGTGGTCTTGAAGAAACCATGATTGGGTCCTTGAAGCCACAAAAGTGTAGGAATAGGCATTCTCAGCTTAGAAAATCCCAAGACCCCCCAAATGGGTCGAGAGGGAAGCTAACTCCATTGGAGGTCCCTGAAAAAGGCATCCCCACAAACAACAATGTCCTCAATCGCATTCCAAACCACTTATCGAAAACAGAGACGACTCCCCTGACATAAGAAGGTTGACGCATCCTGAGCCCAGATAGTAGTTTAGCAACCCCCATGCATAAACGAAGCAGGAGAAGTTCGCTCTGAGGGCCCCGAAGACGTTTAAGGCATCCCATCAACTCAACCGCTCATTTGTCTCTTTTGAGGGCCAAACCACAAATAAACTCCTCATCTCTCTTGACAGCACTACCCAAGAGTTTCACATCATGCACCGGCCTACCAATCTCTCACGGAAATAAACCCTCTTATGTCTTCACCCAGTCCCATGTAGGCCAAAAAAATTCAGTTTTTTTTATGTTGAGAAGAAGGCCTAAGGAGGGGCCCTCAACTCTGAAGATATCTAAAGCCTTTGCAACCTGAGTAGTATCTCCAATAAGGCTCCCATCATCCAGGTACCAGGCGTGAAAAAGAAGCTTACAACGATCTCTGATTTGGAAGATAAAGGGGTGTAAAACAAGGGCAAAAAGGAGAGGCCCTAAGTGAACCCCCTGCTGAACCTCCATGGAAGACAAAATAATACCATTCCCCACATAAAGCCTAGCTGGTTGCCCAAATCAACCCAATTAGAGATGGATGGACACATTTTCCTTACCTCATTTAAAAGAGCAGTTCTATCCACAAGGTTAAAGCCATTCGAGAAATCGACGATAGGTATAGCCAACGACCCGTCTCGGTGGTGCGCATTTAAGAACCTGTTCGCACTATAAAGAACCGCCTCCGCCCTGTTTGGAATCCCGATCCCAATTTGAAAGTCACCAAGATATTTGGCCATATCCTTCCCCACCCCCTTCACCGCTACTTTGGAGACCACTCTCCGTCACATCAACCCCATTGCAATAGGCCTAATCCCATTATCGGGCTTGAGAAGGGGCGTAAGGGGAGCAGATGCAACAAACTCCGCCAAACTCATCGGATATCCCCCCGCAAACATAAGTTAACCACAGCTGAAATCGCCTTGAGCAGACTAACTGCAATCACAGACCCTTCCCCCACAGAGGGTGTCCAAAAGGTGTTGAGCCCTCAAACCATCTTTCCCACATGACGTCCATTTAGGGAAAGATTTGATACACCCTAGCATACTGTCGGTCTCCGCTACAAGGTGAGGCTTTAACGGTAAGAAAGCAGGCATGGTAGGGGGTGGCATGCACATGTGTTTATCCTCAAGAGCCTTCATAGTTTTCTTATGAAGTGGTGCGACCCTAGAAGAACAAAGGACCTTAAACGCATCGATAAAATGACCATCGGCAACCTTATGTAAACACTGCTTGACATTAGAACTCGCATTTCGCTGTTTTTATCAGACATTTTCTTAAAACTCTCCGGACTCTCCTTCAAAGGTTGAGCAAACAAAGACTGAATGAGAATGCCAAATCCCATACGGTCACCCCATTGGGCCAACGCCCGCTATATACAGAGACATTGGCCATTTTTTCTGTTACCCGACCTCTTATCCTGGCGGCTGACTGACGTAAATACACGCAAGGTACAGTGAGGTAATACTAGAAGTCAAATCCATGCATCAACCGAATCAGGCATAGCCACCACATTATTCAAAGTTGTGGTTAAGGCTTGGGCAAACGGCATGCGACAACTAAAAAAATGCTGTTAACAGTTTTAATAGAAAGAGAAAAAGTTAAAAATATCATATGCCTTACAATATTCATGATTCATTAATAAGAATTTACTATATGATATTTTTAGTTTTGAACACATACACATAAATTTATAATTTTATGTAAGGGTATATATAAAGTTATACGGTTTTAATTGGATTCATATCATATTTTCTATGAAATTTATCCTTCTTATGAAACTTGGTATTTTGTACTCTCATGCAGGTACGCATATGTGACACGCCTCGTATTAAATATTATTTAGTTGCTTGCGTATCATCCATGAATACTCGTTACCTCTCAAGTCTCAAATTCTTATTTTCATGTCTTTATCATGCCTTTTAAAAAAGTTATTGTCGTTATCATACCACACAAGAAAATGAATTACCACCATATACCGGTCAAATTAAGGTGCTATACAATATTCGTGATTCATTAATAAGAATTTAGTATATGATATTTTTAGTTTTGAACACATACATATAAATTTATAATTTTATGTAAGGGTATATATAAAGTTATACGGTTTTAATTGGATTCATATCATATTTTCTATGAAATTTATCCCTCTTATGAAACTTGGTATTTTGTACTCTCATGCAGGTACGCATATGTGACACGCCTCGTATTAAATATTATTTAGTTGCTTGCGTATCATCCATGAATACTCGTTACCTCTCAAGTCTCAAATTCTTATTTTCATGTCTTTATCATGCCTTTTAACAAAGTTATTGTCTTTATCATACCACACAAGAAAATGAATTACCACCATATACCGGTCAAATTAAGGTGCTAGCTATTGCTGGTGACGCCCATTTGGGAGGCCAGGATTTCAATAACTGAATGGTTCATCATTGTGTTCAAGAATTCAAGAGGAAATGGAATAAGGACTTTGTCACACTCTGATCCGTAGCGGAAATAGAAGTCGGGGTATAATTGGGTTATCATCAAAGCTCATGACATTTATTAAAATTAAGTTTCATATTTATTAATTTGGAATTTAAGAACAAATATCCAAACACAAAGAAACATACAAGCATAAGAAAACATTGTTCTAAAAAAGGTATATTTTATTCATCTTCTAAGGCCAGTCCTATGTGTTCCTCTCCTCAGTCTGTCCACCTGTATCATGTGTAAAACAAGAGTTTGGGTCAACAAAAGTTGACGAGTGAATCTAAATTTAACAATTAAACAGTTTAATATATTGGTTGTTTCAATAAAAATGTGCATGGATCATATATGAACTTATGTATATGTAATTAAATCACAAACCACATAATACCAACAATGAACATATGAATATGATGCATGATGTACTTGAGATCATGGCTTAATCAAACAGAGCCGATCTAATGAGGCACCTGATGCTCAACTTGTATCCCACGAGGAACTAATGGGCCTTAAATGAATGATTGCACTGAAATGATAAAAATGTAATCACACATAACAACAACAATTAAACATACACATTAGATCACATAATGGTAGTAGCACACGTATTTGTATAAATAAAATAAATAACAATACATGATACAACCCAAGACGTGAATAAAAAGAGGATTTTATAAGGATTCACTCACAGTGGGTGCGTTTCCTTGGTTTGATGATGTATGCGCACGAGTTTAAGTTTTAACCGACGAAGAAAACTAACCTAAATAATAATGCAATAATTCGATAAATAAATAAAAGTTAATATTTTAATTTAATACTTTTTTATTAGATTTTTAGGTTATTTTTATGGTATTTAATACGAATTTTTAAGGTTTAAAACCTTATTTTTAAGTATTTTTAATAAATTTTTTTAAAGAAAAAGAAAAGGTTTTTAATTTTAAAAAATACCCTTTTTCTCAGGGTTGACTGGTCAACAACCGGTTCAACTGTTTAATTACTGGCATCGTGTGAGGTTTGAACTCGTGACCTCCCGTATACATGCACGTAGCTCTACCAACTGAGCTACGTGTCTAACCCGAAATAATCTTGATTTTAATTACTCTTATATACTACTTACATTATTTCAGAAATTATTTATTTTAAAAAGATTTAAAATCATCGAACCGTTGTTTACCCCCTGAATCGAACTCGTGACCTTGCTTTCACTTGCAACCAGCCCTACCAACTGGGCTGGGTGTCTAACCCGTAAATGTTTGGAATTATAATACTTTTATTAACTTGTTGACAGATGCACAGACTTCCTAAAGAAAACTGAGTTTTTATTCAGAGATAACGGTCACTCGCAAGGCTCGAACCCGGGTCTTGTGATTCACGTGCACATAGTCCATCCACTGGACTATGTGTCTAACCTGGTTTTATAACCGGTTTTATTTCTACTTATACACTACAAGCACTTCATCTTCTTCATTAAATTAAACCCGGAACACATACCCGACTGATAACCCTTTTATACTGATTTGATTAACTGTTTATATAACAACTAAACATTATACACAAGATAATAAGAAGGTTTAGATGCTTTTACCGAATCGGGGGAGTGTTAAACTTTCCGGTTGATTTCCGGTATTGAACAGGAATTTCCGGCGATGAGTTGACTGAATCAGAGGGGTTCTCGCAGAGAGTTTTAAGTGATGAATGGATGTGAGCGAGTCCATTTGAGTGAAATGATTGGTATTTACAGGGTAACAAAGAACTGTCATGCTTTCGGTTTCAGATCTGAGTTTTTATGTTCAATGATTTGTTTCGGTTATGAATGATGTGATTCCGAGTTGAAGATGAAATTGATAATTGATTTTCGTTACACATGATTAAGCAAGAGAAGGCAATCAATTTGCTTGATTGCACTGATGAAGCTCTCGGCGGTTACTGGTGTTGAATTGCAGGTTTAAGTTTGTCTCAAAATAAAATATAATTGCTTTCGTATTTAGCACAAGTGTGTGTGCAGTGTAGTGGTGTTTTGGTGTGTGGAGTTGTGGGGGTATCCGGGTTCGAATCCCGGCTACTCCTTTTGTTTTTATTCATTAATTTTTTTATATAAAGGTTTAATTAATTTATTCTTTTATTGATTGCTATTTTAACTATGTAATTTATTTTATTAATCATGAATAATAAAATAGATTAATAAATGCGTAACGAACTATTAAATAAATACTAAAATTTCAAACAGAGCGGGTTTTGAAACCCGTTTTTACATGAATGTTACAGACTTGACAAAGAACACAAAAGCATTAGGGAGGCTGAGAAGTGCGTGTGAGAACGCTAAATGAAATCTTTCATCCACTACTCAGACGTCAATCGAAATAGTTTGTTTGCACGAAGGGATTAATTTTTCTATGAAAATCACTCGAGCTAAGTTTGAAGCATTGAACATGGATTCAAATATGCATTCAGGCTGTGAAGGAATGTTTATCTGATGCAAATATTGAGAAATCAAGTGTGGATGAGATTATTCTTGTTGGTGGCTCCACTAGGATACCTAAGGTCCAGTCTATGTTGCAAGAATTTTTCGATGGGAAGGAGTTATGCAAGAGCGTGAATCCTGATGAAGTTGTTGCATATGGTGCGACAGTTACGGCTACAAACTTAACTCTAAGCAGTCAAAGTGTTCCAATGTGGTGTATATGACGTCACTCCTTTTTCACCAGGGATAGAGGTAGAAGGCGAAAAAATGAGTGTTGTGATCTCAAGGAACACTCCAATACCTACAAAAAAGTCCAAATTATATTCCACATCTGATGATAATCAATCTTCCATGTATATCAAGGTGTTTCAAGGTGAAAGTTCCACATCTACTAGTAACCATTTATTGGGACATTTCAATATTTATGGAATACCATATGCTCCGAAAGGAGAACAAGATATCAAAATAAGCTTGAAAATTGATGCCAATGGCATCCTCACAGTTACCGCTGAGATATTATCCACTGGTGAGAAGAACAAGTTCGTAATTACCTATGAAACAGAAGACTCTCCAAGGAAGACATTGAAAAGATGGTAAAAGATGCTGAGATGTACAAACATAAGGACCAAGAATTTAAGAAGAGGGCCGATGCACACAATGAATTAGAGGATTTCATATACGAGATGGACAATAGTGTCAAAGAACTAAAAATCAAGAAAAAGACTTTTGGCCAGAGTTTGAAGAAAATGGAGAATGCCATAGCTGAGACAACTGAGTGGCTCAAGAACAACCAAGGTGCACCGCACATGAAGGAAGTCCTACAGTATGCTTGCATCTGACGACATTCTGTTGTTTGGGTTTTATATAAGTATGAATTTTATCTTTTTTTTTGCTTATTATTTGGGATGATTTTAATTTACAGTTTGATATATGTATTTATGTTGTTTGGATTTAATGTATGTATGCATGTATTTCATCTTTGTTTTGCTTATTACTATTATTATATGTTTGGTCAGTGAGATTGTTTGCTCAGATAGTTTATTGAGTTTGCTATACTTTTATATTGCCACACTGAATTTGAAATTTTTCGGATGTTATTACACAAACTTTTTTTTTGGGTAAATGAGCTTACGCCCGGTAAAATATAAGATCAATTGTTACATGAACTTGACATTGTTGAAATGCTATAAACTCAATTTATATTAATGTATGTGTTAATAGTTGTTAGAACATTGATCAGGCATACTTTTCTTTCATATACATCAGGTTACCTTACCTGGCTATTTGGAAGACATGGAAGAGCATTCGAGAAATAATGGAGAAGTATTGTATTGGTTAATGTAATTAAGTTTTTCATTTAGTATATTCTAATGAATTTAGTAGTTATAAGTGAGTCAAGTGACACATCAGACTTACTTGAGTTGTGGTTAACAATATGAATTCTTACCCACCATCAATCTCAGATTGCTTTAGAAAGAGATTTTTCTCAATCAAAAAGCTTCTTAATTATCTTCTCCAATTCCATACAGCAAGGAAACTCCACATAAATTTCTTTGCAGCTAAGGATAATAATGCATATGTATAACCAATCACATATGTATAGGTATACCCTTTTTCGTTTTGTTTTAACAATCTTGCTTTTTAATCAGTGAACTTTGCCATCTACTTTGTGCTTTATGGAATAAATCCAATGACATCGTTCCAATGTTTTTAAAGACCCTAAGCGAACTACGAAGTGAATGTCATTTTGAATTATTGACTGATACTCTATCGAGAATACAATTTCGTTTTTAACTTAATAATACCAACTTAATTTAGAAAATTGACTTTTATATTAAGAATGATCATTTTGTGGATAAAAAGAAAATTATATAGAATTAATTCTCTTTTCGCTAAAATAAGAAAACACGAAAAAGAAAAAGGGTTAACGTAACAACTGTATGTTTTGAAGAAACAATAATAACCAAGCATTTGAGCTGGTTAATAAAAATTTATGAATTAATAAAGTAAAATAAAATATTGTTAAAGTTACTTATACCAAACTTCAAGTTGTAGGTATATAGATTAATAATTCTATTTAAAAGCAAAATATATGAATTAATAAAAAATAAAATATTATTAAAGTTTCGCCAAGTTGTAAGTATATAGAATAGATTTTTAATCATTACTAGGTAAATTTTTTTTAAAAAGGAAACAGAATAAAGTATTTAAAACATACAAATTTAAGAAAAGTTACTATTTTTTATTCATCATTGCACCGGTTGTCGTAATCTTTGTCGTTGGTACATCGTGTTAGATACAGAGAGTGGAGAAATGGGGTTTGGGCAGTTAGCACCCCAATTATTTAATTGATTAGACAAAACAAGTGTTTTAGAAATTAGAAAAAATGGATGGACTTTTTTTAACGATTTTGTTCTCTTAGACTGAAGGGTTTTGTATTGAAAGAGTGATCAGGGAGTCGATGTGGAGCCTTTCTCTATCGGGGAACATCCCTAGTTCTCTCATCGGTGAGCTTCGGGACTCATCCCCTTCTGTCCTGAAATAGCTTCTCTCTCCTTCTCTCCTCATTATTTCTCTTTCTCTCTTTTAATATTAGTCGAAATGACAGATGGAAAAACTATTTCTTCTTAATAAGGAAGGGGAAGAAGAAGATGGTGAAGTCAAAGTGATGTGAAGATGGAGGAAAGAGGAAATACCTCATAGTCTTATCTTATTACATTTCCTTTTGGAATTTAACTAAATACTAATATTTAAAAATCAATAATTTTCTTGTAAGGTTGTTTAATTGTGAATTCACAAGAGCTAAGTAAATGTGTTGTAATTTTCATATTATAAATTAGTAATAATTTGTTGCTTAATGGTGTTCTATCCTATGCATAGGGAGTTTTTTTTTTTTTTTTTTTAAAATTGATTTTTGAGGTCTAACCTAAAGGTTTTTACCTTTTGCATTTTAACCTATTTGATTTTCTAACTTTTGACCCATAGTTTTTCATCTTTTACAATTTAACCCCAATACTTTTTATTTGCAACTTTGGTCTCTCATACTTTTCGGCTTTCACAAGTTTTGTTTTATGTTTCGTTCTAAGTTTTTGCGAGTTAATACGTCACAACGTGCGTGTGGGTTCAATGTATTTTCGTCAATACATTCCGTTTGACAAGTCCATCGCAACACGTTTATTTTCCCCATTTGACAGATCCGTCGCAACGCGTGGATCCTAGATGGACTTATTTATTCTTTTCTACGTTTTACGTTTCACTCTAATTTCTTCGCATTAACACACCACAACGGACGTGCGTGGTTCAACGATTTTATGTTTGCTTTTCGTCAAGTGTTATTTTTTCCTTTTTTTATTTATTTTAGTTTTACGAGTTTTTCCGATTTTGGTTGTCGCTAGCAGTGATGTGACATTGGTGCTACTTGGCACGGTTACATGCATTTTTTTATGTAGGTGTCGGTATAAATTCGATTTGCTCTATGTTTTGATGTAAACTTTTTCTGGAATGAGTCAGATCAAATATAATACATAACAGTTCAAAAAAATATCATTTTTACGTGCATATTTTTATGTGCGTTTTGCTATAAATTCGAGTTAGTTTACGTTTTAACCTAAACTTTTTTTGGAAAACGGCCCAGGTCAAATACAATATGTTTTCGTGCTTTTTTATGTATCTTTCGTAATTTTGTTTCGAACTGAATGGAGTCATATTGTGTCTTTACCCCTTTTTTTCAAAAACTCTAATTAATCCATTTTGATTACACGTGTTGGTTTTTCCTTTATACCCGTTAATGTTTTCTACGTATGAGTCGGGTCACATATAATACGTTATGATTGTACGATATAAACTCGATTTACTTTACGTTTTGATCTAATCGCAATGCTAATATAGGTCACACTGAGCTCCATCAGATACCTCGAAACGTCCGTTTTCATATTATTAATGCATAACATAACATAACATAACATAACATTTGGACTAATCCATTCAATGTTTGCGATATACCAGCGCCGCAACACGCAGGGATCTTATTGCTTGTTTAACTAAAGTACTAAACAACAACTGAACCGATCAAACTTATAATGACTTGAATAATCACCACTACCAACTTAATAACTGAAATAAAAAATTTAGAACAAAACAGAAGGAGATACCGTGATTACCTTAATCGACAAGCGAGAAGGATTGTAAATAAAGGGGCTGCAGCTTGCACGACAACAATTCAATTTAGGTTAGATTGTGTCAAGAGGGATTAAGCAAAAGGTACAGCTACGCCATTTAGGGTTCGATTCAATTCAGGTGTCTTAACAAACACGGACACTATAGTGAATGAGGAGGAGTGAAGCAAAAAATGTAGCAATATCAAGGGTCGATTTAGAGTTCGAATTGGATAAGCAGATTATATTAATTGAAATAATACAGTGATAGTTTTTTCTTTTGAAATATTGGAAAGAGTTGTTATTTAAAATAACAATACTACTAGTAGGAGTTAATTACACATATAGTCTATGTGATTTTATACAAAAGCTTCAAAAAATATATGGTAAAAATGAATATTTTTGTGAGTCTTTTTACATGTTTTACCGGTATTTCTTCAGTTTCCTATATTGTTATGGTTATCTAGTTAACTCGTATATAACATATACACAAACGATTCTCCTACAAAGTCATTTTTTGACAAAAGTCTAGATTGAACTATTTTTAGAATATTTAACTTTAACTCTAACGGAATGGTAAAAATTAACAAACATCGATCACGATCTAAATGGTAAAATTAATAAGCAAAAATTCTAATTTAAGGGAAGCATTGATAATGACCAACATCGATGTCAATCGAAATATCAAAATAAACGGAAGTAAAAAAGTGTGTACTTTAAACTTTAGAAAAGCATTTAGTTTGTTCTAAGAAAAGTATTCGATGGAACCGTTGATGTGGGGCCTGCAAACAATTGATGATTTACTTCTTATTCTCTAAAGTCTAAACCATTTCCACGCGGTGAGGTGAGAACATTATTTATTTGGGAGAAGTTGCCAAGAAGTTTCATGGAAACCAAAAACTCAATACGAAGGGTTAATTTAAATAGAAACTAGTGGGGATTATTTCATGTTTATTACGAGCTTTCACTCAATATCAGTTTGATCGGTTTGTACCGACCAATATGATATCGGCATTCAGCATAGCAATCAACGTGTGTTTTTCAGCGATTAAAAATATAAAAACGAATACACATGTCGGTATCGGTTCGGTTCGTTAGGTACCAATATGGTACCGACACTCGATATATCTTATGACCAAAAAAAAAGAAAATACTTTAATATAAATACAAGAAAAACCATAAAACTGAATACGGGACCGGTACTGATGTCGTTCGGTTGGTATCTATTCAGTTTATGAAGTATCAGACTCGTGCGAATAGAACTTTGATCGAATCCTTAATAATCAGAATTTTATAAAACGTTATATTATGTTAATAAAAAACAAAAAAAGGGTAATCGAATTAAAAGTTAAAATCAAATATGTTTGAGGTTAAAGTAAATATATTAATAAAGTATTATAATACTAAAATAATAAAATTTATTTAAAAATTATATATTATAAATTTTATAAAAATGAAATCACTATTCATGGAAGGTTACAAATTATATGTGTATATATATATGTATATATAATAGTAGTATGACGCTCTCAAGCTCAGCTGCAAAGATCCGTTTGGTATCAATACAGATCGTTACACTATTAATACATCGACACGTGGTTTACATTTATATAAAATAATAAAAACGGATACTGTTAATGATTCTGAATATTCTTTTGCCAAGCTATATTGGGCTTCATGGCTTGAAGTTAACATTCAATCACCCTAATACATAATAGTGCATAAGCAACTTAAATTAGTAGTGATAAAATCACCCTAATACATAATAGTACATAAGCAAATGATTGATAGAACATAGCCAAATTGAATTATAAACTTTTATAATTTCATGACAGCATGACTTCATCTTGTGGTAATAGTAACCGGTTTTGAAAATTTTATTAAGGCATCATTTATGGGCGATGATCTCGGCTGTCACCAAGCAACCTTATAATATGTAGGTGTTAATCTTGATTGTAAAAGGGTTAAATAGTTAAATCGTGCAAGTTAAATGGGATAATGTGTTAGAAAAGATAATAAAATTGGCTGGAAGATTTGTTTTGATTTGATTTTGTTTGCTAGTGATTAAGGGGGCTGTTTGTTTAGATTTTAATGGGGATTTTAATGGTTCAGACCTTTTACTGGTTCAACACTTAATAATTCAGATTGTTTGTTTCACGAACAGCTGAATGGTTAAGACATTTTCCGCTGAGTGATTAACCATTATACTGAATCTGAATAGTGAAGATCTTTTATCTGAATTGGTTAGACATTTGTCTCTAAACGGTTAAGCATTATATCAACTTTTAATGGTTTACATCTCTTGCCGGTTTAACACTTACCCATTCAAAAACAGTGGCGGATCCAGGAATGTTATCTGTCGGATTTCTTTTGGTAGATTCTCACTATTTTTTCCAAGTCATACAAGGTTTCCACTTTTTTTTTTTTCCAAACCGAAAATTTTTATGAAAACCCTCAAAACACCCCTGAATCTGGTCCTGTTCAAAAGTTGCCACACACAGCCCCTGGCTTCTTTAATTATTAATAGTTGTTTGCGTGTCATCCACGTTTACTTGTTACCATCAAATTCTTGTTTTTACGTGTACCAGCTTTATCATACGACAAAATAAAAACGAAGCGCCCTTGTGCCAATCAAATCAACTAACGCCATTTCATCAGACGACTTGTAGTTGACTTAAAACTCCTTGAACTTAGTATTTCTTTTCCTAGAAGATAACTTACAGTATAAATAGAAGACAAACGAACAAAAACTTCAATTCATTTAACCATTTCGAGTATAATGGAAGGAAGAGTTAACCAAGCTCAGGCAATAGGCATTGATCTCGGAACAGTGTACTCCTGTGTTGGAGTTTGGAAGCAAGACCATATTGAAATCGTACCCAATGACCAAGGCAACCGAACAACACCATCTTCTGTTGCCTTCGTTGATGATCAACGGCTCATTGGTGATGGCTCCAAGAACCAGGCGACCATGAACCCTGCCAACACAATATTTGGTAATCTTGCTTACTTTATTTGATCCTTGTTTCTAGTTAATAGTTATTGCTTTTCTTGATGAACTACCTTGAGACGTTTTCAACAGGGAAAAACCCTGCCAAGAGTTTTCGATCTTGTTACAAACTAATCTTTTGAAGCAAGAAACCTTGGACTTTTGGTTTGTATATGCTTGCATCTCAACGATTAGTCGATTACTTAACCAAATGAAAGTTACTGTGATCGCATTTTCGGTCACAAATAGCCCTTTACAAACTTTGTGACAGGAGACCCTTTTCCACTGATTTAGGGACCGTTCTTACAGTCGCAAAACTAACGACCAGGTCGGCGTACAAGTCTTATTTTTTTATGCCAGTAAGGGTGAGATAGAAAATCGATTAACCGAACTAAAACCAAATTAAAAAACCGAATTAACCAAAAAAATACAAAAAACTGACAGTTTGATTTTGTATTTCTAAAGCCGAAGTTTAAGGTTCTTTGGTTTTGTAGTTTTGAAAAACCCAAAAAATAAAAATAAACCGAACAAGTCGGAAGAACCAAAAAGGCCTTTTGCTTGTTAAAGTTTGTAATTGAATTTAGAGATTATTATTATTATTATTATTATTATTATCATTGTTATTATTGTTATTGTTGTTGTACAACGGCATGTGGAGAAGGGCTTAAGACTTTGAAGTTTCAAGGTCTTTGGTTCGATTCCTGGTAGGAGCAAAAATGCTCTCCGGATTGGTGACAGGAGTTTTCCCGGAATATTCGGGTTTTCTTTGAAACTGGGTGTCAACCTTAAGCGTCAAATTAATAATGGACGGTTGCAATTATGTCAGAGGTTGAGGGTATATGATCAAGAGGCAGGCAGTGTCACTGAGCCCAAAAAAATCGCCGTTAAAAAAAAGTAATTTATTAGTAATTTAGGAATGGTGTAGCCCAAACTATTTTGGCCCAAAATGTGTAATAATCAACTAATTAAATACCTAACAAAAACATTTAGTTCCAAGTCAAAAAATTTCAAGCCCAAGTTGACTGAAACTGAACCAAAAACCGACTGTGAAAACTCAAAAAAACCAAAACTTTATGTTTTCAAACACCCAGGTTGCGACCGCAGTTTTGCGCCGGGTTTCGTATCACAAAGCAGTCACAAATTTTGCTTACATTTTCTTTTAATAAATTTTGGCTCCTCCAAAAGATTTTTATCTTTTAATATTTGAATTTTGTATATTGAGATCAACAAAATACAATTCCAGATATTTGTTTTTCACTCAAGCTGGTTTTCCAGTTACTTGATGGTTTTTGGGCTTGAAAGTGTTGCCATCTTTATCTTCATTGATTTTCATACCAAAATTGACTTTTCAAGTTCAAAGATAAATATTATTTTAACTACATTTAACAAGTCATGAATATTAAAAAGGAAATAAACTGTAGATTTAAAAACTGAAAAGATAGACGTGTATTTTAGTAAGTTACGAGATTTTATTTAACTTTGTCATCGTTGTCGTTGTTGTCATCTCCATACTCTAAATTATGTAGAAAGCTAAGGTGAACCCCAAAACTGAGAGTTCACCTTTTATTTGATGTAATATTAATTTGTAGATCACTTTTTAAAGGCTAATTTGCATGTCACTTGGATTATGAGCATGAATGGATGCACCGAAACCTATTCCACACATTTTAGTAGGGAACTTAATTAGATCTTTTGTTGATATGTGTTTCTTGGTGATTTTTTTCAGATGCAAAGCGGCTGATTGGAAGGAGATTCAGTGACTCAAAAGTGCAAGCTGACATGAAATTGTGGCCTTTTAAAGTCATCAAAGGTCCTGATGACACACCAAAAATTGTTGTCTCATATAAAGGTCGAGAACAGGGATTTTCAGCCGAAGAAATTTCAGCGATGATTCTAGGCAAGATGAAAGAAACTGCTGAGGCGTACGTAGGAAATGATGTGAAAGATGCTGTGGTGACTGTCCCCGCATACTTTAATGATTCACAACGTCAAGCAACAAAGGATGCAGGTACCATTGCAGGATTAAACATCATTCGCATCATCAATGAGCCTACAGCAGCTGCAATTGCCTATGGTTTGGATAACAAGGCTAGTATTACAAAGGAGATAAATGCGCTCATCTTTGATATTGGTGGTGGTACTTTTGATGTCTCACTTGTGACCATTGAGAAAGGAGGTAATTTTAAGGTGCGAGCTGTTGCTGGTGACACCCATTTGGGAGGCCAGGATTTTGATAACCGTATGGTTGAGCATTGTGTTCTAGAATTCAAGAGGACAAAGAATAAGGACTTGACCAAGAACATAAAAGCACTAGGGAGGTTGAGAAGTGCATGTGAGAAAGCTAAAAGAAATCTTTCCACCAACCCGAGACGTTAGTCCATATAGATTGCTTGCATGAAGGGATTGATTTTTCTATGAAGTTTACTCGAGCTAAGTTTGAAAAGTTAAACATGGATTTGTTCAAAAAGTGCATTCAGACTGTCAAGGAATGTTTATCTGATGCAAACATCGAGAAATCATGTGTAGATGAGATTATTCTTGTTGGTGGCTCCACTAGGATACCTAAGGTCCGGTCTATGTTGCAAGATTATTTTTATGGGAAGGAGCTATGCATGACCCTGAATGCTGATGAAGCCGTTGCATATGGTGCGACAATAGTGGCTACAAACTTAACTCGGGGTCAAAGTGTTCAAAATTTGGTGTTATATGACGTCACTCCTTTGTCACTTGGGATAGAGGTAGAAGGCGAAAAAATGAGTGTTGTGATCACAAGGAACACTCCAATACCTACAAAGAAGTCCAAATATTTTGTCACATCTGATGATAATCAATCTTCTATGTATATCAAGGTGTTCCAAGGTGAAAGTTCCACATCTACTAGTAACCATTTCTTGGGAAATTTCAATATTTATGGAATACCGTATGCTCCCAGAGGATTTCAAGAAATTAAAGTATGCTTTGAAATTGATTCCAACGGCATCCTCACAGTTACCGCTGAGATATCATCTACTGGTGAGAAGAACAAACTCGTATTACCAATGAAAACAGAAGACTCTCCAAGGAAGACATTGAAAAGATGGTAAAAGATGTTGAGATATACAAACATGAGGACCAAGAATTTAAGAAGAGGGCCGATGCATACAATGATTTAGAGAATTTGGTATACGACATGGAAAATATGCTCAAAGAGCTCAAAATCAAGAAAAAGACTTTTAGCCAGAGTATGAAGAAAATGGAGAATGCCATAACTAAGACAACAGAGTGGCTCAAGGACAACCAAGGTGCACCTGTTCATGAGGTTCATCGCATGAAGAAAGCCCTAGAGTCTGCTTGCATCTGACGACATTATGTTGTTTGGGTTTGATGTATCAATTTCATCTTTGTTTCCCTTATTATTATACGTTTAATGGGTTGGTTTTGAGTTACACTATGATGTATGTATTTATGTTGTTTGGATTTTATATAAGTACGTATTTCATCTTCGTTTTGCTTATTATTAAATGTTTAATGAGTAATATATATGAATAAAAATACGATACACAATGTTTGGTCACTGAGATTGTTTGCTCAAATAGTTTAGTGGGTTTGCTATACTTTTAAATTGCTACACTGAATTTGGTCTTTGTTCGGATACTGTTACACGAGCTTGAGATTGTTTAAATGCTATAAGATCAATTTATGTTTATGTATGTGTTATTGTTGTTATAACATTAGTTCAGGGGTACTTCTTTCATATACATCAAGTTACATGGGGAAGACATGAAAGAGTGTTCCAGAGATAATGAAAAAGTATTGTATTGATTAATGTAATTAAGTTTCTCATTTAATATATTATAATGAATTTCATAATTATGAAACAGTGTTTGAATTCTGATCTTCGTATAAGTGACACGCCATACTTATTTGGGCTGTGGTTTGCAATATGAATCTTTACCTACCAAGCGCAGAATGCTTTAGAATGAGATTTTTCTCAATCTACAAAGCTTCTTAATATCTTTTCCAACCCCATACAGCAAGGAACATCCACATAAATTTCTTTGCAGCTAAGGATAATAATGCATATGTATAACCAATCACATATGTATAGGTATACCCTTTTTCGTTTTGTTTAACAATCTTGCTTTTGAACTAGCAACTTTGCCATCTACTTTGTGCTTTATGGTATAATTAAGCGAACTACTTCCATCTAGCTATTTTTCAAGCATGCTAAGTTCCTCACTATTTACACTACAATTCATATTATTGTCAACCTTTTTACTTCATTTAGTAGTAAGTGCCTAAGTTCTCATGTTCAAAATTAGCTTTAGCTATTTCCTACATAACCCCTAAAGATCACCCATCCGAATGTAATGT
Organism: Scalesia atractyloides; assembly: GCA_947069175.1. Lineage (NCBI taxonomy): Eukaryota > Viridiplantae > Streptophyta > Magnoliopsida > Asterales > Asteraceae > Scalesia > Scalesia atractyloides. The sequence goes on from CAMTDV010001632.1 coordinate 24,207,559, forward strand.
GTATTGCATGGTCTCATTGGTTAGTAGAGTATTGGTGGCTAGAAGCATTTCCATGGCTCTAATGGGTTTTGAATTAAAGCTACCATCGTCTCTATGATGTCCATAATTAAAAGAATGAGATGCATCCATGATAATGAACAACTGATTCGTGGGGGGGTGATAAAATATATAAAACCTTTTTAAGTTAGTAGATACCCAATAAAAGCGCATCATATGAACCGGACTATGTGGGTGTGGAATTAATAACTAACAAGGAATGTCACTTATAAACCTATTATATGTTTCTTCTTGCTCCTATCTTGGATTTTTTTTAAACCGGAATCACTTTCTGTTTTCCAGACCAAACCCAAACTATCTTGGAATTTTTTAACCGAAATCTCTTTTCGTTTTCTAGACCAAACCCAAAAACACACATTTATGTTGTATTTGGGAGTCACTAACCAAATTTCGAACCAATTGCAAGAAAACTGAAATGAAGACACCTGGATTTCTACACAAATCGTGTGTTTACTTTCAGATTAAAATATCTGATGGAGCACACAGGAACGAATCTGCTGATTGTTTGAGCATTCTTGAAACCGTACCACACTTGTTCGTATATGTCGAACAAAAAGAACTACCCACATCGACCTTTCAATCGTCGTGTGTCTTGTCGACCAAAAAAATTGCCTCATATATCCATGCCCATCGGTTTTTTGGTTTTACGAAACAATCAGATCCAACATGTGAGCCGATCTACGTTTTAGGCCCAATTCAAAGGACTCAACATAGCCCAATATATCAGAACTTATACATCAAGTTGATTCTTTTGGTCCACTTAAAATTAATTCCCAAAATAGGACAAAACGTGTGCATATATATATATATATATATATATATATATATATATGTATGTATGTATGTATAGCATTTAATTAATTAATAAATTAATTATAAATTCAAAACCGATAAATACGCAAAATCTTATTAACACTAAAGTGAGCCTACACTCCCGCATCTCCTAAGTCGTTTAATATTTAATAAGATTTACTTGGTCGCGACAAGTTAATCCAATATCACAAAAACCCGTTGATAACATTAAAAATACCAACAATTTATTTCGTCATTTTGAATATATATATATATATATATATATATATATATATATATATATATATATATATATATATATATTGGAGGGTTCAAATGAGAAGAAAAATTTTGTAAGAATAAAAAGAATAATTTTAAACCAATAGAAATTCTCCATTTACTTCATTAATGTATGTATTTAATGTTATGAAAAATAGCATATAGGTAAATCTATAATTGTCATTAATTAGCTAATTAATTAAACTTGTAACTCATTTTTTAATATACTCTTTCAAGATAAAATAATTTATGGTGAAGGACAATTTTTGACGTGTATATGATAAATTTTGAAATGTGTAGGATAAATTTTAGTATGTGTAGGATAATTTTGAAATCTGTAGGGTAAATTTACATGTGTGTAAGGTAAGTTCCGGTAAGTATAAGACATATGTAGGATGAATTTGAAATGTGTAGGATAAAATGTTTTTGTTTTATTAATGAGAGATAACATAATTAATGAATATTTAATGTTTTACCATGATGTCCTTTCTTATTTTTTTTCTCACATTAAATTTATTCTCAACTGAACCTTCCTCCATATATATATAACCACAGAGTTTTTTTTCTAATGAGATTGAAACTATCTTTGCAAGTGTTGATTCTGGAGCTTTGTGGGGTGCTTGATTTTATGATCTTCCCAATTTGAATACCCTAAAATTTTAGAACAATGGTCTATTGTATGTCTAATTTAATTTCACCGACCATATTTTCTGGTAGTTTTTCACCAGTGGTCTTGTTTATCTTAAGCCCTTACTTGTTAAGCGCTTAACACATAGGCCCAGGGTTCACACTGAGCACCTTGAGTGTAGAGCTATTCAGAATTCGTTTTGGATTTGAAAAATTCAACTCGATTCGTATTCGATAATCAAGGTTCGAATTCAATTTAAAAAAAATCAAATTCGATTCATATTGAAGACCAGTAATGAAATTCGAATCTAATACAAATTTATGATTTTTGATTTAATATTTGAATTCATTTTATACTTACTGTTTTCTTATATATACACTCACAATTACATCTAGATTTGGGCCAAAGTATAAAGTACATCCATAAGGGATAATTCTATTATTCATAACATTACCAAAATAATCCATGCTACTTATTTCTAAATTCTTACCTAACTTACATCACTACCCGTAACCAGCCTAACTTCTAAATTTTGGTCTTTTGACCTAATGATAGTTTTTTTTTTAAAATTGCACATTATTACTTTTTATGTTAAAAATAATTACTTTGTAGTAGTTTTAAAAATGAAGGTAAAATAATTTATTGTTCAGGGTGAATTTGTCATTATTAGCACGACCATCATACTCGTAAATCTCACCAATACCAAAACTAAGGTAGTGTCTAAGTAGGGTAAGATATAGACAACCTTATCTATACCCGTTGCAATAGAGATGCTGCTTCCGGTGCGACCCCCCGACTCGGTAGTAATTTTGTATCAAGCCTTGGCCATAAGGAACAAAACACTCAACAATCGGGAAAAAGGCTGATTAGTGCATGTACCATTTTGTCTTTCGGCTATCAACGCCACCACATAATATATGATTAACCTTACGACCAAGTAAATGTTACACAATGTTTGGTCATTGAGATTGCTTTCTCAAATAGTTTAGTGAGTTTGCTATATTTCAAAATTGCTATACTGAATTTGATCTTTGTTTGGATATTGTTACACGAACTTGACATTGTTTAAATGTTTTAAAATCAATTTATGTTTATGTATGTGCTATTGTTGCTATCGGGGAAGACATGAAAGTGTGTTCGAGAGATAATGAATAAGTATTGTATTGATTAATTTAATTAAGTTTTTCATTCAATATAATATAATGAATTTCGTAATTATGAAACAATGTTTGAATTCTGATCTTCGTATAAGTGACACACCACTAGACATATTTGGGTTGTGGTTTGCAATATGAATCCTTACCCACCAAGGGCAGATTGCTTTAAAATGAGATTTTTCTCAATCTACAAAGCTTCTTAATTATCTTTCCGAAACCCATACAACAAGGAACCTCCACATTAATTTCTTTGCAGCTTAGGATAACAATGTATCTGTATAACTAATCCCATATGTATAGGTATACCCAATTCGTTTTGTTTTAACAATCTTACTTTTGAATTAGTCAATTTTACCATCTACTTTGTGCTTTATGGTATAAATCGAACGACATCCATCTAACTTATTTTCAAGCATGCTAAGATCATTTAGTAGTAAGTGTCTAAGGTCTCATGTTTAAAATTAGCTTCAGCTAGTTTCTACATAACCCCTAAAGGTTACTAATCTCATTGGTTAGTAGAGTATTGGTAGCCAATAAAAAACACATCACATGAACCGGACTGTGGGTGTGGCCTATTTCTCGTCTCTTCCATTGAGTATGGAATTAATAACTAAAAAGGTATGTCACTTATAAACCTATTATAAGTTTCGTCTTGCTCCTATCTTGGAAATTCTTTTGAACCGAAATCTCTTTTTATTTTCCAGACCAAACTCAAAAACATACAGTTATTTCATCTTTTCAATATACACTAGTACAAAAGCAGTTTTTTGGTGCTGGGATTTATGCCTTTTTGAGAGAGCATTAACAAATATACTACCAAATAATAGGATTTGTTGGTGCTGCTTGATAAGAGCACCATTAAATCTCTAAACACACAACCAAAAAATCAATGATAGAAACCATATCAGTCCACCATTAAATATCTAAACACACACCAAAAAATCAATGGTAGAAACCATAAGTCTCTAACACGTGTGAATATCCATTTACTGTAACATCCGTCAAAAAACGGATTCTAAAACCCGAACCATTTTGTAATCAAGTTTGTATTATGATCCTTTTCGTTATGTATTTATGTAAATCGTAAAAGAGATTCGTTATATTAATAATATAAAATAACAAACAAGAATAAAGATAATAATAATAATAATAATAACTAATAAAAAATATATAATAGATATAAAGTTCAAAAACAATAAAAAGGGGTAGACCACGGGACTTGAACCCGGGTCTCAACCCTAACAAACACACAGCACACCGCTACACTACTCACTCAACATCTGAAATAAGTTAAACAAACAATCCTTTATGTCTTACTTCTTATTCACCTTCTTCACACATTGCCGCCCAAGTAACGGCTCTCAGTCAATCCCTTAATTGCTATTTCCTCGCGATTGACAGAAGAAACTACTCCTAATCATGAACCTGGACTCATTACGAGTCAAACCACATTCAATCGTGATTCACAGACAACTCGTCATACCAAATTAAAACCGAAACTCCTTCAATCAAAATTCAACCGCTACGACCTACTCCAACTATAAATAGGGACTATGGGAACCCTTTAGAATGCACACAACCCCTCTGCCAACCTCTGTTCATCAAAATTCATCACCGGAAAGACCTGCAACAAATCATAATTTCACCGGAAAACCGAAAGTGCTCTGTTCGGTATATCTTTCTCTTAATCTCTTTCATTTTTTAATTATATCATGTGTAGTCAGTAAGAATTTACACGAGAATTATCAAATAAATCAATTCAATCGAAAATTTCAATATTCTGTTCATCCTGATGAAGAAGATGAACCTGAGTTGTCGTTTAAATGAATTAAAAATTGTATTAAAACCGGGTTAGTCACACAGACCAGTTGGTTGGGTTGTGTGCATACGAAGCAAATGGTCTCCGGTTTGAGTCGTGTCTGTTGTACCGGTCCACTGAAATATCACACCTTTTTATAAAAGCTTATTCTGAAACAGGTAGCAAGTGTATAAAATTAATTAAAATATTAAATCCAACGGGTTAGACACACAGCCCAATTGGTCGGGCTGTGTGCACACACGAAGCTAAGGTCACGATTTCGAGCCTTGTACGCACTCCGATTCCTTGAAATAACAAAACCTTTTTATAAAACATGATTGTGGAACACGGCTGTAAGTGTATAAAAGAATTAAGATCCGGATATTAACTGGGTTAGTCACGCAGCCTAATTGGTCGGGCTGTGTGCACACAAACGGAAGGTCACGGGTGCGACTCTCACACGCTGCCGGTCCGATCGATTTAATCCGATTTATCCGAAAACATATTTTTTTTAATTAATTAAACTCTTAATTATTCTCCCTAAAAATATATTATTTTATCACCAATTAATCTTATTTACAAAATAAAGGTTTAAGCCAATAAAAATATGATAATAAAAACAATAAAAATTAATTCAAATTATCTAATAAAATATGTAAATAATAAGTTAATTAAAAACATTAAATTCAACCAAGGGTTATATTTTTAGCTAAATTGTTATGTAAATATTTAGGTTAGCCGTTTCGTCACTTGGTATCTCAACTTCTCAATCATGCGCAATCTCCAACAAATCTTAATCGCACCCACTGTGAGTGAATCTTACAACTCCCCATTTTAATTCACGTTTTTTGGGTGTATCATGTGTCGCTATATAATTTGTTGTCTTGTTATTTAAAATCTCGTGCTATTACCATTATGTGATCTAACGTGCTATGTGATGTTGTTTTGTTTCTTGCCATTTAGTGTTTATATTCTCATTACAGTCAATTTCTCACATTAGGCCCTTAATTCCCCGTTGCTTACCGGTGGAGCGTCGCGTAGCCTAATATACTAGATCGGCTCCGTTTGATTGAGCCTTGATCTCGTAGCACATCACTTATCGTGCACACATGTTCGTTATTAGTTGATGATTGATGATATGGTTTGTGATTTAGATAACATACACGACGTTCTCATATTTGGTTAATGCACATTTTTATAAAATACTAAATATATCATTTTTCTCAATGATAAAAAGGGATTCACTCGCCAACTTATGTTGACTAAAAACTTTATTTTTACACATGATACAGGTGAAGAGGTTTGAAGCGTGGATCACATAGGATACAGGCCTTAGAAGAATTAAAACGTTATTTGAAAGTTTGATTGGAACAATATTGTGTTTGTTTGAATATGTGTCATTGGAATATTTTAATTAAGTTTGAAATAATAAATATTAAACCTTCATAATAGTAAATGTCACGAGCTTTGATGAAAACCCAATCATGCCCCGACTACCTTATCCGCTGCAGGTTAGTGTGTGACATTTACCACCATTTAATCCACTACTAGAATATCAAAATTTTTTGACACTGCTTTGATTGGTTCACTTGGGTTGCCTTTATATATATTTTTAAAAATAAAATATAAAAAGGTTATTGGCGATGGATTATCTATTATTAACCGGTTCATAAAAATAGACATTATTTGAACAAATGTTTTTTAGTTTAATTTTATTTATAAAACATCCATGATCTAATACAAAGGCAAATAAAACAAAAAAACTATACAAACAAAAAATGTATAAAATCTACAAGCATAATGAAATAAAATTACATGTTCATGGGAAGTTACAAAGAATGAGATACAAACATGATTTCTATAAAGCCATTTCCTAAAATAACAATTTAAACACATACAATCAAACCAAATCAACATAGTGTATAATTGTACATTCTTGGCACTTCAAAGCATAAAACACGTCCATCGCCGTAATAGTTTTCCGGCGAGTATCTTCGGTGTATTTGACGGCATCACACATAACATCATCAAGAAAGATCTTCAAAAATGTCGTGTCTCTTAGTAGATAAGGCCGCTGATACGCTGTAATAGTTTTCCGGCGAGTATCTTCGGTGTATTTGACGGCATCACACATAACATCATCAAAAAAGATCTTCAAAAATGTCGTGTCTCTTAGTAGATGATGCGGGCCCAAGTGTGGAGGAGCGGGCCATATTATATTTGGAGGCTCAAGATCGCGTGACAAATGGGCTTCACTAAAATGGCTTTAACTTGGGCTACGGGGGTCCGTTTTGGGTGTGCGCCCTGTCAAAACGATCGTGAGGAAAATCCCATTTTGCTGCAAATGCCTTTGGAGGTTTGGGTGGACGTTCGGGCCCAAAAAAGGCTTATTTCTATGAGTATTTTTCATTTTTATGTTTTTTGCGCTTTTTGCCAACTTTTGTTTTGTTTTAGTTTTTGGCCCGAGTGTATTTTGGGGCCCGTTTCGAATTTATAACTTTATTTATATGTTGGTTATGAGGTGATAATAATTAGACTTGAATTTTGAGAAATCAGTTTTTATCACTTCAAATTCCGTGCCCTTTGGGTTGAATTTTGGGGTTGGGACAAGTTCATCACGGGTATTCGTAGAATCAACGTGATTGATCTTACTTATCATTTCTATTCTACCGCAGTTGGTATCAGAGCCGAATTCCTGGCTCAAAATGCCTCCAAGAAGAAACAGACTCGATGAAGTTTATGAACGGGAGTTGGAGCAACGGCTCATGGCCCGAATGGATCAACGATTGGACCAGGTGGTCGATCAGTTGACTAACCGGATGGAAGGCTTGATGAATCGTAGGAGGCAGCAACCCAATTTTGGGCATGGTTTGGATTTCAGAATCCGTTTGGCGATGGTTCGGATTCCGGTGGCGATCAGGAGGATCGGCTGAGGGGAGGCCGAGGAGAGGGCAATCGACGTTGGGATTCTGGGATAAGGGTTGATATTCCGGAATTCGATGGGGCTAGTTTGAACCCGGAGGGGTTCATCGATTGGTTATCCACTGTCGAGGAAGTGTTTGAGTACAAGGAGGTTCCTGAGAATAAGCGGGTAGCTTTGATTGCTACCAGATTGCGTGGTAGGGCTTCTGCCTGGTGGCAGCAATTGAAGCTTACACGAGAAAGGCTCGGGAAGTCGAGAATCGTGACATGGACCAAGATGAGAAAGTGCTTGCGGTCCAACTTCCTGCCACATAACTTTCAGCGGTTGATGTACCAACGTCTGCAAAACTTAAAGCAGGGGGCTAAGTCGGTTGATGATTATACAACCGAGTTTTACCAGTTGATTGCCAGGAACGATATTCAAGAGGCGAAGGAGCAACTTGTTTCTCGGTATATTGGGGGTTTGAGGGTGCAAATCATGGAGTCAGTGAATCTTTTTGATCCATTGACCATTGCAGAGGCACACCAACGGGTGTTGGCCTTTGAGAAGCAAAACCGACGGTCGAGTGGTTCGTATTCTAACGCCCCTAGTGGGGGAAATGTACATTCGCGTGGTGGGGCACCTCGCGGGGGGCCTAGCCAACAGAGACCAGGGGGTAACAATACTGGGTCAGCCTCTAAAGGGGCTAGTAGTAGTGGTCCGAGATGTTTCAGTTGTGGTGAAACGGGCCATCGACAAGCTGAGTGTAAAAAGGCTGGTAAACGACACCTATTTGTCGAGTCTGAGGATGAACAACATGAAGAATACAAGAATACCCTGGTGTATGATGAAGAAACTGAATACGAGGAAGAGTTTGTGTCCGGTGATGTTGGGGTAAACCTAGTTGTCAGACGTTCTTGTTATACACTAAAGGCAGATGGGGTTGATTGGCTCAAGCATAATATCTTCCATTCAACATGTACTATTTTGGGGAAGCTATGCAAGTTCGTTATTGATTCTTGAAGTTGTGATAATTTGATATCTGAAGAGGCGGTACAGAAGTTGTCTCTGAAGACAGAGAGTCACCCGAAGCCTTACAAGCTTCAATGGCTCAAGAAGGGTGGAGAGGTCTCGGTGTCTAAGCGAGCCCTTGTTTCCATTTCTATTGGGTCCACATACAAAGATGATGTTGTGTGTGATGTGGTCCCTATGGATGCGTGTCACTTGTTGTTGGGTAGGCCTTGGGAATACGAGAGGAACATAGAGCATAATGGGCGATCTAATACGTGTAGTTTTCTGTTTGGCGGTGTGAAGATCACTATTGTCCCTACCAAGCCTAGACAGTTAACCACAAAACATTCAGGCACTCTGTTGACTATTAGCCAGTTTCAAGATGAACTGGAGGAGGGGGATAGTGTTTTTGTGTTGATGGGGAAGTCGATGCCTGAGGAATTTGAAATTCCTGATGCTATGTTTTCTTTGCTTGAGGAGTTTTCTGATGTTTTCCCTGATGAGTTGCCTGATGGATTGCCACCGTTGCGTGACATCCAACATCACATTGACTTGGAGCCTAGGTCACAGTTCCCCAACAGAACACATTACAGAATGAGCCCTAGTGAGCATGAGGAGTTGCGGAGGCAGGTTGAAGAGTTGATTTCTAAGGGTCATGTTCGCGAAAGTATGAGCCCTTGTGCTGTTCCTGCTTTGTTGACTCCAAATAAAGATGGCAGCTGACGTATGTGTGTTGACAGCTGAGCAATCAACAAGATTACTATGAGGTACAGGTTTCCTATTCCTCGACTCGATGATTTGCTTGATCAGATTAGTGGTGCTACTATTTTTACAAAGTTAGATTTGAAGAGTGGGTATTACCAGATTCGTCTTAGGCCGGGTGACGAGTGGAAGACTGCCTTCAAGACTCGTGAAGGGTTGTATGAGTGGTTGGTGATGCCATTTGGTTTGTCAAACACACCTAGTACTTTTATGCGTGTGATGAATCAGTTGCTTAGGCCCTTCATTGTGAAATTTGTGGTTGTGTATTTTGATGACATTCTTATTTATAGTGCTTCTTTCAGTGACCACGTTGTCCATGTGAGGTAGGCTTTGACTTTGCTTCGTAGAGACAGTTTCTATGCAGCCATCAAGAAGTGTGTGTTCATGACCCCTAAGGTTTTGTTCTTGGGGTATGTTGTTTCTGGTGATAGGATACAAGTTGATGAATCCAAGGTAGAGGCTGTTAGAAATTGGCCAACTCCTACTACCATTACTGAAGTTCGTAGTTTCCATGGGCTTGCTTCATTCTATAGGCGGTTCATTCCTCATTTCAGCTCTATTATGGCCCCGGTGACAGATTGTATAAAGGGGAAGACGTTTGTATGGACAGAAGAGGCAGAGTTGGCTTTTCAACTTGTGAAAGACAAGCTCACTTCAGCACCGATTCTGGTATTTCTGATTTTTCTCAAGTTTTTGACCTTCATACTGATGCTTCAAATGTTGGAATCGGCGGGGTTCTCAGTCAGGGTGGTCTGCCTGTTTCTTATTTTAGTGAGAAGTTATCTGGGCTAAAGTTGAGATACAACACTTATGATCTGGATTTTTATTCAGTGGTCCAAGCTATAAAGCACTGGCGTCATTATTTGTTTCATAAAGAGTTTGTTTTATTCAATGATCATGATTCCCTAAGGCATATCCGTACTCAAGACAAGGTATCTCATAAGCATGGGCGATGGTTGGCCTTTCTTGAGAAGTTTACTTTTGTGGTCAAGCACAAGACTGGTGTTTCAAATAGGGTTGATGATGCCCTAAGCAGGAGGAGTAATCTGCTTGTATCCATGAAGGTTGCTGTGCCGGGTCTAGAGGTCATTCGTGAGCAGTTGGCCACTGACCCATTTTTCTCAATCATTTTGCAGGATGTGGATGCTGGGAAATGTCACACCCCGACCCGCAGCGGAATAAGAGTCGGGGCATAATTGGGTTATCACCAAAGCTCATGATATTTACTAATATGTTTCATATTTATTAAAGTCAAAATTACATTCTCAATAATCCAAACATGTCCATATAAATAGAAAGAAAAATAACCAAATAAACAATTCCAAGCTCTAAATCATTTTATTCTTCTAGGCCAATCCTATGTGTTTCTTGCTGCAGCTGGTTCACCTGTATCATATGTAAAAATGAGGGTTTTTGGGTCAACATAAGTTAGCGAGTGAACCTTGTTAGATAAACATTTATTATTGATTTTCTTATTATTTTATCAAGGAAAAATTGTGCATAATCATAAGTGAGCAAATGTAAATAATCAATCAGTAACAATGTCAACCACAAACTATAACATACAATGACATATAATAACTTGCATAAATATATAACATGAATGAAACTGTGCGATCAAGGCTCAATCAAACGGAGCCGATCGTATTGCATGTACTGAAAATGATAAATGTCTGTGCGATCAAGGCTCAATCAAACGGAGCCGATCGTATGTTGGCACGCCAGGTTCACGCTCATAATGTAATGGGGAACATGCTCAACGCTCATAATGTAATGGGGAGCGGCGGCCTATGAACTTGCATGTACTGGAAATAATAAATTAAATCTAACAATAACCACACAAACAGTTGAAACAAGCTGAATACACATTTGTTCATGATATGACGTATGCACGATGATTTAAATATAATAAATGGCAAGACACATGATACACCCCAAAAACGTGATTAAAACGGGGAATTTGTAAAGATTTACTCGCATTGGGTGGGTTTGGTTGGAGATGATGAGATGCGCACAGTTGGAAGGATTGAACAACGAGATTTAACTAACCTAAATAATAACGGAAAATATAGTAAATGAGTGGATTTTATTAATAATTTTAATAAGATTTTTAGATATAATTTTGTGAGTTTAAGGCTATTTCCTATCTTTAAAAACATTATTTTTAAGTATTTTTAATTGTTTTTAAATTAAATTAAATAAATAAAAATCTAAAAATATGTTGACTTTTGCGACCGTTGACCGTTGACCGTTTGACTTGTTGACCGGTTTTTATTGTGTAATTGTGTGCGCCGGGCAGGACTCGAACCCGAGACCTCCCGTTCGCGTGCACGCAGCTCTACCAACTGAGCTACGTGTCTAACCTGAAATAATTCTGTTTTTAATTATACTTATATACTAACTCAGCTTATTCAAAATTCTTTTATTTTCAAAAACATTTTAAATCATCGAACCGGTGTCACTAACAGGTCTCGAACCCGGGACCTGTGCTTTAACGCTACACACAGTCCACCGCTGGACTGTGTGTCTAACTTGTTTAATATACAGATTTTTATTATACTTAACATCTAACGTAAGTTAATCCGGTTCAGTTAAAAACAAAACATTTTTATTACAGAGCATACGTGTGTCAAGGATCGAACTCGCGGCGTGTGATATGTATATGCACACAGTCCACCGCTGGACTGTGTGTCTAACCCGAGATAATATCCAGATTTTATTAAACTTATAATCAAACTATCATCGTCTTCTTCATTACAAAATTACAGTCTGCGATTACACTATTGTATCTTGTTTAATTCGATTGACAAACATTGAACAGATTAATATGAAATGGCGGAGACGATATTTAGAAATAAACATACCGGTGAACGATTTATTTCAGAATTCCGGCAAGTCGTCGGCTCTGTGTTTAGGATTTCTACTGAATGAATAAATTGACAGTTTTGATTAGCTACGAGAGGAATTGAAGTATTAAACAAGAGTTATCAGAAGGTTTGAAAGTCTATACCGTTTCACGGCTGAAGATAAGGATTTTCAGAAGTTTTCCGGCGAACTGGAATTATCTGATATTGACGTCTGAAATTGATTTTGATTGAAGAGTCTGAGTTAGCAATAGCTTAACAATTGATAGACCACGAAGGAATTGAAAGACTTACTGTTTTGATGGAGAATACGGTTTTCCGGCGAAGGTCCGGCGAGCCCAATTAGATTCTCCGGCGAACTGAAAATTGTGCGAAAGTGTAATTGAGAGTTTGTAGATTGTGTTTGAGTCGCGAGAGAGAACAAGGATTGAAGTAATTCTGAAATTGAAAGTTTTCGGTTATAAAAACCGATTCACTTCCGGAATTCAAGTTCATTCAAGGCAAATTTGACTGGAGACGTCGGTGCATCGGTTATAAACCAGAATTCGCGATTAATCAAACGTTTTGGACGGTTGAATAGCCGATTACGGTTTTCAGTTGGCGCAACCGATTGATCTATGATTGACTACAAAACTCATTTGTTTCCTAGAGTTGACAGAAAACAACAAGTGGCGGAGTGGTTATGCGTGTGTGTGATACGGCTTTGAGTTCTCTTCCGGCTGACCCGGGTTCGAGTCCCGGCAGCCTCATTTTCTCTTTTATTATTTTATTTTTACTTTTTATCAATTTTAACTTTTATAGTTTAGTTTGTTTATTAATTATGCATCATTAAATATTAAAATAGCCATAATTACGCAACGTGACATTTATAACTTGATATTCGATTACAAAACGGAGCGGGTTTGGAAAACCCGTTTTTGACAAATGTTACAGTATCCCCTACTTTTAGGAATTTTGTCCCGAAATTTAAGTAGTAATAGGAAAAAGATGTGGGTATTTTTCGCGCATTGAGTCTTCACGTTCCCAAGTAAACTCAGGTCCCCGTTTCGACTCCCAGCGTACTCTAACAATTGGAATGCGACTTCGTCGAAGACGTTTTTCTCTGAAATCCATGATCTCTACTGGTCTTTCAATAAAATGCATAGATTCATCAATCTGTATATATTCCAGAGGAATGTGGAGGTTTTCATCAGCGAGGCACTTCTTCAAGTTGGATACGTGGAATGTGGGATGAATCCTGTTGAGTTCTTCTGGTAGATCAAGCTTGTATGCTACAGGTCCTACTCTTTCGAGTATCTTGAAAGGTCCTACGTAGCGTGGTGCTAGCTTGCCTTTTTGACCAAAACAAACTACTCCCTTCCACGGTGATACTTTTAAAAGTACATGATCACCAATGTTAAACTCTAAAGGCTTCCGTCGTTTATCTGCATAACTCTTTTGACGACTTTGAGCCGCTAGAAGATTGTTTCGAATTTGATGGATCTTGTCTGTGGTTTCTTGAATCAATTCTGGACCAGTGATTTGAGCTTCCCCAATTTCGTGCCAACATACTGGAGATCGGCACTTACGACCATATAAAGCTTCAAAAGGTGCCATGCCGATACTTGAATGATAGCTGTTGTATGAAAATTCAACTAATGGTAGATGAGCGTCCCAATTTCCCTTGAAGTCTATGACACATGCTCCAAGCATATCTTCAAGAGTTTGAATGGTGCGTTCAGATTGTCCATCAGTTTGAGGGTGCTAAGCGGTACTGAGATCTAATCGCGTACCCAAGGCGGCTTGTACTGCTTGCCATGTTCGTGAAGTGAAACGACCATCACGATCTGAAATAATGCTTAACGGTACACCATGTCGGCTTACGATTTCGCTGATATAAATACGAGCTAGCTTTTCGTTCTTGAAATCTTCGCGGATAGGAATAAAGTGAGCTGATTTTGTAAGTCGGTCAATGATTACCCATATAGTGTCATACCCACCAGAAGTGCGAGGTAACCTGGTAATGAAATCCATGGTTATGTTTTCCCACTTCCATACAGGTATTTCAGGTTGGACCAGAAGTCCTGAGGGTCTTTGGTGTTCAGCTTTCACCTTGGAACATGTAAGGCACTTAGAAACAAAAATAGCAATATCCCTTTTCATTCCAGGCCACCAATAGGTGTATCGAAGGTCTTGATACATCTTATCGGCTCCTGGGTGTATAGAGTATCGTGTTTTGTGAGCCTTATTCATAAGAATTTCACGAAGGTTGTTGTGGTCAGGAATCCATATGCGATCTAGATAGTACAGAATACCGTCAGATTTAGTTTCAATTTTAAGTTCAGCTCCTTTCGTACATCATCCTCCGTTATTGAAACATGTTGGGCTTCTCGAATTTGATCTTTAATGTCAGTTATGATTTGTGAACACAGAAGACGAATGGAGTTCGCATAACCCTTTCGACTGAGTGCATCAGCCACCACATTTGCTTTGCCAGAGTGGTACCGAATTTCACAGTCGTAGTCATTTAGAAGTTCGCCCTATCTTCGTTACCTCATGTTTAACTCCTTTTGATTGAAGATATGTTGAAGACTCTTGTGGTCAGTGTATATTTCACACTTAGTACCGTAGAGATAATGTCTCCATATCTTAAGAGCGAACACAACGGCTCCAAGTTCTAGGTCATGGGTGGTGTAGTTCTTCTCATGAGTCTTGAGTTGTCTCGAAGCATAAGCTATAACCTTTCCTCTTTGCATTAGAACACAGCCTAATCCTTGCCCTGACGCGTCGCAATAAACCACGAAGTCGTCACAACCTTCAGGAAGAGTGAGGATTGGTGCATCACAGAGTTTTTGTTTAAGGGTTTGGAAGGCTTCTTCTTGCTTGGGTCCCCATATGAAAGGTTTTCCCTTATGAGTTAAAGTCATGAGTGGTACAGCAATGCGAGAGAAATTTGAAATGAAACGACGATAATAACCAGCCAAACCAAGAAAAGATCTTACTTCAGTTGGTGTACGTGGCGCTTGCCATTCTTGTACCGCTTTGATCTTTGAGGGGTCGACATGTATTCCCTTGTCATTGACTACATGTCCAAGGAATTGTACCTCTTTTAACCAAAATTCGCATTTGGAGAACTTGGCGTAAAGCTTTTCATTCTCTAGAAGTGTAAGGATGAGTCGAAGATGTCGTTCATGATCAGACTTAAACTTTGAATAAATGAGAATGTCGTCGATGAAGACTATAACAAAACGATCGAGATAAGGTTTGCAGACTCTGTTCATTAGATCCATGAAGACAGCTGGAGCGTTGGTTAAACCAAATGGCATGACCATGAATTCATAATGACCATAACAAGTTCGGAAAGCAGTCTTTGGGACGTCTTCTTCATGTACTCTAAGTTGATGATAACCAGATCGAAGGTCGATTTTTGAAAAGCAACTGGCACCTTGAAGTTGGTCAAGAAGATCATCAATGCGAGGTAATGGATAGCGATTCTTGATTGTTAACTTGTTGAGTTCTCTGTAATCTATGCACATGCGAAACGATCCATCTTTCTTCTTCACAAAAAGGACAGGTGCACCCCAAGGCGAGGAGCTAGGGCGTATGAACCCTTTGTCAGTCAACTCTTGCAATTGACTGGCTAGCTCTTGCATTTTAGAGGGAGCTAACCTATAAGGAGACTTTGCAACTGGTGTAGCACCAGGTATAAGATCAATACGGAATTCGAGTTCTCGAGCTGGATCAAGTCCTGAAATGTCGTCAGGAAAAACTTGCGGGAAATCTTTTACTACTGGGATGCCTTCAAGTTTCTTCTCCATGGTTCCCTTTTTGATGATATGAGCTAAAAACGCGACATAATTCTTGCGAAGATATTTTTGAGCTTGAAGACAGGACATTAAGCTGAGCCCTTTCGACGAGGTTTCTCCAAAGATTCGTAGAGTCTGACCGTTTGAAAGAGGAATGCGTATAAACTTTTCGCGGCATACAACTTCTGCCTGATGTTGACTGAGCCAATCCATACCAATTATGATAACAAAACTTCCCAACTTCATAGGAATAAGGTCAACTGAAAAGTCGTGGTCGTTTAAGGTGAGTGTACAGTTGCGTATAATAGAGTTTAATAAGACCGGTTTCCCGTCAGCAACTTCTACTGTTATGGATTCCATGAGCTTATCACGATTTTGGTTTAGGATAGGTTCAAACTCTAAGGACACAAAACTTTTATCCGCGCCAGTATCAACAACATGGATGCATATCTACCATTGATAAGGAACGTACCGTTAACCACATTGCTGTCAGCTCTAGCCTGATTAGCGTTGATGTTGAAAGCTCTTCCTCTTGCAGATGGAGGAGCTTGGTTCGCTTGATTCACCGGATTGGCTTGGGCCTGAGCATGAATAATGTTCACCAACCTTGGACAATTGTTTCTAAAATGGCTTGAGTCTCCACAATTGTAGCAAGCCCGCATAGGTTGTACCATAGGATAGTTGGGTTGGTAATATGTTTGGGCTAAATGTTGGGTAGGTGGTAATAGTAGGGGTTGTGGGGCTTGACCCATTATTTGCTGGTGGGTTTGGGTTGAAGGCTGGTGGCGGTTCGTTCGCTGAGGCATGCGGCAGGTTTGAACAGTATGACCTGCGCGACCACAGCCGGTGCAATGTTGGCAAGGATGATCAGGAAAATGGTGGTATTGGCAACGGTTGCATTTTGGTAACGGGCCAGAGTATGGCCTTTTGTATGGTGCAGGTGAAGGGGCAACTTGGGTAATGGGTGCAGCAGGAATAGGGAAATTGGTTTGTGTAACAGCGAAGTTTCTGGTGTTACGCTTCCTCTTGTTAGCAAACTTAGAGGAGGAGATGGAATGGTTTGATGTTTGACCCTCAACAGGGGCTTTCTTTTTATCTTCTTTAAACTTACCGTTGCGAATTCGATTCTCGGTCAGTTCAGTGGCTAGTTCCATAGCAGCTTCAAGTGTTGCTGGTGAAGTGCTGAGAACTGAATCTTGAATTTTCGAGGGAAGTCCTCGAATATAATGCTCGATCAAACGATAAGTTGGGGTGAACAAGTTAGGGACCATTTGGTTCAATTCTAAGAACCTCTTGTTGTAGGAAGTATGATCTCCTCCTTTTGCTTTAAAGAATGAAATTCGTCCTCTAGCTTCTTAATCTCACTTCTAGGACAGAATCGTCTCGTCATGATTTCCCTTAACTCCTCCCATGTTAAGGCCATTGCATCATCAATTCCCCTCTTCCCCTTTTCAGTATTCCACCAGGTGAGAGCTACCCCAAATAGTCTCCCGGTGGCGTATCGAACCTTGCGATCCTCAGGACAATCGCAGTTGAGGAAAGTGTTTTCCATTTCCTCAAACTAGTGGAGGAGAGCAGTGACACCTTCAGTCCCTTCAAATTTAGGAGGATCGCAAGACTTGAAATGTTTGTATGAGCACTTGCTGGTAGGAGGGTTGCCGATGTTCTGGTCATGTTGTTGGGGAGGATTAGTGGGATTTGTGGCGAGAGCTTGTTGTACTTGAACCACAATGTCAGGAAGCACCGCGGCCATTTGTTTCGCGATTTGTGTGGCCAAGCGTTCGTGAGACCTTCCTGATCTTTTACCCCCTCGTTGTTGTCTAGTCGACATCTACAGGAACATACATAAGAAGATTGTGAGTTTATGGAGTCTTTTTAGGTTTCATGTGTCTTTAAGAAAATGAAAATGACATAAATATCAATAATGCAACTACATCTATAGGATGTCTTGGGTTTGCTCATGTTGGGCCTCAAATGTCCCCCATACCTTCACCTGTATAGTCATGTGGGCCCCCATGACTATTGGCTTGGTAGGATTCACATCAGTATTGGCGATTTAACACTCGCATCACCCGAATGCAAACCACAAAATATGTTTACGAGATGTATGGTCGAAATGTGTCCAGGTGTAGACACAATGACAACTCAAAGTGGGGTTAGCTCACACGACGTTTGGTATAGCATGCTTTGGCTTAATAGGTACTTCGTACTCTCATCGTTAGTCCCCAGGTAGGCAAACTGGTCCTTTATTTTGGATTTATACGAATGCCAGCCTAGACAGGACGTTCCGACTACCGGTACTGGAACCCTTCCAGTTACTACATGCCCGTCATGAGAACTCACTTTGATGAGATTTGAAAATACAAAAATCATTGTAAAAGCAATCATGAAAATGATGTGGGGTGTGCTTCCATGGATATGATATGTTATGAGAATATGATTCATGATAGGCATTATATGATAATATATACTTATGAACATGCTTGCATAACATTGAATGTAACATTTAGCATAAAACATATAAACATCATGAAATTTGGCATGTAACACACAAAATCTTAAAAATTTCTAATCAACTATAGTATAGGCTCTAAGGGTCTAATAACCTATCCTATATCCCTATAGTCATGGCTCTGATACCAATCTGTCACACCCCGACCCGCAACGGAATAAGAGTCGGGGCATAATTGGGTTATCACCAAAGCTCATGATATTTACTAATATGTTTCATATTTATTAAAGTCAAAATTACATTCTCAATAATCCAAACATGTCCATACAAATACAAAGAAAAATAACCAACTAAAGAATTCCAAGCTCTAAATCATTTTATTCTTCTAGGCCAATCCTATGTGTTTCTTGCTGCAGCTGGTTCACCTGTATCATATTTAAAAATGGGGGTTTTTGGGTCAACATAAGTTGGCGAGTGAACCTTGTTAGATAAACATTTATTATTGATTTTCTTATTATTTTATCAAGGAAAAATTGTGCATAATCATAAGTGAGCAAATGTAAATAATCAATCAGTAACAATGTCAACCACAAACTATAACATACCATGACATATAATAACTTGCATAAATATATAACATGAATGAAACTGTGCGATCAAGGCTCAATCAAACGGAGCCGATCGTATTGCATGTACTGAAAATGATAAATGTCTGTGCGATCAAGGCTCAATCAAACGGAGCCGATCGTATGTTGGCACGCCAGGTTCACGCTCATAATGTAATGGGGAACATGCTCAACGCTCATAATGTAATGGGGAGCGGCGGCCTATGAACTTGCATGTACTGGAAATAATAAATTAAATCTAACAATAACCACACAAACAGTTGAAACAAGCTGAATACACATTTGTTCATGATATGACGTATGCACAATGATTTAAATATAATAAATGGCAAGACACATGATACACCCCAAAAACGTGATTAAAACGGGGAATTTGTAAAGATTCACTCACATTGGGTGCGTTTGGTTGGAGATGATGAGATGCGCACGAGTTGGAAGGATTGAACAACGAGATTTAACTAACCTAAATAATAACGGAAAATATAGTAAATGAGTGGATGTTATTAATAATTTTAATAAGATTTTTAGATATAATTTTGTGAGTTTAAGGCTATTTCCTATCTTTAAAAACATTATTTTTAAGTATTTTTAATTGATTTTTAAATTAAATTAAATAAATAAAAATCTAAAAATATGTTGACTTTTGCGACCGTTGACCGTTGACCGTTTGACTTGTTGACCGGTTTTTATTGTGTAATTGTGTGCGCCGGGCAGGACTCGAACCCGAGACCTCCCGTTCGCGTGCACGCAGCTCTACCAACTGAGCTACGTGTCTAACCTGAAATAATTCTGTTTTTAATTATACTTATATACTAACTTAGCTTATTCAAAATTCTTTTATTTTCAAAAACATTTTAAATCATCGAACCGGTGTCACTAACAGGTCTCGAACCCGGGACCTGTGCTTTAACGCTACACACAGTCCACCCCTGGACTGTGTGTCTAACTTGTTTAATATACAGATTTTATTATACTTAACATCTAACGTAAGTTAATCCGGTTCAGTTAAAAACAAAACATTTTTATTACAGAGCATACGTGTGTCAAGGATCGAACTCGCGGCGTGTGATATGTATATGCACACAGTCCACCGCTGGACTGTGTGTCTAACCCGAGATAATATCCAGATTTTATTAAACTTATAATCAAACTATCATCGTCTTCTTCATTACAAAATTACAGTCTGCGATTACACTATTGTATCTTGTTTAATTCGATTGACAAACATTGAACAGATTAATATGAAATGGCAGAGACGATATTTAGAAATAAACATACCGGTGAACGATTTATTTCAGAATTCCGGCAAGTCGTCGGCTCTGTGTTTACGGATTTCTACTGAATGAATAAATTGACAGTTTTGATTAGCTACGAGAGGAATTGAAGTATTAAACAAGAGTTATCAGAAGGTTTGAAAGTCTATACCGTTTCACGGCTGAAGATAAGGATTTTCAGAAGTTTTCCGGCGAACTGGAATTATCTGATATTGACGTCTGAAATTGATTTTGATTGAACAGTCTGAGTTAGCAATAGCTTAACAATTGATAGACCACGAAGGAATTGAAAGACTTACAGTTTTGATGGAGAATACGGTTTTCCGGCGAAGGTCCGGCGAGCCCAATTAGATTCTCCGGCGAACTGAAAATTGTGCGAAAGTGTAATTGAGAGTTTGTAGATTGTGTTTGAGTCGCGAGAGAGAACAAGGATTGAAGTAATTCTGAAATTGAAAGTTTTCGGTTATAAAAACCGATTCACTTCCGGAATTCAAGTTCATTCAAGGCAAATTTGATTGGAGACGTCGGTGCATCGGTTATAAACCAGAATTCGCGATTAATCAAACGTTTTGGACGGTTGAATAGCCGATTACGGTTTTCAGTTGGCGCAACCGATTGATCTATGATTGACTATAAAACTCATTTGTTTCCTAGAGTTGACAGAAAACAACAAGTGGCGGAGTGGTTATGCGTGTGTGTGATACGGCTTTGAGTTCTCTTCCGGCTGACCCGGGTTCGAGTTCCGGCAGCCTCATTTTCTTTTTTATTATTTTATTTTTACTTTTTATCAATTTTAACTTTTATAGTTTAGTTTGTTTATTAATTATGCATCATTAAAAATTAAAATAGCCATAATTACGCAACGTGACATTTATAACTTGATATTCGATTACAAAACGGAGCGGGTTTGGAAAACCCGTTTTTGACAAATGTTACAGGAAAAAGTCAGACTTTCTGTTACATGAAGGTTTTCTGTTCAAGGGGAATCAATTATGTATCCCTAATTCTAGTCTTCGCTTGCATATTATTAGGGAGTTACATGGTGAAGGGCATGTTGGTCGTGATCGTACTTTACAACTGGTTGCAGGTTCTTATTTTTGGCCTACTATGAGGAAAGAGGTGGACCGTTATGTGAAAAGGTGTCGTGTTTGTCAGGTTTCAAAGGGCATAGCTACTAATGCAGGTCTTTATATGCCCTTGCTTGTCCCCTCACAACCATGGGTTGATATTAGTATGGATGTCGTGTTGGGGTTACCCCGTACTCAGAGGGGTAATGATTCTATCTTTGTGGTGGTGGATCGGTTTTCTAAGATGGTCCATTTATTTCCTTGCAAGAAGACGACTGATGCTGTTAATGTGGCCCAGCTCTTCTTTCGAGATGTGTACCGTTTGCATGGGCTACCCTCTTCTATCGTGTCTGATTGGGATACTCTATTTCTGAGCCATTTCTGGCGTAGTTTGTGGAAAATGGTGGGCACTCAACTCAACTTCAGCAGTGCTTATCACCCCCAAACTAATGGCCAAACTGAAGTTGTTAATCGGTCACTTGGTAATTTGCTGAGGTGTTTGGTTGGTGATCATGTGAAGGCATGGGATCAAAAGTTATGCCAAGCTGAGTTTGCCCATAATCATGCTGTCAATCGGAGCACCGGATTTAGTCCGTTTCAGTTGGTTTATTCATGTCAGCCCCGGGACCACTTGATTTGATGTCACATTCTATTTCTGGGCCTGTCCCAAAGAGGGTTCAAGACTTTGTGGAAGGATTACATGAGGTTCATAAGGCTATTTATGATAATTTGACCCAAGCTAATTCGAAGTATAAACAAGCTGCTGAGACGTAGGCATGTTGACTTTGAGGAAGGTGATTTTGTTTGGGATGTTTTGACTAAAGATCGTTTTTCCGTTGGAGAATACAACAAGTTATCTGCTAAGAAGATTGGACCAGTTGAAATTGTGGAGAAGATCAACCCGAATGCGTATCGTCTAAAGCTGCCTAGTCACATTCGTTGTTCTGATGTGTTCAATGTGAGGCACTTGTTGCCTTATTATGGGGATTCTTCTGATGATGAACCTGTTGGTAAGTCGAGGTCGAATTTTGTCTATCCAGGGGGAATGATGCGGGCCCAAGTGTGGAGGAGCGGGCCATGTTATATTTGGAGGCCCAAGATCGCGTGACAAATGGGACTTCCCTAAAATGGCTTTAACTACGGGGGTCCGTTTTGGGCGTGCGACCAGTCAAAACGATCGTGAGGAAAAATCCCATTTTGCTGCAAACGCCTTAGGCGGTTTGGGTGGATGTTCGGGCCCAAAAAGGCTTATTTCTATGAGTATTTTTCATTTGTATGTTTTTTGGGCTTTTTGCCAACTTTTGTTTTGTTTAGTTTTTGGCCCGAGTGTATTTTGGGGCCCGTTTCGAATTTATAACTCTATTTATATGTTGGTTATGAGGTGATAATGATTAGACTTGAATTTTGAGAAATCAGTTTTTATCACTTCAAATTCCGTGTCCTTTGGGTTGAATTTTGGGGTTGGGACAAGTTCATCATGGGTATTCGTAGAATCAACATGATTGATCTTACTTATCGTTTCTACTCTACATCAGTAGATAAGGCCGCTGATACGCTTTACGCCACATCGATGGTTTCTTGATACCGTGGAAGCCGTTCCAAAAACTTTTCGGTAATGCTTTGCTCCTCCTTAATATTTTTCTCTCTCTAAAAAAGATTCTGATTTTAACATGGTGTTTGTATATATGTGAGTATAAAGGTTGTATTTTTGGAGGCATAGTTTGATCCATTAATTGAATAAGATGAGAGCAATTGAACACTCTAGGATTATGATCCATGTGATGCCTAACAAAATGTTTTAATTTATTCACTTGGTTTGTCTTTATAATTGAGATATATTTATAAGTTTTATGATCTATTATTATTATTATTATTATTATTATTATTATTATTATTATTATTATTATTATTATTATTATTATTATTATTATTATTATTATTATTATTATTATGGCACATAACTCATCTCTATTTTTTTAAATCATTTTTTTCATAAAACTATATGTTAAATAGTTTTTTTGTAAATATTATATTTGTTATAAATTCGACTAATATGTTTAATTCTTTATTTTATTTACAACTATTAGATAAGATTTAATAATTAATTCCCGAAGATACGTATAAAAATTTAAATGTATTATAGTTATATAATAGTAACTAGTGGAATTCCTTAGCGTTATGCGGAGCAAGCTCAGTCAGACCCAAAAAGAGTGAAAATACAATTTGAATTATGTATCGATTATGGTAGTACATGCCCTCAGTAGATATCGCTTCGGTACGTAAATTTTTACTACCGGTATATAATGGTTTTTCTACTTCTTCAAATAGGTGTTGTAAATTTTCTTGCTCATCATCAATAATATTAGTCTCTATATCATGTAACATGTCCTTTAAATTGTCATTTAGGACATTTGAGTTTGAATGGCTATTATCAACATCAAGGTATGAATTGCTGGTCTCTCTGTTCTCACTAATGTGTGAGTCGATCGACGGCGTGCTATGATCAAGCAGTGACTCTCCATGCATTGACCAACAAGTGTAATTAGGCATAAAACCATTTTTCACCAAATGAAACTATACGTCTCTAATATCATCAAAGCTTAACAAATAATTACAAACTTTAAAAGGACAACAAATCATCCCACCTTTTTTATTCAACCGATTAGCTTCGACAGCCTTATGAAAACGTTTAACACCCTCCACATATATTGATGAAGCATGCGAAGTCTCGTACATCCAATAAGCAAGATCCATCTGAAATTAAAATAAACAAACAAATGATGTAAATTTATGTAAACAAACACTTTAAGGCAGTGGATCCTAACCGCCCACTTTTTGAATATTTTATCTCATATATATACATCTTAACGGGTTATCTAAGAAAAAATCGGCAATATTTCCCCTTAACTCTACTCCAAGTATACGTATAGAATGTAAACCAAAAGAGTAGGCCTACTGATTTTTTCTTATTAGGACAATCCAAAATTTATCTCTATTAGATAAATTTTGGTCGAGTATATATAAAGGGTTATCTAATATGTATATGTGTTCAAATACACACAAGCACATTATCATATGATACATATAGAAATCACAATAAATGTAGTTAAATTTGAATTTCATATCTTAAAGTATTGATTGAATAAAGAATTAAAAAAACTTGAATAATTCCATCATAGCTACATATAACAATTTTTATTCAATTACAACATAATTATTGAAATATTAAATCAAAACATATAATCAATAAATTACCTTTAATTGAGATGGCGGATTGAGGGCTTAGGATTTTTATAAGATTGCAATGGGTAAAAATGTGTTAAAATAAGTTGCAGGTATATCAAGAAGAAGAAGAGCGATAAGTATTTTGGTGCTATTTGCATGTTTGAGCCTCAAAAAAATCAATTTTATTGTGTATTTTGGTGCTATTAACAACTTCACCCTAAAAATGAATTTAATGGTGCTGTATAACTTCTAAGCATTTAATGGTGCTTTGTAATCTATTTTTTATGGTGTATTTATTTATTTGTTAGTGTGGTAATCTTGTTATTTGGTGCTTTGTATTCCAAGAAAGCACCAAAAATTGAATTTGACATCACCTGAAAAATGGTTTTGTACTAGTGATATACTCCAGAGTTCTTTCTAATGAGACTAAACTATCTCTGCAACAACGTCATGAGTGTTGATTTAGCAACCATCGTTTCTATAGCTTTCTTGGGTGCTCCATTATGGTTACCCTGATCTGAATATCCGAAAATATTAAGTTGTCTTTTGTGTATCCAATTTAGTTTCATCGACCAAATTTGTAGGTAATTTTTCACCAAGTGGCCCTCCCTTAAATATAAGTCATGGTGGCAGCAACTTTAAGATCTCCAAAATTACTTTTCCATCAATGGTAGCTCTCCCTTAAATATGAGTCATGGTGGCAGCAACTTTAAGATCTCCAAAATTACCTAATAAAACCTCTGTAACAACCCTCAAAAATTTTCCCAACGACAACCCGTAATCAAAACCCCAAGTGCATGCACCGAAGCTTGTTATAACCAATCAGAAAACTTGGCGGTTGATGAACCAACCCACACAAAAGTACACTTACTAAATTCGCAATTAAAAACGAACCATTTGGGTTTAAGACTCGAGCATAGACGATAAGAACCGGCACGAAAATCGATAAAAACGCATGATTGGGTGAAAAAGACAGCCGAGGACACGTGTCACGACGTCGTGTCACGTGTCAAACCTACCCTGGACACATGGCAGGTCTAGCCAGGCCGACGCCCTGGCGCCACGCGAGCGACACCATGGTTTCTATCGTGACGCACGGGAGTTGCTAGCCTGGCCTATACGAGGGCCAGGTCTGGGACAGATCCAATTGCACCTTTTCGACTTCTGAATCGATCCTCTGATCTCCCGTAACTCTGTTTCTCTGTATTTTCTCGTGTATTAAACCCTAATCACTGAAACGATACCCTGTCCGATTGATCTATAAACCAATCAAGGGATGTTTAAGTGCTGCCTGCATAAGGTTATACTTTGTCATCTGCGTTGAGATTTTGATCTCGTGATTATCGTTAAAGTTTGAGTTGGGTTTATGCACTAATACGGATTACATATTGTGAAATTGGGGGATAGAAATCAGAAGGCTTAAATTCACTGATAAAGTAGATGCTAAATTATCTAGAAGACTTGGAACTATAAACTTATTGTTAAACAAGAAGTTTAATATCATAAGGCTTAGAATCAGGAGGCCTGTTATATCAAAGACTATAGACCTATAAGGTGAGTCATTCTCTTTTTCTTAAATGCTTTTGCAAAACCCTAAATGTTTTCCAAGTTGTATTACAATGATTAAGTTTTGTATTCTGAAATTACTGCCGGTATGTGGGGTTTTGTATACAATACTAGTCCAGCGTTGCTATTGGACAAAATGTTAGCCAATAGTAATATGACTATAATCATAGGAACTGCCACCGTGACAAATACTGATTAAGTAATTGAAAGATATAAACAAATGTAAAAACCCTTAATGCGGTAAATATAAGAATGTGTCATTTTATACAAATGAATGAACTCACCAGTATTTCCTGCTGATGAAATGTTTTTAAACGTATTTCAGGTGATTACAGTAGATCTGAATAAGAGTTGTGATACAACACCAAAAAGAGGCTTAAAGAAGTGGCTTATTTTATAAATTAAATTAAGAAGCGTCGTTTGATGTAATCGGGTTTATCTCCTATTAAATCTACCTTTGTAAAACAGGGGTTTTATTCCCATTTGTTATAAATAAAAATCCGGTGTTACTAAACTCTGATATTTTTCCTAAGTAAAATCCTGATAAAATTTCCCGCTGCAATATTTTCGGAATAAGCACCAGTACCACTTGACAGTTCATGGCTCTCGTTCAGGTTGTGGTCGGGGGTTGTGATAGAAGTGGTATCAGAGGCACTAGTTAAAGCAAATAGGTGTTGTGGTAATACCTAAGCTTAAACGAAAGAGTTAGAAAATTGCTATTAACTGATAGCACACATGATAATATTTAGACTTGAACTTAAGAAAAATGCCTTAATATAAACTCCGAGGTAAGCCAATTACTTGCATAGGTATAGTGTGATGGGTATGTATGCCGTAAGGATGATGATTAGAATATTTCAAGTACGGTAAATAAGCGATAACACTTGGCCACTGTTGTTTTTTGTTTATTGGTACTGCTCATTCTGTGATTACTAATGTCGTTGTTCCTTGATGTAAGCCTTAATAAAATATGCACCTTTAAAATCATGATTTGAGAAAATTCTATTTATGGGAAAATGATAATTACCTCTCCGGCAAGATTGGGTATGGTGTGGTAGACTCTCCAACTTGTCCGGGTAAGATGGGGTAACCTCTCGGACGAGACTGGGTAAGATGAGGCATATGTTATGTTAAAAAGTTACAGAATTCCCAACCTACAAATGTGCTAGGTTTTTTAGACATTTCAGTCTTTGTAACGACTTATGTTCAAGTCTCTTGTCTTAAATATTTATTAAGACTTGTTCCGAATCATGTTCCAATTAGATGTATTTTCGATGTATGATGTCAATATATATTTCGTCAAATCAAGAAAAGGAGTAAACACAAGAATTTGAAGAAAATGGAGAATAAGTTCAAAGAATTTAAAATCAAGAAAAGACATTGAAAAGATGGTAAAAGATGCTGAGAAATACAAACATGAGGACCAAGAATTCAAGAGAGGACTGATGCATACAATGCATTAGAGAATTTCAAAGAATGACATGGACAATAAGTTCTAAGAACTTAAAATCAAGAAAAGGAGTAAACACAAGGGTTTGAAGAAAATGGAGAATGCCATTGTTGTGACGACCAAGTGGCTCAAGGACAACCAAGGTGCACATGTTGGTGAGATCCAATACATGAAGGAAAGCCTAGAGTCTGCTTGCATCTAGACCACCAATGATGGCATTATGTTGTTTCGATTTTATATAAGTATGAATTTCATCTTTGTTTTGCTATTGTTTTTGTTTAAGGGATGAGTTTGTGTTTCAGTTTGATATATGTATTTATGTTTTGGATTTCCTATAAGTATTTCATCTTTCTTTTTCTTATTATTATATGTTTAACAGGTTGTTTTTACGTTTAATATGTAAGTGTGTGTGTTCAACAAAAAAAGAAAGAAATACTTTACACAATGTTTGGTCACTCAGAGTGTCTGCTTAAACAGTTTAGCGAGTTTGCTACTTTATACTACTACACTTAATTTGATATTTGTTTGGATATTTTACATGAGCTTGACATTGTTTAGATGCTATAAGATCAATTTATGTTCTCTATGTATGTGGTTGTTATAACATCAGTTCAAGCGTCCTTTCTTTTCATGTACATTGGGTTACAGGGTTATTACAGAAGACATGGAAGAGTGTTTGAGAGATAAAAATAAGTAATGTATTGATTAGTGTAATTATGCTTTTTTACTATATTGTAACGAGTGTATGATTTCTGATCTTCGTATAAGTGAGACACAACATATCTGGGTTGTTGTTTGCAATATGAATCCTTATCCACCAAGCTCGGATTGCTTTAGAAAATGTTTAATTCACAATCCACAAAGCTTCTTAATTATCCTTTCATGCCCCCATAATGGAGGTGAACTTGAGTTTGTGATACGAGCCCAAAGTCTCTGTTAGGCCAAACTGAGTCAGGCCACCTACCTGAGTCGGGTCAAACCCTATACATGGTTAGTGGAGGGAAAAATACTGAGAAATTAGTGAGTGGAGAGTAAACGTGGATTCGTAGAAATTAGGAAGTGGAGGAATGGGGTAGAAAAAACCACCGAAAAGTTTAGGAAGTACTTCTATGTATTCAGTATTATGTTTGAGATTTAGGTTCTCTTCGATTTTGATTTCAATTGTATTTGTATCGGAGATTTAGCTGTTCTCGAAAGCGGGCCGACTAATGATCTTTGTTTTCAGTAATTCAATCTATCCTATTTTTATTCTTATCAACTAGTTCCATTGCCAGGAATGTCACTGAAGAAGATGGTGAATACCCGAAACAATTCTAAAAGCAACACTTCGAACCCATTTCAAATTGTTGCTCAGTTGGCGCCCATAGCTGCAAAATTGGAGTTAATTAATATGATGAAGGAATATATCGCGACCGTACTCGTGGTTGATGTTGATACGATGCACTTAGAGGTGGATGTCTTGGACCTTTACTCGTGGTTATCTACTGATGAGGAATTAACCCTCTGGGAAGAGTAGGTGGGCACCTTGCAACAGCACTTTAGACCACCAGAGCACTTTAGACCACCAGAGTTCCAAACCCAAACAAGTAAATCTGCAGCATTAAACAAACGGGTTATGTCCATGATGCTCGAAGATTAGCTACTAGGTCAAACACATAACTGTTTATTGGACGTCTTGCTTAATGGGCTCAAAGAAGAGTTGAAGGCGGGTGTTCGAATCCATAGCCACATACTATCTATTATGCCTTAAGTCTTGCACTCAAGTTTGGATCCAAGATCAGCCACCTAATAGTAGTGAATATTGTGTTTCCTTATATATAGACAATCATTTGTAATTGGCCTAAGATAAGGCTTTGTAATTGCTCATATATTTGATTAATGAGATAGAGGATGCAACAAGCCAATTACATTAAACCCTAGCATGGTATCAAAGACCAGGCCATCTAAGTCGCCGTCTCCCACAAGATATAATTGATAATTGTTGGTGATGGCTCGACTATTCGGTTGTTAGACATGGCACACAAATACTACCACCACCCTTCCCACCCTTTATCTTAAAAGACGTATGATGGAGTGTCGTGGCCCAGTCAAAAATAAAATTTATAAGTCCTAAATACCCTAAACTGATAGTAAGTGGTAGTTAGGGTGTTGAACCACAAAGAGTTAATGGTTCATGTTAGGATTCTATAATTATTGATTTGAAACACTTTATGAAGCTTGCAATTTAGTAATTTTTGGTTGTTTGGTTGATTTGAAAAGAGGTCAGCTTTAACCGACAATTAATATTACTAAGAAAACTATTGTTCGATTTGATAACGAAAACTTAGAACATTTGATTGAAAAGAATAATTTAGAACAAGGTTCACACCCGGTTAAAAAGGCATGACCTAGGGTTCCTATACGTTTTAGACTTAATTTAATCGCACTTGGTAAATAACGGGTTTAGTGTAACGAGGCTTAGGTGCTGATATCTATCAACGTCACAATGAACTGACAAAGATGCAGTTCGTTACCAAGAACATATAAACGCTAGTTATATCAAAGCATTATTGTATGGATTCATTTCACAAAGTCAAAATTCCTAACTCTTTCGACACTTCGTGAATTCACAACAAATGTACTAGAATTAATATAAATTTCAAATGTTCAAAGCAATTAGTCATAAATCAAATCATAAAACAAATGTCAAAACCCTAGAAATCATACAAAATTTACATCGGGTGAAACCCGAGGGGACTAGTCGCTCATGGTACGTGAGACTTGGTCACCGGATGTTACATGCGAAGAACGAGACATGAATCTTGAAATCTTGATCTTAGGATGATACCTTCATGATTAGGGTTTATGGGATAATGATTGGTGAATGAAGGTGGATGTAAATGTTGTCTTCCAAGAATCTTGGAAGAAGGACTATGATAGAGGAGGATGATGATTCGATGTCGATGATTGGTGATGAATGGATATATCTTTTTGATGTTGTGTTTTTCAGAATTAAAGTGTAACTCCCACAAAAGCCGCCCAGTAATCATTTATCTATCCTAAGGTTTCTATCAACAAATCAAAAGGGGCATCCTGGCATCCAGATTATCGTCGCTGCGTCGGCGATGTGTCAACTGGGTGTCGTCAATGCAAGTGGCGTCGGTGATGGACCAAGAAGTCCTCAGCGACATAATAATTGTGATTGACGCACTATTGGACCGCCTACGTATGTATCCCCTAACACCGACTGCGTTTGTGACAACTGTCACTTTCTCGTAAATTTTGTACCATAAACAGTCATTTATATTATACATATATGTTTTTAAATGTCTAAACTGCATGATTCCCTGACATACATCTAGAAAAACCACTGAGTACATTACATGATGCATATTATTCGTTTTAGTTGTTACAATTCAAAAACAGTTTAAGACAATGCATTGGAACAACTAGTAGACTAGCTGTGTCCGTACAACTTCAGTACTCACCTAAATAATAGATTTAGGACTTAGATGGGAGTTCAACATCAACTATATATTAAATCCCACATGGGAAAACAATGATTCATGCCAACACTTTCCGGAAACAATACATACACTAAAAGCTGTCCGAAACGCATCATAAGTGACAAAGTCAACACCGTTCAACATAATTCAGCAAAACTCAGCATTCAGTAACTTGTGAAGTATTCAGAAATAGTGTTAAACATCCTAAAATACCTAAAGGATGTTGAAAGCATCATCTTAACACAAAAATATATCATATCATCCAAGTCTTGTAAGTTAATATTATAACGAACCGACAACGAAACGAACACCCGGACACATCTAGACACCTCATGTAATCTAGTTAACAATATTTTAACATCATACAACTAGTTTAATTCATTAAACACCTTGTTATACATAAGAATCTCTAAAATCCCTAAAAGTTGCTTAAATCTCCGTTTAGGGGCCCGATAAGGAATCTAGCACCCATTAAGCAACCGAACACGAACTAGACATAATTTATAGGATAATTAATATTGTTTAACAATGTTAAGCTAGTGTATAGCACCATACATCATGAAAGACACCAAAAATCCCTAACACACCTAAATCCCTAAATTCCAAACTAAATAACTTAACTAGATTAAAAACCCAACTAAGATCCCCCCCCCCCCCACCTAGTGGACGGTCAAACATAGGGCCCACAAGCCTCCATGTTGTCCCCTAATGTTGGATTAAGTGTTGATGGTTAATAGAATTAATTATTTGGTGGAGCAAGTTCTTACATAAAGATATAAGGGGACATCATCACACCACTTCATCTAACCTTATCACATTCACCAAATTCAAACACCAACACTTCTCCTTCTTCCTCCATATCCACGGCCACACCACTCCACTTTCACCTCCATCATCAAGTGATCTTCAAGCCATTTTAAGCATATCCAAGGGTGTCTCAAAGAAGGTGTCAAGTCTTGGAAGCTCAAGGAACGAAGTATCAAATATTACGAGTTAATATATAATATTTTAACTGATTTATCGAACTTGGAATTATTTATAATTATGGAGAATTATATATGGACATACACTTTGACGATGATTATACATCGCGATTAAACGAACAAATATATTCTAAGTATATAGAACATATCTGACGATGGCATCGTTGAGTCAAACGGGTGGAACCCGATTATGAGAAGTCATGAATACATACATCTTACTCGTGCGAAACACGGAGACAAGAGGGCTAGGCCCATACATACAACACACGGGATATAAGGATATATATATATATATATATATGTTTGATGAAATATATATTTTGACATCATACATCGAAAATACAACTCAACGGAACATAATTCGGAGTAAGTCTTAATAAATATTTAAGACAAAAGACTTGTGCATAAGTTGTTACAAAGACCGGAGTGTCTAACAAAACCTAGCACGTTCGTAGGTTGAGATACAAACCGAGGAAAACCTACATGAGATTAGCAGAGTTACAGAACGCAATTCAGTGAGTTCATGTCCCCCTTTTCATCTTAAACGTTTTAAAGTTTTACAACTATCGGGGGAAAATACATGTACACTGATATGATAAGCTAGGGAATGAAACAACTTAGATCATGTGCGAATAGGGTGGAACTTAAGCACCATTAATCTTGTTTAAGACTACGATACAAAGGTTAGATCTACCGGGTGTTGGTGAGCCCCACTCTTGGTCATGGACCCACACGGAAGAGTGCATTTGTTGTCCCAGTCGAGGTTAATTGACGAAAATCGTCTAGGTTTGGATGCTTCCTATGTCGTCACACATATTAATGTCCTTGCAAAACATTAATGGTCAACGATTTCATTGACGCTTTACATACCGTGTTTTGATACAGTTACAACTTACATTTTATGGAACTATCGCATGCAACTACAACACATGAACTCGCCAAATTTTATTGTTTTTTCAACTTAACATCTATTTTAGGATTGTCAAGAAAGCAAGTGTCAAGACTCCATGTCATATTTGAAGGGTTTGCTTGTTATATACCACCTCCTTGCAGTGATATAATGACTAAAGCCTTAACATTTCAAAACTTGCACTTTTGTTGTATAATATGTTGACAACTTATTTACATTAGATGGTTTGTAAACAAAATAGTTAACTCATGTTACGTTGGAAACATCTATGGTAATGGCATTGGAGCTTGTTTTGTTCATTTAGTATGTTCACTTATGTTGTATGCAATGAGAATCAATCAGATCATACCTCGTGCTTCCGCCTATGAGCGGGTGTGACAGCGTTGGCGACGGCTAAAGGCCAAGTTGCTGACGCAGTTACTCTTTCTTGTCTGTTTTCTTTGTTTTCTTGCATCCGGTTGGTCCTAGCCTTATCTCGATGTCCCTTAAAGCTCCCAAAATGCTCCTTAAACTCCATTAGACCTACAAAGCACTAACCAAATCAAAGTGGATCATTTAGAACTTAAAATTCGCATAAAAACACAAACTTAGATACTTGTAACACCGGACTTCCGACCACGTGTCAACGTACTTTACGCTCCCAAACTTATTAAAAATCTAAATTCCGTTCGTCATTTTTCCATCGATAATTATGTTTTGGTTGAGTTTAACCCCTTTGGTTTTCTTGTGAAGGACTACAAGACCCGGATCCCTATCCTTCGATGCTACGGTATTGCTTGGACCAGGAAGCACAACCAATCCATCAACCTTTGTAGCTATTGCTTCAAATTTATGACACCATCGTCTCGGGCATCCGGGATAACCTACTTTGCAATCTTTAAAACGTTCATGTTCCGTTGATTTTAGTACTTTCAATAAAGACATTGCAGCTATTGCTTCAAAATTACCATCGCACACTATTGGCCCATGCATCCCTTCCAAACTATTTGTGGGATCATGCCCTTGAAACCGCCACTTATCTCCTCAAGATTCTTCCATATAAACTCAAAATTACAAAACATCAACAACAATTCTCTACCACCGCATACCAACCTATGACCACCTATGTGTTTTTTGTTGTCTTTGCTACCCTCTTGTTCCTTCTACCACCATACACAAACTCGAAAACCGGTCCTATAACCAAACATTCCCATTTGTCACTAATGTTTCACCAAAACCTTCATATGATTTCCTTTAGACCAGTTTGTCACCACAATTTTGGCAGTCTGTTTCTTTTCCTTCCTAACCCACTACTGCCACCACACAGCCCACCCCCTTTACTGACTCGGGCCTGGCCCAGTTGTCTAATCCGCCCAGCCAACACCCCTCTCACCTTTATCCAGCCCATCACATTGCACCACTCCCCTTACGCCACCAGCCCAACACCAATCTCATGTCCACCTCTCGGGCCAACCTAAGTCCACACACTTGCTGCCCCTACTAACTCCACCCGTACCATGCAGATTCGAGCTATAGATGGTATCACTAAACCTAAACGTCCACTTAACCTTAACACCTCAACTAAATCGGCCAGCATACCCGTCTTTAAAAACCCAACCGAGGCCTCGTCCACACCGGAGTGGTACCAAGCTATGACCAATGAATTTGATGAACTTATTAGAAAAGAGACTTAAGATCTTGTGCCCCGTCAGTCGTACATGAATATCATCCGCAATATGTGGTTATTTAAACACAAATTCAAGTCAGATGGCATGTTGGAAACATATAAGGCCCGACTAGTTTGTGATGGTAGACTACAACAGGTAGGCATTGATTGTTGAGATACATTTAGTCCGATAGTGAAATTGGCTACCATTCGCACAGTTTTATCTATTGCTTTGTCTCAAACTTGGGTCATTCATCAACTAGTGTGACAAATGAGTTTCTACATTGCACTTTAAACGAGATCGTGTACATGTATCAGCTGATGGGGTTTCGCCATAAAGGTTTTCCTAATCATGTGTGTCGTCTGAAAAAATCGATATATGGATTGAAATAAGCCCCCGGTGCATGGCACTAATGGTTCACGAATTATGTTTTAACTTTGGGTTTCAACAGAGCAAATGTGACACTTCCTTATTCACAATGCGTGATGGTACGAACATGGCTCATTTACCTCTCTACGTAGATGATATTCTTCTTGTCATCTCTACAGATCATCTACGCCACCAACTCATGGCTCACCTTGCTAATGAGTTTGTCATAAAAGATCTTGGTCCTCCCAGCTTCTTCCTCAGTATCACAGTTAACCATCGGCATTACATTATGTTTCTTTCTCAACAATTTATGCTACTAACATTATTGCTCGAGCTAGCATGTAATCCTCTACTCGCGTTACTAATCTATTTGACACGCATTCCAAGCTCAGTGCTCGTGCTCTTTCAGGTGATTACTTTCATGACCCCACCTT
This sequence comes from Scalesia atractyloides, assembly GCA_947069175.1. NCBI lineage: Eukaryota > Viridiplantae > Streptophyta > Magnoliopsida > Asterales > Asteraceae > Scalesia > Scalesia atractyloides. Next base: position 24,243,081 of record CAMTDV010001632.1, read on the forward strand.
GTACCGTAGACTGGTCGGAGATCTTTAGTATCTCACTTTTACCCCGCCCGACAATAGTTATGCGGTTCAACAAATTTGCCTGTACATTCATGCACCGAAGACGGATTATTTGAATGCCTTAAAGCGAATTATACAATATATTAAAGGGTTTGTTTCCTACGGTCTAACCCTTGGGTCATCTAAGAGCCCGTCGCTGATGGCTTACACAGGCGTAGAGTGGGCCGGTTGCCACGACACTCATCGATCTACAAATGGTTATTGTGTCTATTATGGGGAAAACTTCATCTCGTGGTTGTCCAAGCGCCAACCCACCATTTCCCACTCTAGTGTCGAGGCTGAATATCGTGATGTAGCAAATGTCATGGCCTAAATTTCCTGGTCACGCAACTTGTTACTCGAACTTCATCGACCCCTCACACAAGCCACTTTAGTATACTGTGACAATGTTAGCACAATCTACTTGTCAGGTAATTCGGAGTAAAATCAGCAAACCATACATATCAAGTTTGACATTCACTTTGTTTGGGAACAGGTACAATGCGGTCAAGTTAGAGTTCTACATGTGCCATCTCGCCACCAAATCCTTGATATTTTTACATAAGGGTTGCCACGAGTACTGTTGATGATTCTCGGTCTAGTCTAAACATTTGGTCACCTCTTGTTTCGACTGGTGGGGGGTAATAGTAGTGTATATTGTATTTCACTATGTATAGTCAATCAGTTGTAATTTGCCAAAGATAGGGCTTTGAAATTGCTTATATATTTGACTAATGAGATAGAGGAGGCAACAAGCCAATTACATTAAACCCTAGCACCACCGTGGAATGAGATCATCTAGTACTGTTGAAACCAAATAGATTGGGTTTACCACAATAACACCTTCAATTCCACTGATAACTACCCTACAAAACCCCTTTTCTCGGCTCTAACAGTCCCGGTATCTTAAGGGTGAATGTTTCCGCCATGGTGACAAATTTGGACCGGGACACCATTGTAAAACAAGTAGCTTTCACATGCTTGAAGCTGCTGATGATGTAATTTATCCGGTTATTGACACCGGAGAAAATCGCTTGGTTAATCAAGAAGATGTGGCAGATTCAACCTTCAAGCTACTATCATGGGAAAAATGATCTTTCCAACCTTAATGCTCAAAGGTTTCATCAAGATGCAACAGCTATCAATTTAGTTACAACGGATCCACTCATATGTTTACAGCCGATTCATTTGCTATAAAGGTAAAGCTTCCAACTCAAGAGGTGGTCCCTTTTGGTGTACAAATTGGAAATGGTGAAGTTATCGGTTGTAATCAAATCTACAAAGAAGTTGTGTTACAAATCTCAAACTTTCAAAACATTCAAGAATTTTACCCGTTTGCATTAGGGGAACTAATGTGTTGCTTGTATCCAATGATTAGCTACACTCGGCTCCGTTCAAGCCAATTAGGCCAAAATGTTCCATAGCATTGTTATTGATGGTAAGGATTTAAAACTGCAAGGAATACCTTCGGATATAGGCACTTCTTCTACTTTTCGTCACCTCCATCTCGAACCAAATTGGGGAATTTCAAAGGTACTTAATGCACAAGAACTTCATCCTAAACAACATAAAGACAAGTTATTTTTCGAGGCTGGCACTATTGATACGAGTCTAAAGCCTCTGCTGGGCTGAACTGGGTCAAGCCACCCACCTGGGGCCAGGTCAAACCCAATACATGGTGAGTGGAGGTAAAAGTATGCTGAGTAGAGAGAAAAATACCAGGAAATTAGTGAGTAGGAGTATACCGAGTGTTGGTCCTGTACCATACCGTACTGAATCGATACTGACAGAAAACCCTATCGAGAGCGTACGGAATCCCACAAGTTGTTTGTATCATCCAGGTTTAGTCATCACCTCTCAAATTCTTATTTCTATCCATTTTCATATCCCTGTCCAAACAAAAAACAAACCACCAACCCTTACAATCGTCAACTTTTTAAATAAAATAAGGCGACTAATGCAATATCCATCAGACCGTGTTTGTGGTTGACCTGATGTTAATAATTCTTTTTCATAATGGCATATTGTTTGTTTACGAAATCTAGAAGACGACTTATACTATAAATAGAAGCAAAATTATAGGAACAAAAACTTCACATTCATTTAATCATATATATATATATATATAGTATTATGGAGGGAAGGGCAAACCAAGTTGAAGCAATAGGCATTGACCTTGGAACGATGTACTCGTGCGTTGGAATTTGGAAGCACGACTGTGTTGAAATCATACCTAATGAACAAGGCAACAGAACGACACCGTCTTCCATTGCTTTTGTTGATGGCCAACGCCTCGTTGGTGATGGCGCCAAGAACTAGGCGGCCATGAACCCTGTCAACACCGTATTTGCTGAGGTTAATTACTTAAATTTTCTAGCTTTTTTATAGCTATTGTTAACAAGTAATCATCTGAAGCAAGAAACCTTGGGCCTTTACTATATTACATTACATCAAGCATCTTAAATTTTTATTATAATTGTGTCCGCTTATTTTAAACTAACTATTCTCATGAATTTAAACTTTATAATTTTTTCTTACCTTAATATTTGGAAAAAAGTATACCATAAAATGAAAATATTATTCTCTTTAAATTAAGTTTAGTAATGTTGTAGTTTTTCAGTTTAAAATAAATTGATATGTTACATGATTAAAGACGTCTAAAGTGAGCAACAACTGGGGTGACTATCGAAACCGAATCGAGACAAAACCATACTAAAATCAACCATAAACCGAATTAAGCAAAAATCAGTTATCCGTTTTTTTTGTTCCCTTGGTTAACCGAAATTAACCAAATAAAGCAAAAATCATTAATATTTTCTTATATTTCTTTTATATCTCTAATTCATCTATTTCATGTTTTAAACCTCTATTTCATGTATTTATACATCCATTTCATGTACTTTAAAACAAAATGTTTAGCCCAAATTGGTTTTGGTTATTAATCAAAATTTGGTGAACCAAAAACTAAAAATCTAACCAAATAAAGTGAATTGATTAACTGAAAACCGATTGGTTAATAACATAAATTAACTGATGACTATATATATGTATGTGTGTGTGCGCGCGCACGTGCACGTGTGTGTATATATATATTGTAATTTTAATGGGTCACAGATTGACCTTTTAACTCAATATGTAAACCCGTACACAATCCAGTCTAGCTAATTAAACATTTTTAAAGGTCAATACAGACTAATTTATTAAACACGTTAGACATGCGACAAACCAACCAAATCCTCTGGTTAAGAAAATCATTTTGAACTAATCTCGGATATCTATCTACTTGACGTTAATTAATTTGCATATCTTGACCTATGAGCATGCACCCTCGTACCGAAAGCTATTTCTCATGTTGATAGTAGGGAACTAAAATCTTTTGGATATATATTGGCTGAGTTTTTTTCAAATGCAAAGAGGTTGATTGGAAGGAGATTCATCGACTCAAAAGTGCAAGCTGAGATAAAGTTGTGGCCTTTTGAGGTCATAGAAGGGCCCGATGACACACCAACAATTGTTTTCTCATATAAAGATCAAAAAAGGAATAGTTTGCCGAAGAAATTTCGTCAACGATTCTAGACAAGACGAGAGAAACTGTTGAGTCATACTTAGGAAAGGTCGCGAAAGATGCCGGGATGACTGTCCCTGCCTATTTTAGTGATTCACAATGTCAAGCAGCAAAGGATGCAGGCACTATCGCAGGATTAAGCATCATCCGCGTCATCAACGAGCCTACATCAGCTGGGATTGCCTATGGTTTGGACAACAAGGCTGACATTACACGAAAGATGAACGTGCTCATCTTTGATCTTGGTGGTGGTATTATTAATGTCTCACTTGTGACCATTGAGAAAGGAGGTAATTTTAAGGTGCGAGTTGTTGCTAGTGACACCCATTTGGTAGGCCAGGATTTTGATAACCGCATGGTTCAACAATGTGTTCTCGAGTTCAAGAGGTGATGATTTAAGGACTTGATATGTAACTTAAAAGCACTGGGAGGTTGAGAGTTGAGTGTGAGAAAGCTAAAAGGATTCTTTGAATCACTACTCAGACTTCAATCGAGATAGACTGCTTGCACGAAGGGATTGATTTTTCTATGTGATTTACTCGAGCTAAGTTTGAAGATCTGAACATGGATTCATTTAAAAAGTGCATTCGGACTGTGGAGAAATGTTTACTTGATGCAAATATTCATAAATCAAGTGTAGATGAGATTATCCTTGTTGGTGGCTCTACTAGGATACCTAAGGTCCAGTCTATGTTGCAAGAAATTTTTGATGGGAATAGGAAGTGTTGAATGGATTTCCTAACTTAAAGTTGGCTGAGTATCATGAAAGATAGCATCCATATGTTATTGAAACTGCAACTGGCTAACAAGTTAGAAGTGTGATTTAACCTCCTACAGCTAAAGCCAAGACTATTCCATTGCCTAAGCATTTGCCAAATGGTACATTGAAAGATTTAGATTTTTTGTGCTATGATCCTAAGGTTGGTGATGTTGCAATTGTGTGTAAGAGTAAAGAGTTTAGGGTTGCACTACGCTCTGATCTAATGCAGTTTGGAAAAGAAGATATTCATTGTATTGTCTAAAAGTCAGATTCAAAGTGATGGAATGTATAAATTATGTGCTAAAGGTTATACTTGTGTTGTTGCAAGTATTATCTCAAAGCAAGTTTTGGCATGGAGAACTAGGACCAGTGGAGACACGTATAATGGGGCAATATCTTCTCAGAGATCCATGAAAAGCATAAATACAGGGAAGATTGTAAGGTCGTAGTTATAGATTTGTGTTTTGTAGTGGATAAACGGTTAACATTTTGGATTAGTTTAACTAGATTGGGTCATGCCTTATGCCATGTGGGCTCAGGCCGGTTCGCATGAGCCGATAGGGGGGCGGCTTGTGCTTACCTATATAAGGGAATTTCCTCCTCCATTATTAGGTTAGCGGTTTTTGGTGTCATTCAAGCTTGTATCAAAATATTGTTTAAGGTTATATTGTAATCACATGCAAGTTCTTATTTGATTCTTCGTGTTCATCATTCTAATCAACAATTTGATTCTGCCAAACTATTGATATTACTTGATATTAACGTTTTCTGAACTTGCAACTTTACTGAACTTTCACTGCTCAACATCAAGAGTATATCAAATACCCGCAACATAACAATATCTAGCTACATTAATGCATCTTGAATTGGATGTTGTGGTGAAAAACTGTTTTTTTTTTTCTTTTTATATCTCATATCTGTGGCAAGGATATGAAATTGATTAAAAGACAATTTCGTTTCTTCTACTTTAATATCCATGAACTCATCATTTATGTCCTATTATTTTCAAAGTAAGTTATGTAAAATATGAGAATGTTAATCATATGATAGTAAACTATATTGGGGTATCTCAATAAATTTTAAAAACATAATACTTTACTGAACTATTCACTGCTTAACATCAAAATATATCAAATACCTGTAACGAAACAATATCTAGCTACCATTAATGCATCTTGAATTGGTTGTGGTTAAAAATTTTTTTTTTTCCTTTCTCCTTCTTTTATATATCATATCCGTGGCAAAGATTTTGTAATTGATTAATAGAGAAGTTCGTTTCTTCTACTCTAATAGTCATGAATTACATTATTTGTGTTCTATTATTGCCAAATAAGTAATATAAAAAACTAGAATATTAATCAAATGATAGCAAACTATAAATTTTAAAATTATTATACTTTAGTGAACTATTCACTGCTCAAGATCAAGAGCATATCAAATACATGTAACGAACACAATATCTAGCTACCATTAATGCATCTTGAATTGGTTGTTGTGGTAAAAAACTTTTTTTTTGTCTTTTTATATATCATATCTGTGGCAAGGATTAAAAGACAATTTTGTTTCTTCTACTCTAACAGTCATGAATTCATCATTTATCCCTATTATTTTCAAAATAAGTAATACAAAAGACAATTCTTTTTCTTCTACTCTAATAGTCATAAAATCATCATGTATGTCTTAATATTTTCAAGATAAGTAATATAATAAATGAGAATGTTAATTGATAGTAAACTATATTAGGGTATCTCAATAATTTTAAAAACATAATACTTTACTGAACTATTCACTACTTAACATCAAGAGTATATCAAATACCCGCATCGAAACAATATCTAGCTACCATAATAAGATTAAATAGTATATACCATATAATAATTAGAGTAAACAATATATACCATATAAAATCGGATGGTAATATGTGTTAAATCATTCAAAATTTCAAATCAAGGTCATTATTTCTTCTCATCTTAACATATGCCCATCTCCAACGCCTAGTTATAATACCTCAAATTTGCATTTTATCAAATCTTTGTAGTTTAGTTGAGTTTAATCGTTAAAATCCATGTTTAAGACCTGTTTTTATGGATGATTCGGTATGATTTAAAAAAATAAATTAAATATCTCAAATAATTTCTAAAAAGTTATTTAATAAATCTTTTCTACGATATTGTCTTCTGTTGTTGGTATACATTTAGCGAGTTAACACTCTCTAACGCATATGTGTGGTTCACCATTTTTGCCTATCTTTTTTGTTTGGATTAACGGTTCTATAGCAGGTCATAAAAGCTCGTTGTATAGTTAAGATTGAGTATATATGTAATATTTTTAATATTTGTACTTGTGACACAATAATACTACAGTGGTCCGTCAGTGATCCAAATTTGTCGTTAAAAATAGTATACACGAAATTAATCCTTCTTAAAAGAACTTCTATTTTTTACTATCATGCAGACATCCTCATTTACTTGTGTATCATCCACATTTAGTTGTTACCACTCAAATTCTTATTTTTGCGTGTACCTGCTTTATCATAGGACAAAAGAAAAATGAACCGGCCTTGTACCAATCAAATCACTAAATTTGGTCAGACGACTTGTAGAGTTGTAGTTGAGTTAAACTCCTTGAAGTTAATATTTCTTTTCCTTGAAGAAAAGCATATTGTTTGCTCATAAAATCTCTAGAAGAAAACTTATATTATAAACAGAAGAAAAAAATGAACAAAATACTCAATTCATTTAACCATTTCTAGTATAATGGAAGGAAGAGTTAATTAACCAAGCCTGGGTAATAGGCATTGACCTCGGAACAATGTACTCATGTGTCGGAGTTTGGAAGCACGACCGGGTTGAAATCAAAGCTGATGACCAAGGCAACCGAACAACACCTACTTCGGTTGCTTTTGCTGATGATCAACGGCTCATCCGGTGATGGCTCCAAGAATCAGGCGGAAATGAATCCTGCCAACACAATATTTGGTTAGTTTGCTTACTTTATTTAATCCTTGTTTCTAGTTATTGCTTTTCTTGATGAACAACCTTGAGACATTTTTTTATCTTGTTTCTAGTTATTACTCTTTTTAATCCTTGCTTTTCTAGTTATTGATGAACAACCTTTAAACTAGGCCAAGACTTTTCTTTATCTTGTTACAAACTAATCTTTTGAAGCAAGAAACTTTGGGCTTTTGGTTTGTATATGCTTTGCATCTTAATGGGTTACTCGATTACTTAACAAAAAGAAAGCAATTGTGATTGCATTTCCGGTCGCAAATTAGTAGTCACAAGTAGCCATATACAAACTTTATTGACAGGAGACTCTTTTGCAACTGGCTTAGCGAGTCTTCTTACAGTCGCAAAACTAACGACCAGATCACGCACCAGTCTTATTTTTACTTTTTATGCCAGAAGAGGTATGCTAGAAAATCAATTAACCAAACTGAAACCAAATTAAAATAGACGAATTAACTAAACAATACAAAAAGTGACGGTTTAGTTTTGTATTTTCTAAAAACCGAAGTTCACACTTCTTTGATTTTATATTTTTGAAAACTGAACAAGGGCGAATAACCGAAAAGGCATTTTGCTTGTTAAAGTTTGTTATTGAATTTATAGATTGTAATTTTTATTTTCAAATATTAAGTAATATATAAGAAATTTACAAATGATGTAACCCACAAAATTTTAGGCCCAAATGTGTGATAATCAATTAATAAATAAATAACAAAAACATTTAGGTCCAAAAGTTTCAAGCCTATATAGATAAAACCAATCAGACCCACTTTGAAAACTAAAAAAAAAAACCAAAACTTGTCAGCTTTCAAACACCCAAAAACCATACCTTATCGATTTTCAAACCTATTCCACACGTTATAGCAGGGAACTTAATTAGATCTTTCGTTATAGTGTTTCTTGGTGATTATTTTCAGATACAAAAAGGTTGATTGGAAGGAGATTCAGTGACTCAAAAGTGCAAGCTGACATGAAATTGTGGCCTTTTAGGGTGATTAAAGGGCCTGATGACACACCAAAAGTTATTGTTACATACGAAGGTAAAAAAAAAGGAATTTTTAGCTGTACAAATTTCATCAATGGTTCTAGGCAAGATAAAAGAAATTGCTGAGGTGTACATAGGAAAAGATGTGACAGATGTTGTGGTGACTGTCCCTGCCTATTTCAGCGATTTACAACGTCTAGCAACAAAGGATGCACAGAAGATAAATGCGCTCATCTTTGATCTTGGTGGTGGTACTTGTGATGTCTCGCTTGTGACCATTGAGAAAGGTGGCAGTTTTAAGGTGCGAGCTGTTACTGGTGACACCCATTTGGGAGGCCAGGATTTCGATAACCGTATGGTGAAGCACTGTGTTCGAGAATTCTAAAGGAAATGGAATAAGGACTTGACTGAGAACTTAAAAGCACTAGGGAGGTTGAGAAGTGAATGTGAGAAAGCTAAAAGAAATCTTTCATCCAGTACTGAGACGTCATTCCAAATAGATCGCTTGCATGAAGGGATTGATTTTGCTATTAAATTTACTTGAGCTAAATTTGATATACCACTGGCGCCTAGAGGAGTTCAGGAAATCGAAATATGCTTAGAAATAGATGTCCACGGTATCCTCACAATTGCCGGTGAGAAGAAGAAACTCCTAATTAACAATGAAAAAAGAAGACTCTCCAAGAACGACATTGAAAAGATGGTAAAAGATGCTGAGAAATACAAATGTGAGGGCCAAGAATTCAAGAAGAGGACTGGAGCATACAATGCATTAGAGAATTTGAAAAACGACATGGACAATAAACTTAAAATCAAGAAAAGGACTGTCCACCAGAGTTTGAAGAAAATGGAGAATGTCCTTGCCAGACCAAGTGGCTCAAGGACAGCCAAGGTGCACCTGTTCTTGAGATCCAGCACATGAAGGAAAGCCTAGAGTCTGCGTGCATCTAGACAACCAGTGACGGCAATATGTTGTTTGGGTTTTATATAAGTATGAATTTCATCTTTGTTTTGCTTATCATTATATATTTAAGGGGATGATTCTGAGTTTGAGTTTGATGTATGTATTTATGTTTGGATTTCATACAAGTATTTCATCTTTCTTTTGCTTATTATTATTATTATTATTATTATTATTATTATTATTATTATTATTATACGTTTAACGGGTTGATTTTGAGTTTAGTTTAATATGTATGTGTGTATTCAAGTGAAAAAGAAATAAATACTTTACACGGTGCTTTAGTCACTGAGAGTGTTTGCCCAAACAATTATAACACTAGCTTAAGCGTACTTTCTTTTTCATGTACGTTAGGTTTTATGTATGTTAGGTTACAGGGCTATTGAGGAACACATGGAAGAGTGTTTGAGGGATAAAAATAAGAGCACCACAACAATGGACCAAGTCTATGTAACAAACTACCTAGTCAGCATGTCATATCATTTCAAAACATCCATAATTGAAACTGGGTTGTTCAAGTAAGTTGCTCAAAAATTATTTGACAAATTTAGCTCGATTTTGTTGGCACGTACAAAGTATCGAGCTGGTATAAGCTCACTTCTTGGCTTGTATTATTACAGACTCTGACTTGGGAACATCCCTAATTGTAACCAACCAAACCGTCCAAATTGAAGCAAGTTGGCCGGCTTGAGATTTTTATTGTTCGGTTTTGTGGTTTGTTAGTCTTGTTCGTATTTTGAAACTTGAAATAGACCGTATAACCTATTTTTATTTTTATTTTTTTTGCATCATACAGCCGTGCATAGTTATAGTATTCATCTACCATCTTTGTCATTTTAAAGTTTTAAATAAAAAACCAACAGTTTTAGAAATACATAAATAAAAATCAGTTCAATTTGTCAAACCATTAAAACCAAACCGTCAAATCACCAAACCAGCAAAAACCGGCTGATCTAGCCGGTTTGGTTTGTTGTTTCCTGAATCAGTAGTTAGTAGTTCTGCCCAGACGTAGTAATCAGGTTTGTTTTGCAAATTTGAACATGTACTTTGTGTTGACTGAAGGAATCTGTGCTCTCAGTTATGTACGTAAAATAGGGGTTCCTTATAGACCTAGTGGTGGAGAAAAGAGGCAGGATTTTAAAACTGGAGCAGGTTTTACTGTTCATGACTGGTAAGCTACCTACTATGGTAATTAATGATAATTTTTTAGGGGTTTAAATTTTTGACATGTTAATAACCTAACATGAAATTCGTGAAATTAGAGAATTTCTAAATGGGTTGGGGTCAATTTCGAGTCGAAAATGCAAATGCGTTTAGGTGAACAGGTTGGGTTCTGGTCAACTTGACGGGTTCACAACATGCATTTTGTTAATATATATATGTATTAAAATAATTGTTCTATGTCATCAATGAAACTAATTGGGTATTTTATCCCAAAATTAAAAGATAAAGTATGAGTATCATGTTTTATAGTTTAAATGTAATTATTTTGTATACATGTGTACTTTTCTTTTATAAATTTGTAATATAGAGTATTAGCATGAAAAAAGAAATCCATACAATACAAGAAAATAAAATTTTCAGGTTCTAACATACAGTGTTCGTGTCAACTATGAAAACTCGTTTGTCACAAATTTTGGGTTGTGTTAGGTTCGCTCCGCTAACATGTGAGGATTGCCCATTTAACACCCCTAAATGAATCTCAGTGAATCAAGTCTTTTGCTTTTGTTTTTAAAGTATATTTAATTTGTGTGATCAGAGGATGGAACGAACCTAGTGCTCAAAGTTGTATAGGGCCAACACTACCTATTCGGGGACTTCATTACCCAGGAAACAGATACCCCGGAGAAGAAGTGGTGAAAGACATTTTAGCGAAAATGAAAAATCCGGTTTATTTATTGGCTATAATGCTTCTTCCGCGGTTAATAAAAGACGGATACTCCTCTAAATATGGTGACCAAGGTATGGATTGCAGCCACTGGTACCTCGCTGGTGTGTGCCCGTTAAATCGAATTAGGGTTGTTCAAATCGCTCGTCGCTCGCTTGGCATATGCTCTCTCGATTTGCAAACGAGCCAAGGATGAGCAAAGGTCCGCTCGGCTTGGTTCGGCTCGAATTATTTTTTATTAATTTATTACATATATAATTATATATGCACACACAAATTACATGTATATTCATATTTTATACATAACGCTCTATTAGATTTGGACCACTATACTCAAATATCCAATTATATTTATCCATACTAGCCTAATCAAACCAATAAAAAATTTAACACCAAATCTAAAACTAAAACTCTAAGTCGTGAAGCGACAATATTTGACATCTTTCTCTCATTAATCGTCTCTCACTCTTACTATACACCATAATGCGACAATTGTTCTTTGTTGTATATACATCGCCTCACCTGCCTCATCCAAAGCCTCATCCTCGGACGATCCGACCTCAATCTTAGTGTCATCCTCGAACAGTTGGACCTTAGTCGTGACCCGATAGCTAAATCTATGGTTGTTTAATTTACTCGTCGCTCATTTCTCGCTCGCCGCTCGCTCGGAAAATTACACGCTCAAATATGTTCGTGCGGATTTTGCTCGGTTGTAAATGAGCCAAGCATGAGCAAATGTCCGCTCGGTTTGAATCGGCTCATGAACCGCCCTACATGGAATCAAATTTTGTACAAATCTTGCTCAAGAAATGGAGTTCTTTTTGTAATTAATTTGGAAAACAAGTGCAATTCCTACATCTTGTGCAATTTGAAATGATAATTCACTGAAGGGAAATGGAGATCTAGGTTTGTTTTGGTACACATGACCTAGTGGTCTAGTAGTATTATGTTTATCCATCATAAAAGTTGCACGGGCTTACATCCTTGTGAATGCAATATTAAGTGGCTTGTGTGAATGGTCAAGGCCCGTGTACTGTGTACACATTTGGGTGAGCGAACAGATCTCAACAATCTCAATCCAAGTTGAAAAAACAGGCTATTTGTATAAATTTTTTAAAATAATATACTTTAAAATCATGAAAATGGTTGTGAAATTTGAACCTACCTTCCCCTGGAAGCATCCCATGAACGAAGTTCTCCTCTTAAGATCTCGTTTAAGCTTAAGTTTTGTTCGTTTAAAATATTACCCTTAAAGCTAAAACCTAACTTGTTAATGTTTTTAAGAACGGGTCCAGCTTGTGTATCATTTAAAAAAATAGATTATTTCATTTATTTGACAAGTATATTATTTAGTTTTTCTATAACAATAATATTTGTTATGTAATTATATATTTATAGTATGAAATAATAATTATTATATTTTTTTATTAATAATAGGCTCATAAGCCTAGTCATCCTTGGTATGTGAAGCTCGAGTTTAAGTTCGTTTATTAAATAAGGCTCGGTTTAATCTTGAGGGTGAGTTCGTTTAATAGGTAACAATCTGATATATAAGAAGATCGTAAGTAACTCAGTGCTCCATATGTGTAAATTGAAATCAGTATTCCCCCTTATATCTAAAATAAGTAGAATCATGGAATTCTCTTCGAGAGCTGCTGAACCAACGGCTACTTTTACACGAATTTTTAAGTGGATGAGATTTGTCGAAATCGATTTGTGACTGTAAAACCTGATTTTTTTAATGAATTTATTATTGTTGTATTTAAATATAAATGAACAGTAGAGGAATTCATGGTGGTATATAGGGAAAGTGAAGGGTTGTTACTAGAATCCTTAAAAGTTTTTGAAAAAATAATTTTTTTAGAAAAGTTGGATCTTAGTCACAGTCTGATGGTGATTTTTATCACTAATCATAAATTGCTTATAATAAAATCAAATAAAATCCTTGAGTGTATGTTTGGAGGATTTTTAGATGTTGCCCTTTCATCCTAAGGGTCTTTGGGTGTTATTAAAAGCAGTATTGCTGGTAGAATGTAATATAATAATATAAAAAAATAAAGTATGAAAAACAAACATATTTTAGAAGAGTTACTAGCAATAGTATAATTATATAAAAAGAATAAAGTATGAAAAACAGATATGTTTAAGATGAGTTACTATTTTTCTATTAAACATTAAACCGTGTCGATGTACTTTTTTTCATTGACTCGTTGGTCCATCGTGTTACGTATAGAGGGGGTAGAATGTGGGGTTTGGTAGTTGACACCCCAGTTATTTAATTAATGACATTAGAATAAATGCATGGACTTGACTTTTCTTAAAAATATTGGGTGTGGTTCTTTCGTTCTCTTAAGGTGGTGATTGTTTTTAAAAAAAATTGTGCAGTCTCTTCTGTTTAAGTCGCGTAAACCATGTGTAGACATTGACATTTAAAGACTGTTTGTTTTTCCAAACACGTTTTATTACAAATGTCTGCACGAGCTCTTCTTGGTGCAGACTTAGCCCAGCCTTTTATAAGATCTTCTAAGGTTTGCACAGGGTTATAGCACCACCACCGTCCACCATCACCATCCATGTCCACCACCGTCCATACATCACCACGAGTTTATTTTAAAAGTTTACATACGTTAGAAAATCAAACAGTCTTCTTCTTGTAAATTGTAGAGGTTTGATCCACCTCCTATTCTATATTAGTCTGCAGATGTGGTCCGTAAACTGCAGACATTTTACCTCTTAAAAAACAAACACCGCCTAAGTCTATCTCAACAACACATCACCATCTATTTCACCTCACCATTCTTCCCTAAACATGAGGTGACGTTCCCTTTCTTCCTCCTCTCATTTTTTATATTTTTAAATAATATTTTTTATTTGTTTAATTTGTTAAAATAAAATTAACTAAACATATTTTAAGTTTAAATTAAACTTTAAAGCATTAACATATATAACTAAAAACAAATTTGATTGGTCTTTTTAAAGCTAAAACTAAATTCTAAGACGTATTATCTAAAATTAAAACAAATTTAAAAGGTTTACAGGTTAATAACAAACTTGAGGGTTTAGAAAGTCATAAAAATAGACCCATCTTCCTCTTCCTTCCAAAGCCATACCTGCAACAAAAAAACAAAACAGAGTTAAAGAAAAAAAGTTAAGATAAAACAAAGTATAAAATACACACGTAAATTCGTTGGGGAGAACAGGGAAGAACTCCCGTCGTCACTGAAGAGAGAGGGGGCGGTATTCCCAGTCGAGGTTGCCTACCACATCACCTCCCTGAGGTGGTTCTCAAAACCACACCCACCAGTTTAACGATTTTACCTGGGAGTCAATTTATTTATTGACCCTAAAATCTTAGTAAGTCAATATTTGTCACTCTATCTATTTATCTAACTCTAATAAAGGATTTCAAAGAATATCATATCGCATTTTCTCCTTTAATATAATAATTAGTTTTACAATAATTCTAATGGGTATCTAATTTATAATTAATAACCATCATGCAATTTTTTTTGTTAAAAATGTGTCATGAATTATATTAATTTATTAATTATTAATATTAATTATTAATATATTATTTTAGAGTGGAGTTCGGCTACAAAGTCCATTTTTTCCTACAAAGTGTACAAAGTCAAAAAACACAACAATTTCAGCCATAAAACGCACTCAAAATCCACAAATAACAGAGTGATTATCACTAAAACACAATATTCTTACCCTAATAGTCTATAAAAATTTCAAACACACCATCATGAATATAAAACACAATATGATAATCATCATAAAACACACTAATGTTAGTAATTTGATAATCAAAGCTTTATCATCCAAAACACAACACAAAACCCACAAATATGGCGTTTTAGTAATCTTCACTTTGTTATTTGTGGGTTTTAGGTGTGTTTTATGGTTGATATTATAGTATTTTATGACTTTTTACACTTTGTAGGTAAAATAGACTTTGTAGCCAACTCCCTCCCGATTATATTATTATTATTATTATTATTATTATTATTATTATTATTATTATTATTATTATTATTATTATTATTATATAATATCAAAAACATTTGTTTATTGTTTAAGAAATTATCCGATTATTATCTTTATATTTTAGCCAATCTTATCATATGTTATATATAATCATAAACCTTTTTGTTGATAACCTATAAATTATTTATTATGTTGTACTTTGTTGATATTACAATATTCATAAATTATTAACTTATTGACTTATAAGTTAATAAGTTGTTTTTTAGCGTTTAGGTTAGCTTATTTAAGATGATTTTGTGTGTTGAGAAGTTGTTTTTAAGAAGTTAGTATTTATAACTTCTCGCTTATAACTTATATAAATTAATTTGAAAAGGAATCCCAAACAACCCCTAACACTCATATGTACCAAAACCTTACTTTATAGATTATAAATTATAGATTTATAGATATTATTTAGTTGTTAGCGTATCATCCACGTTTACTCGTTACCAATGTACCTGTCTTCATCATACTACAAGAAAATTGAACCGCCCTTGTACCAGTTTAATTTAAGACGACTTGTAGACTTAAACTCCTTGAAGTTAATATTTCTTTTCCTAGAAGAAAAGCATATTGTTTGCTCATAAAATCTCTAGAAGACAACTTAGCTTATAAATAGAAGAAAAAATGAACAAAAACTTCATTCAATTCGTTTACCTATTCTATTACAATATGGAAGGAAGAGTTAACCAAGCTTGCGCGATAGGCATTGACCTAGGAACAGTGTACTCGTGTGTTGGAGTTTGGAAGCACGACCGGGTTGAAATCGTACCAAATGACCAAGGCAACCGAACGACACCATCTTCGGTTGCTTTCGTTGATGATCAACGGCTCATCGGTGATGGCTCCAAGTACCAAGCGGCCATGAACCCTGCCAACAAAATATTTGGTTAGCATGCTTACTTTAGTTAATCCTTGTTTCTAGTTATTGATTTTATTGATGATGAACAACCTTGAGACGTTTTAAAAAGTGAAATACATTTAAACTAGGCAAGATGGTTTTTTTTTTTACAAACTAGTCTTTTGAAGCAAGAAACCTACCTTAACGATTAGTCGATTTCTTAACCAAAAGAAAGTTATTGTGATCGCATTTTCAGTCACAAATAGCCCTATACAAACTTTGTAACATGCTACTCTTTTGCAACTGACTTAGCGAGTGTTCTTACAGTGGCAAAACTTACAACCAGGTCACGAACACGTCTTATTTTTATTTTTTACCATTAGGAGTAAGTTAGAAAATCGATTGACCAAATTATAGACGAATTAACCAAAAAATACAAAAAACTAACGGTTTAGTTTTGTATTTTCTAAAAACCGAAGTTTACAATTCTTTGCTTTTGAATTTATAGAAAACCGAACAAAGCGGAATAACCGAAAAGGCCTTTTTTGCTGTTTGTTATTGAACTAGTAACTTCCCCTGTCGCGTGTTGCGGCGACGTCAAAATGTAAATAACCTAAATTTATATTGTCGAACAAAAACGTATTATATTTAACCCGTTTCGTTTCAAACAAAATTATGTTAAAACATACACCATCTAAAAACGTACATAAAAATAAATACGCAAACATATTATATTTCACTCATTTCCAAATAAAAAATTACCTCGAACTCACGGTCAAACAATTTTGTCTTCAATCAAATTAAACTTGTGCCCCAAATATTTGAATTCTACTAATTGTTGTAACCAATTTGCTGGTCCAAAACTCTTTAAACTTAAGTCCAACTTTGCACAAATCTTGTCCCAAATAAAAAAAAAACAAATAAAGCAACGTCAGAACATTTTAATTCCCTGTTTCCTTTTGCAATATTCCAGCCCCTTGTTTTTATTTTCCCACACCATTTGCAAAACCATCGCTACCGTCACGATAACTTATGTTGTGCCTCATCATCGCCATTTACAAAACACCCCCTAATTCACCTTCACCTCCACAGCTACGGCTCTTTTACCACCAAACCAAGATAACGCCATCACCACCAAACAGCCATGGCCACCGCAACAACAAAACAACCTGACACCAACTCAACAAAACAAAAAGCGATGTTACATCTTTGAAAACCCCTTCATTGCACGGATTGAACAAACATGTTTATTTACACGGCTTGTCTACATATAGTGTAATCGGTTGACACACTTGTCGGTATATGTTTCGCCAAAAATGAACTTTGATTTAGTATATACTTTTTATAACATTTTACTTTGTTTTTTATTTATTATTATGTTAAAAAGTTGTGTATTATATAAGTTATAACATTTTTCCTCAATTTTTTTAGAGTGAAGTACAAGTTTTAAAGTTTACACCAAATTGTAGGCGTTGTCCTTTAGCGCAAAAGTTGACAAGTTATGTACTTAATGTTCCAAAATCTTGCACGTTATGTCCTTTAGACTAAACTCAGTTCGATTTTTTAGTTAAATCTGGTCATGTGCCTTGCACATGAGGGTATTCTTGTCATTTCACCTCCTTAGGTGCTATTGATTAAAACAACTTATATTAAGGGACTATTTTGTAAATAATGAAAAGTTCATAATAAAAAAAAAAGATACATCTACACTCTCTCTCTCTCTAGTCTCTCTTTCTTCTAAGATGGTGGATAGTGGAGATAGGGTGGATGGTGATGGTGAGATGGTTACGGTTTGTGATGGCGGAGACGGTGGGGTGGGTTGTGACGATGGAGATGGTTGCGGTTTGTGATGCCGGATTTGGTGGTGGGTTGTGGATGGTGATGGTGGTGATGGTTGGAGACGGTGGCGGTTTATGAGGGTGGATCCAGTGGTTGTGGTTAAAGGGCCACGGTGATGGTGGTGATCACGAATCGTGTTTTGCCTGAGCCATCGTTTTTAGAACATTAAGTACAGAACCTGTCACTTTTTGCGCTAAATGACGCCGCATGCAATTTGGTATAAACATAAAGACAAAATGTAATATACACTATTTTTATTAATATGTTCGATACTTGTGTGTTACACATGGTTGAATTAATGAAATATTAAATAGTTATTATAATAAGCAGAAAAACAAAAGAAATATTAACTAAATAAGATAGAAACGAAAAATAAAATAAAATAATTATATATCAATAATCATTAGAAACTGAAAATAGTATTAACTAATAACTCGTTGTACTAAACAATATATATTGATTCTATAGATGACAAAACGATCCATTTGTATTTATAAAGGGAACAATTTAAATGAGAATGCAAAATATTGAGAGAACTGCGATCTGTGAGAGCTTCGTCAAAAACAATTAAAATTCAAAATTTCTTTTTACACTTGTCATTATATTTGAATACAATGTTGAAATTAAATTTTCACATTTAAATTTACGTGAATTCGTAAATAAAGCAAATTTACACATGTGTAAGTTTTTCATTTACACATGTGTAAATTAGTTATATTTACACATGTGTAAAAAAGCTAATAAGAGTGATTTTGAGAAGAGAAATGAACTATTTGATGTTGTAAATTCAAAAATTCATTTCTCCTCTTAGAATCACTCATATTAGATTTTTTACACATGTGTAAATTTTCTTTATTTACGAATTCACGTAAATTTAAGCGTGTAAATTTAATTTCTAACGTTGTATATAATAATGATAAATGTAAAAAGAAATTTTGAATTTTAATTGTTTTTGATCAAGTTCTCATGGTTTTTTTTATTTGTTCTCACAGCTCTCACAATATTTAACATTCTCATTTAGACCATCCCTTATATATATATATATATGCATTAGGTTCATTTGTGAACTACCACTTTGATTGTGAACATTAGTGAACTAATCCTAACCCTTAATTATCAATACACAAGTGTAAATCAATGACCAGGATTTGATGATGAAAATACAATAGTGTATATTACGATCTGATGATGTAAATCAATGGCAAGAATTTGTTCACTCAGTTCACAAATACAGTAGTGTTCACTCTAGAACCCCACTCATATATATATATATATATATATGGGTGAAGATCATTTTAGAATCCAAAATATTTACGGAACTCGCAGAGCTACTAATAAACAATCTTTTTATTCATTTTTTTATATTTGGAGCATTTTATCTTTTATTATATGTATTTTTATGATTACATAAATGTTAAGAGTAATTTTATCATTTTTTTATATTAATTTATATAATTACACATATGTAAACTAGCTTTTTTACATATATGTAACTAATTATTAGACATGTATATAATTCAGCTATTATACATATGTAAACTACTTATAGCATGTATGTAATCATAAAAATACATATAATAAATGATAAAAGTATCCTAACCATACAAATATATATATAGTTCAAATGAGAAGAAAAATTTTGTAAGAATAAAAGAATAACTTTTAAACCGACAGAAATTCTCCATTTACTTCATTTAATGTGTGTATTTAATGTTATGAAAAAGGGCATATAGATAAATCTATAATTGTCATTAATTAGCTAATTAATTAAACTTGTAACTCATTTTTTTCATATACTCTTTCAAGCTAAAATAATTTACGGTGTAGGAAAATTTTCGACATGTGTATGATAAATTTTAGTATGTGTAGGATAAATTTTGAAATGTGTAGGGTAAATTTACATGTGTGTCGAGTAAATTCCGGTAAATGTAAGACATATGTAGGATAAATTTTGAAATGTGTAGGATAAATTAATTTATTAATGAGAAATGACATAATTAATGAGAGGAGTTATAAACTCTTTAATGTTTTACCATTATGTACTTTCTTCTTTTTTTTTCTCAAATTTCTTCACAAATGAACCGTCCCATATATATATATATATATATATATATATATATATATATATATATATATATATATATATATATATAATGATTGTTTATAAGGAGTGCTGAAAGTCGTATATATTTAGAGTTTTGAAATGAACTCAACTCTATATATATAGTGGAGGGTTCAAATGAGAAGAAAAATTTTGTAAGAATAAAAAGAATAACTTTTAAACCAATAGAAATTCTCCATTTACTTCATTTAATGTGTGTATTTAATGTTATGAAAAATGGCATATAGGTAAATCTATAATTGTCATTAATTAGCTAATTAATTAAACTTGTAACTCATTTTTTTTATATACTCTTTCAAGCTAAAATAATTTACGGTGTAGGATAATTTTCGACATGTGTATGATAAATTTTAGTATGTGTAGGATAAATTTTGAAATGTGTAGGGTAAATTTACAGGTGTGTAGGGTAAATTCCGGTAAATGTAAGACATATGTAGGATAAATTTTGAAATGTGTAGGATAAATTAATTTATTAATGAGAAATGACATAATTAATGAGAGGAGTTATAAACTATTTAATGTTTTACCATTATGTCCTTTCTTCTTTTTCTTCTCACATTAAATTTCTTCTCAAATGAACCGTCCAATATATATATATATATATATATATATATATATATATATATATATATATAATGATTGTTTATAAGGAGTGCTGAAAGTCGTATATATTTAGAGTTTTGAAATGAACTCAGCTCTATATATATAGTGGAGTGTTCAAATGAGAAGAAAAATTTTGTAAGAATAAAAAGAATAACTTTTAAACCAATAGAAATTATCCAAATTACTTCATTTAATGTGTGTATTTAATGTTATGAAAAAAAGCATATAGGTAAATCTATAATTGTCATTAATTAGCTATTAATTAAATTTGTAACTCATTTTTAGTATACTCTTTCAAGATAAAATAATTTATGGTAAAGGACAATTTTCGACATGTAGGATAAATTTTAGTATGTGTAGGATAATTTTTGAAATGTGTAGGGTAAATTTACATGTATGTAGGGTAAATTCCGGTAATTGTAAGATATATGTCGGATAAATTTCGAAATGTGTAGGATAAAATCTTTTTGCTTAATTAAGGAGAGATAACATAATTACTAAGAGAAGTTATAAACTATTTAATGTTTTATCATTAGACCCTTTCTTTTTTTTTTTCCTCACATTAAGAGAGAGTTATTAATGGACTTATATTAATTTAAATTGATATTATCTTTATTATTAATTAATATTATACATTTTAAATTTAAATTTGTTTGTCCTATACTTACCCTTAATTAATATCTACATTAATATATATCTTAAATAAGAATTATAATTTAACTGGAGAGAGATGCCTGAAAACAAAAAAAAAATAGATAGCTTCAATGAATGACACGTGTCCCTATAGGTGATCAGGATGTCACGTACCAGTCAAAGATAATATTTATAAACCCAGACTACCGTTAACTATGAGTTAGTGGTAGTAAGGGGTCAATCCACGAAGAGTTTATGGATTGTGTATGGACTTGATCGATTATGAAGGTTTTCTCACAAATTATGAAGCTTGCAAGTTTAAATTGTTGTTTCTTTGGTTGGTTGGAAAAAGTATCGGAGTAAACCGGAAGATTACTATTAACTATGACGAATAATTACGTTATATGTTGCAAAACTTGATCAATTAATTATAAACAATAATTAGGAACAAGGATCACACCCGGTTTAATAGTTTCAAAACCTAGGGTTCCTACAAGTTTTAACTTGATTCAATTGAATTTGATTATTAACGCATTTAGTGTCATGTGGCTTAGGTGCCAAAAGCTATCAACGTTAAAGAACGGATAGCAATGCACTTCTTCACCAAGAACATGTAAATCTTATTCTATGATAAGGCATGATTATGCATATTCATTTCACGAAGTCAATTTTCATAACTCATTCAACAATTTGTAAATTCAATACAGACGCAAGTCAATTATCATAAACTTCAAATAGTCAAACACAAATTGTCACAAAATCAAATTAAATACAAAATGTTGAAACCCTAGAATACTTACAAAAATATACACCGTGGTGATACCCGAGAGATTAGCCGCTCATGGTATGCAAATCGCGAACACCCGGATGAAGATCACTCGAAATTCAACATCATCTTGAACCTTGGAGAAATGAGGGAGATTAGGGTTTGGTGGATGATAGTGGAAAGGTTATGGAGAGGTTGGTGATTTGGATTGGATGGATAAATGATGATAACGATGGTGATGGTGGATTAGGGTTATAATTGTAGTGATGATGGTGGATGATTGTAATGATAAAGGTAGGATAGAGATGAGTTGGGAGGTGTATCATGGCTCCAAGAACAAGGGAATATCTTCAAAATCCGTAACACCCAAGTGTTATATCAAAAAACATCCAAAAACTCGGTCAACAACTAACATTTGCGAATTTCAGCATCCCAACTACAAGGGCTGCGTCGACCACGGCCAAGGAGCGCGTCGGCCACGCGTTATGCTTGTTCACTTTGCTATCGACGCTCAATGGTACAGCTTAGGGCCATTTTAGCCAACACGGTGCATCGGCAACGCGATGTGCAACTCCACTTTCCTGTTTTGTTCGTTTCGTGTACCCGGTTGATCCCGATCGCTCGTCTATGCTTCGTAAAGCTCTCAAATAGCTCCTTAAACTCCGTTAGACCTGTAAAACACAATTTTAATTAAAGTAAGCTATTCAAAACCAAAGTTCATGTAAAAACAAAAACTAGTATGATAGATTAACGAGTTTTCAACCATGTATCAATAGGTATCTTTTATTATATAATATATAGATATAGATTTATAGATTATAATTTTTATTATCGAATGTAATGTAATTTATAAGAAATTTACAAATGGTGTAGCCTAAAAAATTAAGGAATGGGTCCACTATTCGGGTTGGTATTACGGTTGTTGAGAGTGGTGGAAGTGGTTGATTTTCGAGTGGGTATTCTTGGCGTTGCTTTTGCAGAAGGTTAGGATGTGGTGGGGTCAGTGGTCTTCGGTTGTTGCTTGTAAGACCCAAATTTAATTAACATAAATTTTATAAAAGTGTTGCATTTATATATATATATATATATATATATATATATATATTTAATTAACATAAATTTTATAAAAGTGTTGCATTTATATATATATATATATATATATATATATATATATAGTATGCTCGTAATGCGAATGCAAGACCAAATACCATTTTATTTTAGTTAGAATTTCATAAGTATACAAACGGATCATTACGTGATAGCAATGTTTGGTTTCATAAACGACTAAACAAAACACAGAAGCTTGTTCTTTGATTGTGTTTGGTTCTCTACAATGCTTGATCATCATCCGTGACTTCAAAACAACCACCTAGATTTCAAATTCATTAAAAACGTTAGTTATACGGAGTTTATAATGTATCCAAACAAGCCCGAATGCCAAAACAAACATTTTTGTCAATAACCCGCTGTAAGTTACAGCACTCTACTATAGCTTACTACAGACATTGTCTGTTCTAAATGGCAGACTCCTACCGTAACCTATGGCAGGCTGTCGTAGCTTACGGTGCAATGGGGCTGCAGATTCCCAGTTTTGCCCCCTTTGCTGTAAAAACTCCGTAACTTCTCAAATACTCATCCGTTTCGCTTCAAACTTGTTTCTAAATGACCGTAAAACAATTGCCCACGTAGTTAACCCAAAATCCTTAACTCGGATTCTTATTTGACCCGTTTCACCTATTTAAGCACTTAAACCCTATTTCCCACATCTTATGGTAAAGATTAATTCCTTGCGATATTAACCATTGTCCGGGCTTACTAATCTTGCGTTTTACACTCCTGTTACCGGGTTTGTGTTCGAACTAGTTTGACCCGTTGGGTAACTTTGGCCAAACCTAAATTTCAATTTTATTTACCTTGAGGAATTCACATCCTCTATATTTTGACCCATTCCTTGGGTTCACCATGTTATAATCCGCATTCCAGTTACTCGGTTTACACTATTCGACCCATATGGTTCGTTCATGTGAAGTCCATCACTTATGATCGACCAAACTCATTATTCTTTTATTCGACCCGTTTTGTTCTTCGTGTGAAATTAATCACTTATGATTGACCAAACCTTATTATTATTACTTCCTTGTTCAACATATACTAATAACACATATTTTTAACGAAATATTACGAAGCATAAAGCCAGGTACCTTAAAGCTTATCCTTCAACCGAGCATTCGTCCCGGCTTGGCTACCCGATGCTCCACCCAAGTTGCCTAAAAAGTACAACTCCAACATCATTAAAACCCTCCGGTTTATAACTAAACTTAACAACTTGCCAATCACATAATCATATGTTCTCATTCACAATTTCATGCATAACAACATTTATTCATTCATTTAAGTATTTTATCATACACCTTATGTGCAAGATCCTTTCTATAGTAACTCTGTTAAGTCTAGTAACCAACAATCAACCATGTAACAACATCTCATAACATCAAAATGATTGATATGTTCAATTAGCACCTAAAACTCAATGCATTAAACATCAAATACACCATTTGCATCATTATAATTCATGTGTTCTACGCATCCATCAAAACCCACTTACATATGCATTGTATTTCATTCAAACACTTAAAATTTTGCATTTGATTCATCATCTTCCACCTAGGGTTTATTCCTAAGCTTGTTTACATCTTATAACCTACACAAATTTCCATAATTCTTGTAAGAATAGAAATTTATGGATTTCATCAATTTTCATAACATCACCAAATATCAAATTTTGACATACCTTATGATCCCCTGGTCTAGGTGATCGATAATTTAGGTTCAGGTACGAATTAGAAGCCCGGTTTCACCTTCAATTTGTTGATTCAAGATCAATGAGGGACTGCCCTTTTTTCTTCTTCTCTGATCGATGCACATACACACTTAGTGTATGTGATGTGTTTTATTTTCCATATTAAAACCCAAACATTCAGATTTTCCCCTTTTGATCCCTCAGGTTTGAGGTTTTATGTTTAAGAGGATCATTACTTGACATTCAATTAAAATTTAATTATATCTACTAACTAGTTAAATTTCTCTAGTTACATGCTTCTACTATATACCATTCGGTAAACATTTGATATTAAACATTAAGTAAATTTTGGGGTGTTATATATATACTTTTGGAAAACTTGATATTTTTGGGGTGTTACATTGCTACCACCCGACCGGTTATTGCGGTGTTGGTTTTGGTTTAAGTTCTCAATTTGGACAGTTCCAATGGAGTCAGTGTAATGTGAGTTTTGGTTTGGTGAGTTAGAAGCAAGCGTTGCCTCTAACCGGTTGGTTCAATATCTTCTCACTACAAACTCAAATTCTGGCTCAAACATTAATGAAGAGGTTCTTCCGGACATCTGCATGCACTACCTGTAATCTGCACAAATAACACACCCCACATAACAAGGAAAAGAGTATAAAGCAGAAATAGACCAAACACTTTAAACAGATAATAACGAAGTAATCAAGAAAATCTACACACGAAGCACACGAACTCCCTGGCAATAGGCCAAAATATGGTCGCATTGTCGAGGTAGTGTCGAGGTCCGGTAAAAGATACATTTATAAAGTCCTAAATACCTCAAACAGATAGTAAGTGGCAGTCAGGGTGTACTACCACAAAGATTTTATGGTCCATGTCAGGATTCGATCAATTATTGGTTATGACAATTATGAAGCTTACTATTTAATTTATTTTGTTAGATTGATTGATTTTGAAAAGAGATCAGAGTGAAGCGACAATTTGCTACTAACTAGAAAAGGGTTAGTTGATGATGATTTCGAAAACATTTGATTGAAAACAATAATTTGGAACAAGGTTCACACTCGGTTCGAAAATGCAAGACCTATGGTTCCTACACGCTTTAGAGTTAATAAAATTACCACTATGTTGTTAACAGATTTAGTGTTACGAGGCTTTGGTGCCGATAACTATTAACCTCAAAATAGATGGACAAAAATGCACTTTGTTACCAAGAACATGTAAATCCTAGTCTATATCAAAGCATAATTGTATGAATTCATTTAACGAATTCAAAGTTGTAAGTTTGTTCGATAATTCGTGAATCCTAAACAGATAGAATACAATTAATATAAACTTCAAACGTCAAATGCAATTAGTCACAAATCAAAACTAAAACAAATGTTCAAACCCTATAAATCTTACAAAATCTACACCAGGGTGAAACCCTAGGGGATTAGCTCTTGCTCATACGTTCCAAGAAATCCCAGTCTTCCTCTTCAGGTATTCAACAAAGTCCCATTGCTCCTGGACTTTCAATACTTCCTCTCCTCTTTAGCTAAACCTTTCACAAAGCTCTTCACCAATTCCCACAATTCAATCTGATGATGTGTGAATTTTCGTATCAATTCTTTGAATCGGGTAAAAGCCTCCTGTAATGGCTCACCCGATTATTGTCTATATGCCCGAATTTCATCCCTTGCCGCATTGGTCTTCTACATTGAATAGTATTCATCGAGGAAGACTTGTTGCATGTCTTCCCATGTATAAATACTATTGGTCGGAAATGTGAGAAACCATTGCTTCGCCTTGTCTTTCAATGAAAACTGAAACAACCTCAACCGAACCTCATTTTGAGAGAGATTATGCCCACCAATAGTACTACCCAAGACGGAAAATTCGGCCAAGTGAGTATATGGCTCTTCGGTACCCATACCATGGAAATGAGGTAGAATGTTGATGTTATTCAATTTACAATCAAATGAGCGTACTTTCGATGGAACAATTGGTGAAACATTGTCGGATATAGTCAGTCTAAACTAACCATTCACCCTTTGAGCTATTTGGTTTTGATGTTGACGACGATGTGGTGGAGGACCATTAACCTCTTGATTTACCGATTGTCTTCGGTTTGGCCTTTGATTCACCATTCTCACAATGGGAGGACCTCGGTTTTAATTAACATTGTTATTATGGTTCCTTGGCATGTTTTGTCACGGTTGACGGTTGTTGTTGTAACCGTCGTCGCTAATATAACCGTAACTCCAATTGCCATTCCCATAACCAAAATTCTCACTTTGGTATCAATCTTTGTCTTCATAACCTCCCCCATCATAGTAATTCCCCTTGTTCTCATAATCTCCATACCCATTGTTCTCATACCTATTATCATCTCCGTTATCGGAATATTCATCATCACTCGTGTGATAAGTGTGAATACTCACCTAATCCGGTGATTGGTAACCTAGAACGCTAAACGGGTCATCATCGTTGCTATTATTCCTCCACTCGTCGAGGTTCGGAATTTGTTGTTCAAAATAATCCTCTTAGTTTCGGTTAACTTGCTCAAACATGGGATTGCCACGATTGGGAACAGGTCCATGGTTTGGATTGGTATTATGGTTGTTGGGATGTGATGGAAGTGGTTGATTTTCGAGTGGGTATTTTTGGCGTTGGCATTGGTTTTGCGAATTGTTAGGATGTGGTGGGGTCGGTGGTCTTCAGTTGTTGCTACCACCCGACCAGTTATTGCGGTGTTGGTTTTGGTTTAGGTTCTCTGTTTGGACGGTTCAATGGAGTGGGTGTGATGTGAGTTTTGGTTTGATGAGTTAGATGCAAGTGTTGCCTTTAACCAGTTGGCTAAGTTTCTTCTCAGTACAGTTGATTTCCAGCCCGAATACTAATGGAGAGGTTCTCCCAGATGTCCTCATACGCATGCATTACCTGTAATCTACATAAATAACACTCCTCGTGTAACAAGGAAAAGAGTATAAAGCAAAAATAGACCAAACATTTTAAACATATAATCACGAAGTAATCAAGCAAATCTAGCCACGAAGCGCACGAACTCCCTGGCAACGGCACCAAAATTTGATCGCAATGTAGAGGTCCGGTCAAAGATACATTTATATGGTCCTAAATAGCTTTAAAAGATAGTAAGTGGCAGTCAGGGTATCGAAACACGAAGAATTTATGGTCCGTGTAAGGATTCGATCGATTATTTCTGTTTGTTTGATTGATTTTAAAAAGAGATCGGAGTGAAGCGACAACTTGCTACTAACTATGAAAAGGGTTCGTTGATGATGATTGCGCAAACCCTTAAACACTTGATTGAAAACATAATTTGGAACATGGTTCACACCCGGTTCGAAATTATAATACGTAGGGTTCCTACACGTTTTAAAATTAATTTAATACCACTTGGTTGTTAATGAATTTAGTGTTACGAGGCTTATGTGATGGACAAAAATGAACTTTTTTTACCAAGAACATGTAAACCCTAGTCTATATCAAAGCACAAATTCATATAATGAAGTCAAAGTTGCAAATTTGTTCGACAATTCGTGAATCCAAAACTTATACAATATAACTAAAATTAACTTCAAACGTCAAATGCAATTAGTCACAAATCAAAAACTAAAACAAATGTTCACCCTATAAATCTTACAAAATCTACTTATGGGTGAATCTTTAGGGGTTTAAATGCTCAATGTACACGAGACTTGAACACCGGATGTTGAACGCAAAGAACGTGCCATGAAACCTTGGTTCTTGATTACCCAAATGATTAGGTTATGATGTAGATAATGATTAGCAAACACAATGAATGATTTGATGATTTATGATCTTCTCTCATAATCTTGGAAAAAGACTGATAATGTTCTTGATGATTCATATTTGAATAACTGAATATGATATAGATAAATTTATATAATCCAGAGAGTGAGATTACTTCTTTCCATGCAGTTTAACAGATTAGTTCTTTCCATGTAGTTTAACAAATTTAAGAAAAGAGGAGAGAAAATAATTGCATAAATAAAGAGATAATGACGAGTTATTGATGACTTTCTAAACGTTTTGCAGCGGAATTATCCAGATAACTTGGTTTATTAATTGATAATGATCAAGATTTGAAGTGAACAAGTATGGACAATTCGGAAGTTTGGAATTGTCTTGGTATCGGTTATGGTTCCCCCAAGAACTATATATATGTTCATATAGTTGACAGTTATGTGCAGTTAGAATTAGAGGGAATAACCACCTTTGAATCGGTGCCTTCCAACCATCATAACCGCTTAAATATCTCGAATATACACATAAAATATAAGTAATATAACCTAAACTAAATACATATAATCATACGAATAATTATGTTTATATTGTCTAATACACTCCCCTAAACATAATTATATATGTGAGAGTGTATCAATACGGTTTTATATGCATCATCTACGGCTGCTTTTGCCCGATTGAAGTCGAACCTCCTCCTAGTTTGCAGCCTCTTGATTCCTTTCCAATCGTTACCGGCGAAAAATGCATAATGTTCAGCCTCTTTTCCTGCAGCATCTTCATTCCTAAAGTTTCCCTCCGATTGATCTGCTTCATACACTAACATTTCGTCTACTTCACTCCTACTTCTTCTTGGATCAACCACCATCTTGACTTCCTCTTTCTATGCACCTTCTCTTATGTTGACTTGTACTTGTAATAGTAGATCGGCACGTCCAAATACATGGCATATAACAGTCTCATAAACTCACCTTCATTATAATCAAAACCTTTCTCTTTGGCAATCATTGCCCACATATTGTTTTCAGTGATCCTTCGGTGTCCACCCTCTCGTTTAACAGCCATGTACAGATCCAACAAACACACTTTTCGGTTATCCGATACATATGCAGGTAGTGGTCTTGTGTTAATTTCTAACTTCTCCTTGAGAAACCAATCAATCGTATCATTGACCTTGGTTTCGAGATGATACTTATATTTCATGACATACTCTTCATCATCAAGCATATCAAGAAGTCCCTTACAGTCTTGAAACTCCTTGAAAGACATTGCTTGAAGTATTAAAACATTCCAGTCTGGTTCATTTGTCGATACATTCAGACTTTCAAAATAATCGTTCAAACATTCCGTTTTGAACTTTTCATGGTCCGATTCTTTACCAATCACAGATTGCTTTTCTAACATACCGACTTCTTCTTCCTTAGTCATCCCAGTTATGTCACTTTTCTTATTAATTAAAGGAACACTAAACATAGGGAATAACTTGCACTTGTCTCCGATGAATTTCACCGTGAAACCTTGAGTAATTAATTGATCTAAACTTAACACATTTTTGTCGATATTCGGAGTATAAAACACACTCTGAATACGAATTATCTCCGACCCAGACATTACTTCAACGACCCCTATGCCCCTTATGAAATAAAACTGGTTCTCTCCAGATTTTGTTTCAACACCGGACATGCACTTTATTCGTTTAAACATATCTAGATGGCCAGAAAAATGATGTTTCGGAGATTTACTTACATACCATATCTCCGACCAGAATCCTCCATCGGTTCCGTCTACCAGATACTCCATCCTCTGACCACTCTCATGATCATGGTCTTCACTTTGTTGTTGCTGTGTTCCAATGTCAATTGCAAGAAGGATCAGTTGTGTTTCTTCGTCATCTTCCTTCGTCTTGCAAGTTGAGATTTGATGTTCTGCTTTGTTGCAGTAGTAACACCGTCTCTGCAACCATCTTCGTTCCCTCTTTACATCGGAACAATGTTTACTTGGCATCGTGGAAGAAGTTGGCCAGAGATCAGAATCGTTTTCGCCAGTGGCTCTGATACCACATTGATGACTTTCTAAACATTTTGCAGTGGAATTATCCAGATAACTTGGTTTCATGATTGAATGATTAATTGATAATGATCAAGATTTGCAGTGAACAAGTGTGGACAATTCGGAAGTTTGGAATTGTCTTGGTACCAGTTATGGTTCCCCCCAAGAACTATATATATGTTCATATAATTGACAGTTATGTGCAGTTAGAATTGGAGGGAATAACCACCTTTGAATCGGTGCCTTCCAACCATCATAACTGCTCAAATATCTCGAATATACACATAAAATATAAGTAATATAACCTAAACTAAATACATATAATCATACGAATAATTATGTTTATATTGTCTAATAGTTATGAGTTGTGTAAATCCGAAGGTCACTATGTGGTCTTTTAACTTTTTAAATTTTGTCATTAATCTTTTTTGAAAGGCTGAACTGTTATTATATTATATATTAGACAACATTCATGGATTCTCGCCTGCCGATACATATGTTAATTTTTTTCATAGTAATTCTTGAGCATTGAACTCTGCTGACAATACGAGTAATATATATGTTTACTCCTTGCTGACCCTCTACCGCATGTACACGAACCATTCGTTCATTCGACACTTGACAGTTTTCAAACACCCAGGTTGCGACCATATTTTAGTGCCGGTTTCCCCATCGCAAATATGTCTCAAAATTTTGCTTATAATTTTTTTTTTATAAAATTTGGCTCCTTCTAAAGGATTTCTAGCTTTTAATATTTGAATTTGATATATTGGAGATCAACAAAATACAATTCCAGATATTTGTTTTTTACTCCAGCTGGTTTTCCAATTACTTAATGTTTTTTGGGCTTGAAAGTGTTGATATCTTATCTTCATTCGGTTTCATACCAAATTTGACTTTTCAAGTTCAAAGATTATTAATTTTTAACTACATTTAACAAGATACGAATATTAAAAAGGAATCAAACTGTAGATTAAAAAAACTGAAAAGATAGACATGTTTTTTTAGTATCTTTCGTCTTCGTTATCCTTATCTTCGTACCCCATACTCTAAATAATGCGGAAAACTAAGGTAAACCTCAAAACTGGGAGTTCACCGATGTATATACTTGGAGTATGAGCAGCCAGGATATACCAAAAGATATTCCACACATTATAATAGGTAACTTAATTAAATCTTTAGTTGATATAGTGTTTCCCGGTGATCATTTTCAGATGCAAAGAGGCTGATTGGAAGGAGATTCAGTGACTCAAAAGTGCAAGTTGACATGCAGTTGTGGCCTTTTGAGGTCATAGAAGGGCCCGATGACACACCAAAAATAGTTGTCTCATATCAAGGTCAAAAAAAGGAATTTGTAGCTGAAGAAATCTCATCAATGATTCTAGGCAAGATGAAAGAAACTGCTGAGGCGTACCTAGGAAAAGTGGTGAAAGATGCCGTGGTGACTGTCCCTGCCTATTTTAATGATTCGCAACGTCTAGCAACAAAGGATGCAGGCACTATCGCAGGATTAAACATCATTCGCATCATCAATGAGCCTACAGCAGCTGCAATTACCTATGGTTTGGATAACAAGGCTGACATTACACGGAAGATGAACGTGCTCATCTTTGATCTTGGTGGTGGTACTTTTGATGTCTCGCTTGTGACCATTGAGAATGGAGGTAATTTTAAGGTGTGAGCTGTTGCTGGTGACACCCATTTGGGAGGCCAGGATTTTGATAACCGCATTGCTCAACAATGTGTTCTCGAGTTCAAGAGGAGATGGAATAAGGACTTGACAGATAACTTAAAAGCACTAGGGAGGTTGAAAGTTGAGTGCGAGAAAGCTAAAAGGATTCTTTCAACCACTACTCAGACTTCAATCGAAATAGACTGCTTGCACGAAGGGATTGATTTTTCTATGAGATTTAGTCGAGCTAAGTTTGAAGATCTGAACATGGATGCATTTAAAAAGTGCATCCGGACTGTGGAGAAATGTTTACTCGATGCAAATATTCATAAATCAAGTGTAGATGAGATTATCCTTGTTGGTGGCTCTACTAGGATACCTAAGGTCCAGTCTATGTTGCAAGAATTTTTTGATGGGAAGGAGTTATGCAAGAGCGTGAATCCTGATGAGGCTGTTGCATGCGGTGCAGCCATTATGGCTGCAAATTTAACTTCAAGTGGCCGAAGTGTTCAAGATTTGGTCTTGTACGACGTCACTCCTTTGTCACTCGGGATAGAGACACATGGCGATATAATGAGTGTTGTGCTCTCACGTAACACTCCAATACCCACGAACAAGTCCTCAATTTTGTCACAACTCATGACAATCAATCATACATGAGTCTCGATGTGTTTCAAGGTGAAAGATCCAGAGCTAGTGATAACCATCTGTTGGGGAAGTTCGGAATTTCAGGAATACCGCTTGCTCCCAAAGGATTCTCAGAAATCGGAGTATGCTTAGAAATAGATGCTAACGGTATCCTCACAGTTACTGCGAAGATATTGGCAACCGGTAGGGAGAACATACTCATAATTACCAATGAAAATGGAAGACTCTCCAAGGAAGACATTGAAAAGATGGTAAAAGATGCCAACAAGTACAAACTTCAGGACCAAGAATTCAAAAGGTTTGACAGATGCGTGCAATGCATTAGAGGATTTGATATACAGCATGAACAATAGGTATAGAGAACTTAGCATCAAGAAAAGGACTAACAGCCGAAGTTTGGAGAAATGAAGAATGCCATTGCTAAGACGACCCATTGGCTCGAGCGCCACCGAGGTGCACCTACTGTAACTGTTCATGAGGTTCAGCGCAAGAAGGAATTCCTAGAGTCTGCTTGCATGTAGACGGCATTATGTTGTTCATGAGTTTTATATATGTATTTTATCTTGTTTCTGTTTTGCTTATTGTTTTTTAATATGAGTTTTATGTATGTATTTTATCTTGTTTTTGTTTTGTTTATTGTTTTTTTTAATGTGATCAACAAAAAAGAAAAAAGAAACGTGAGTAGTTTATATAACGCCTCAAAACACGAATTTTTTAATTCGCTAGTATGTGTCCATATTTTTAAGTATGAAATAAAATAACTAGATTATTTAACCTAGTTAAATGTATGGTAAAAATTATTAAAAGAGGAAAGTTGTGTCAATTATGTTTTAGTAGCAAATATGAGGGACTCAAGGTGAAGATTTTGAGGTGGAGTTTTAATTAAAAAGAAAGTGCAGGGAGTTAGTGTGTGTATATGGGTGTGTCGACACACCCACATGGAGAAGAACAAGAGGAGTTCTCCCAATCACCCAAAATCCAGAAATTAATAATGGAGTTGAGCCAAAACACTTGCATGGTTGAAGATTTCTAATCATCTAAGGATGCAAGACATGAGGTAAGTTGTAGTTTGAGATTTCATAATCTTTTATGAAGTGGGTTATGTTTAATCCACGAAACTGAATGAAATTGATCACGTATATGTGTTAGAATTACCATATAAAACATGGATTATGAAGAATTTGAGTAATGTGATGACTAGAAGTAAAACCCACTTGTAGTGGTAAAGATGATGACATAGTTGTTTCACCCATGTCAAATCATTGCTTGAATCATTGATGTGTATGTTGCATGTAATCGATTATTGTTAGATAGGTTGAGTATGCTATGTACTTTAGTTGATCAAGAGTATTTGATGAATTATGTATGAACTTGGAAGATCATGCATAAATTAGTTGTACATTTTGCTTTAAATGGTGTACATACACCAAGTGTTTGATGAAATGCATATGTGAGATTGTTAGAAGAAAATTCATGTAACCAAAGAACGAATATGTATAGATGGTGATATGATGTATTTAGTAGTAAGTTACCTAATGAAATCTATGTGCAAGTGTAGTTCAAATCGTGATTTAGAAAAAGTATGTTCTAAGAGTGTGCTATATGCTTGATTGATGTAACGCACGCCTTGCGGATGGTTTGATTATTTATTAGTGATTCGTAAATAAGAGTGAAGCTTGTGAGATCTTTTGAAAGGGGTAATGTTGGAATGAGGTTGGGTTAGCTAAATATATGGTAGAGTATTAGTTGGGAAGTTATGAAAATGCTAACTTGAACGAATTGGATGTTTGTGTAACTAGTTGATTATGTGTTCGCATTTGCGTTGTTACATGAGTACAAAATGATTATAACATTTGTAGTCTAACCCACTATAATAAGATGAATGTAAAAGATTAAGTTGAAAGTTCATGTGATAAGTAGTTGACTTCTGAAAGTCAAACTGCGCATAATTGACATGGTTAGACTTTTTGCCATAAATGTAAGATTTGAGATAATTGTGTGATATGATTTGGGCAAAAGATGTGCTATGTATAAATAGGAGTTAAATTGCACGAATATGGAACAATGTGATTATCGTTTCGTGCCATATGCATGTTAGTAAATGATTGACTAATGAAAGTATTGCAACTAAGAATTTGAAATAATTATCGATATGAATGAACATGCATACTTACAAGTTATGAAAATGATGGCATGAAAGGATAGGAATTTACATTAGCAAGGACTCAAGCACGGATGGCTAGCGAGTCGAAGGAAGACAAGAAGACGAGCATGAACATGGATGCACAAGGTAAGTGAATTCCTGAACTCACTTCGTATTTAAGTACATGAAGATGTTTATATGTTCGAATAATCGAAACCAAGGTGGAGCGTATAAATAAATAAGAAATGTTATAATAAGACTTCTTTAAAAGGGGGTGGTATGTTATTAAACAGCAAAACCTCAATACAGGGGTAAACGGGTCGTGAATTTCGTAGAAAGATAATTAGATGGAAAGAGTGGAGACTGGATTTAGTAATTGGGAACTTTTTGAAGGAAGTAAAAATAATTAAGTTATTGGAAAAGGTGTGTTTGGAAGTCTCGGGGCGAACCTAAATGAACACGAAAATCGAATCGGGTCAAAAACAAGCTGTGGGTCAGCAACTACAGCAGATGGTCGTAAGCTACGGTACCCGACCGTAGCTTAC
Source organism: Scalesia atractyloides (assembly GCA_947069175.1). Taxonomy (NCBI): domain Eukaryota; kingdom Viridiplantae; phylum Streptophyta; class Magnoliopsida; order Asterales; family Asteraceae; genus Scalesia; species Scalesia atractyloides. The sequence continues at coordinate 24,278,748 of CAMTDV010001632.1, forward strand.
GGCAGGGAGTTTCTGTTTTGCAGGAAGTCCCTACCGTAAGCTACGCTGAGTGGACCGTAGCTTACGGCGGGAATGGTGTTAGAACATTTTGAGACCATTGGTACTTGATTTCCATAGTTTTAGCTATTTTGTATTAGTTAGACAATGTTGAAGGGTCAAAAGTGTAATTGTATGAAACTTAAATGTTGGCGCGTATTTAACTATCCAGCGTAATTATTAATTACGCTGGTAGTCAGATTGTATAAATATGTTCATGAATGAATGGATTGTCCAAGTTTCTTGGACAGATTTTGGTGATCTTCTTGTGTTGTGATTTTTGCTATTGTGCTTTCATCCGAATATCCAGGTGTTGTTATTGATTACATGTTATTGGGATTTCATATACAACACTAGTTGTTTGATCTGAACAAGATTCGTCATCTTCTTTGCTTGGTTTTTCTTATTATTTGTACATTCAAACAACTAATCCATAGTTGTTTGGGTGAAAACAATCAACCACTATGATCCGAATCTGTTTTTGGGACTCACAATTTGGTATTAGAGCCTTTGTGCTCTTGATTGTTTGAGTTTTGGTTAAGATTTGTCAAGTTTTGAAGGTTTTACAAAAGTTCTCAAAGTTTCATGTTTTTTTCAAATTTTTTGGTTTAAAAATGGCTTGCTCTGGTGCGTTTAATCTTTGAGTTGTTGTTAATCAGTAGTTTGGTAAACATTTTGGTCATTTAGTTGCAATGAAACAAGAATTTTGAGTCTGGGTGATTAGAGGGTTTTTGTTCGTACTAAAACCCTTCTGGGCGTATTTAATGATGAAGCTAGCGTAGATATATTTGAAGTTGGCGTATTTATTTTGAATTTAGCGTATTTAACTTGAATTTAGCGTAGTTAACAACTACGCTGGTCTTAAATCAGCGTAGTTATTATATTGGCAGCATAATTGTCCAGTGAATTTACTCGAAGGCGACTTCGAAATCAGTGATACTAATCCTCAGGGATTTTATCACGGTGTTCAGGGAAATTAACTAAACCTTTGTTTGTTTTCAAATATCTAGCGGATTTAGCTTTTCGCAGGACAAAATCGCCGATCCCATCAGCGTAATTGTTTCCAAGTACAGCGAAATTAATCTCTGGTCCAGCGAGCGTAATTGTTCTCTGATCCAGTAAATCTCAGCGTAATTGATCATCTTTCATCCATCATGTCTCTCAATCAACTCAATCTGATTGCTCAAGCCGAACTAGAAACTGGAACCGCTACAAGGCCACCAAAGTTGAAAGGCTCGGAAGATTTCAGCAGCTGGAAAAACAGGATCAAGTCCTTTTTTGAGTATACCGATTATACTCAATAGATGTCAGTCACTGTGGGCCCGCATGTTCCCATGATAATACGTGACGACATTCGTACTATCAATGAAGATCCTTCAACATTTACAGATGAAGATAGGACACTCATTCAACATGACAGGAGGGCTCACGCTGCTCTCACTATGGCCCTGTCAAAGGATGATAACAATCTGTTTGAAGAATACACCTCCGCACATGAACTGTGGTTGGCTCTAATCGATCATTATGAAGGCAATGAGGAACTCAGGGAGAACAAACGAGACATGGTGCAGAAAGAATATGATATGTTTGGAAGTATTCGTGGCGAAAGCTTGTTTGACCACATAAGCAGATTTCTGGGGGTGTTGACCAAGATGAAGAAGGTGGGAAACCCAGTTGCAAATTATGCATCGATCAAGAAGCTACTTGATTCTCTACCAAAAGAATGGAGTCTTCAATGCATGATGATTAAGAGAACTTTCCTCACCAGCACAACTCCGGTCACTCTCTCGGAATTGATTAACACTTTAAAAGCCTTTGAAATGGACATCGTGAAACGAGAGATGAATCAAACTGGATATTCTCATAAGACGTCTCAGCAAGCTGCTGCAAACTCGGTTCCCAGGAATATGGCATTTCTTGCTCCTGTCACCTCATGTGGATTAAATTCTCAAAGTGTTGTCGAATCCTATTCAAATGCTTCCGCAAACTCTGTGAAGGCCTCGTCATCCTCCGAGAAGACCACTGTGGCCAGCGACACTCAAGCACTTAAAATTTCCACAGAACATGTAGCCCTTTCTAATACTTTCTTAAGTAGCTATGAGGCGCTTATGTCAGGAGAGTTGAAGAGAGAATTCCTAATAGCAGAAGATATGTATCAAGTAGATCCAGACGACATGGAGGAGATGGATCTGAAGTGGCAGATGGCAATGATCACTCTACGGTTGAAGAAATTCCAAGATAAAACAGGAAAGATGTTGGCTCTTGGAAAAGCTGGATTTGACAAATCCAAGCTTAGATGTTATAACTGCAAAGACTTGGGCCACTTCAAAAGAGAGTGTCCATTGCTGAAGAACGAGAATACCGAAATCAACCAGACAAGGAGGCCGATTGCCATTGAAGGAAATAATAATGCTACTGAAAATAATCATAAGGCTTTAGTGGTGGAAGATTATGATTGGTCGGAGGAGATAGCTGAGGCAAAAGGTGAAGTAAACAAGGCCCTCATGGCAAACATTACCACTGTCTCTGTCACTTCTGCCTCAAATGATGTTGAAAAACAAACCTCCAAGATTCCAAAAGATACACTGGTTTGAAAAGCATCACCTCTCCTGCCTCAGAGAAGAGACAACAGAAAGCTGAAATGAATGAGTCGAAGCCTGTTGTTCAAGAAGTCATCAGTACCAGCAAGAATGCAGCGGTTGGAACATCCTCTACCGCCATGAAATCAGAAGCCGAAGATAAGGATTTGGTAAACAGCATTCCATATGAATTTGAAGCAAAACTGTGCTCAAAACCATGCTTGAACGTCGTGGCACACTACAAATCACTCAACCGTGATTAATTAAAGAAAAAGAAAAAGCTTTAAAAATAAATCAAGAACTAAAAGAAAATGAGGCTGCTTATCATCGAAAGTTGAATTCAACCATAGCTGAAATGCAGACTCTAAAAGAATTTGTTTTCAGAAAAGACTTCATCATAAATGATTTGACCGAAAAGCTAGAAAAATCTCAAAACGAAAACAATAAGTGACAAATCATTATTGATAAATGGAAAATTAGCCAAAAGCACTGGTTGACATTGTAAACTGCCAACGACCGACATTCATAAAGGAAGGAATTGGATATAAAGATAAATTCGGAAACGAAAGAAAATTATTTCCTCCTCCGCACAGCAAAAATTATGTTCCTATGCCATCTCCTCATCTTAAGAACGACTTAATCAATAAAAATGATCTTTTGGATCAAAGTATTTTTTATAAATCCGAAAACAACACTAACCTTTCTGAAAGTAATGCAGATCTGTGCGAGAGTAAGGAAGATGTGTGCGATGGGGAAGATGATTGTGGAGGGATGAAAATAGGGATAGGCTATTCAGGCGATAGTTATTCAACTGTTAACTGGTTCGCCTGGAATTGTGATAAGACGAACAAAATTTCTATTCGAGATAACTGTAATAGTTTATCTATGATGGATGACTGTAATGGCAGTATGCCTAAATTGACAATTCAGGATGACTGTAATGGCAATGTGCCTACACTTAAGGCTCACAACCTAGGGTTTGCCAAGGTTGAGAGTCATGACCTAAACTTTGCTCTCAATGATGAAAATGTTATGCTTGAATCTCCTGTATTTGTGCCAGAGCTAAAGAAAAACAGTTTTGGAAAATTCCTTACAGAGGAAATTCCAGAATTTGTTCCATCAGTTGCAGGTACATCAGAGATTGATAAAGATTTCACTGAAGATTCAAGCATAACAACTTCAGAAAGTGATGATGAAAGGTCATATGAAAGTCAAGAATCAATTTCCTCATTAGACAGTGAGCACAGTGAAGTCGACATTGAAGATAAACATCATCCTGAAGAGAAACTGAAGAAAACTAAAGTTTCAAGACACATCACATCATCAAACTCCTCAAGATGCTCCAGACTCTCATCACATACATCATTTTCACACTCAGCACCCAGGAAGAAAAGATCGAGTCAAAAACAATGTTTTCGCTGTGGTCATTTAGGACATACGGCGAAACATTGTAAAAGCAAGAAATTTTCTAAACCTAGTCAAGATCTAGTTAAAAGTTTTACTGATCAATTTGACAATTTAAAGAAATCAGTAAAATACATAGTTGATTCAACCTGTTTTTGGAAAAGAAAAGACAACACTCTTGCTAAAAATCATGATAAAACGAATGTAAAGCAAGTCTGGGTTCCAAAAACTAGCTAATTGTACATATTTTCTTGTTGTTGTTGTTGTTGTTGTTGTATAACAGAATAAAATTCAGAAATGGCTTCGGATGCTCATGGAATATATCTGGCACGTTGACAGTGTTGCTCCAGGCACATGACCGGGCTAAAGGATCTGCTTACCAACTTTCGAGTTATTGATGGTGACTTTGTATCCTTTGCCGGAGAAGAAAAGGGAGGAAAAATCATCGGAATGGGCGACATAGTGTCAGATGCACTCACTTTAGAGAATGTGAACTATGTTCCAAAATTGTGTTACAATCTTATGAGTGTTTCACAAGTCTGTGACAAAGGAATCGCGGTGCTGTTCAATGACACGGAGTGCTTATTCCTCAAACCCGGTTACTCCTTCCCAAAAGAGATGATCATGCTTAGAGCTCCCCGTCAAAATAACACCTACGTGCTAAATATGAAGAATGCCAAATCAAATGAGCCAATGACATGTCTTATGTCAAAAGCATCTGAATCGGAATCACTGTTGTGGCACAGGTGTTTGGGGCATGTGAATTTTAAGAACATAAATAAACTTTCTAAATTAAATCTAGTAAGAGGTTTACCTGTGAAAGATTTTCCTTTTTCAGAAAAGTGCATCGCATGTGCCCAAGGAAAGCAGCATAAAAAGCCTCATAGGTCCAAAGTAGTGAATACGATATCTGCTCCTCTGCAATTACTTCACATGGATCTTTTTGGACCAATTAGCGTTAAAAGTTTAGCTAAAAGATCTTATTGTTTGGTGATTACAGATGATTTCTCACGGTTTTCATGGGTATTCTTTCTTGAAGCCAAAAGCGAAACGGCATCCATTCTAAAGAGCTTCATTTCCATGATTGAAAACGTGCTCAAGCTGAAAGTCAACTCCATCAGAAGCGACAACGGAACTGAATTTAAAAATCATACGTTTGTCTCCTTCTGTGAAGATAAAGGGAATTCGCCTCCAATACAGCGCTGCCAGGACTCCTCAGCAAAACGGGGTAGCTGAACGCAAAAACAGAACTCTCATCGAAGCTGCAAGAACTATGTTTGTCGACTCTAAGCTTCGTATAATCTTCTGGGCTGAAGCGGTCAACACAGCATGCTATGTTTTGATCCGTTTTCTTATTGTCAAACCTCACGGAAAGACAGCCTATGAACTACTTTTCAAAAGGAAACTCTGATAGATTTCTTCAAACCGTTCGGGTGTTCATGCACACTTCTCAACACTGAAGACAATCTCATCAAGTTTGAAGGAGTCGGTGACGTGTGCTACTTCATGGGATATCGAAGAAGCTATTCAAGATTCAAGTTGGGTACAAGCTATGCAGGAAGAATTGGCACAATTTCAGAAACTTAAAGTTTGGGAACTCGTTGACCTACCAGACGGAAAGTATCCAATTGGTACCAAGTGGGTGTTTCATAACAAGATGGATGATCGTGGTGTAGTTATCAAGAATAAGGCTAGATTAGTGGTTCAAGGGTTTCAACAAGAAGAGGGGATTGACTACGAGGAAGTTTTTGCACCTGTTGCACGGTTATAAGCCATCAGAATCTTCTTAGCCTATGCTTCGTTTAAAAACTTTAAGGTGTTTCAAATGGATGTAAAGAGTGCTTTTCTGTATGGGAAAGTGAAAGAAGAAGTTTATGTTTGTCAACCTCGAGGTTTTGAAGATCCTCATTCTCCCACGAAATACTACAAGCTTGACAAAGCTCTCTATGGTCTTCACCAAGCTCCTAGAGCATGGTACGAGACTTTGTCAACATATCTTCTGGAGTGTGGATACTCAAGAGGCAAAACTGACATGAATCTATTCATAAAATGGATTGGAGAAGATGTGATGTTGGTTCAAATCTACGTAGACAATATCATTTTTGGGTCGACAGATGAAGCCCTTTGCAGAGAATTCGAGAAGGCGATGAAAGCGAAGTTCGAGATGAGTATGATGGGAGAACTTACGTTTTTCTTAGGACTAGAAGTGAAGCAATGAAAGGATGGTATTCTCATTCATCAGGCTAAGTATATCAGAGATATTCTTTCCAAATACAGCATGAATGACTGCAAATCCGCAAGCACTCCTTTTGCTGCTCAGACGGAACTCACTTCAGATCTTCAAGGAAAGCCAGTGAACAAATCTCTCTATCGCTCAATGATTGGCTCGTTAATGTATCTGACCGCTAGTAGGCCTCACATAATGTGGGCTGTCTATCTCTATGCCCGCTTACAGACGAATCCCAAAGAATCGCATGATGCTGCCATCAAGAGAATCTTTTGCTATCTCAAAAGAACTCCAAAGCTTGGTTTGTGGTATCCTAAAGCTAGTAATTTTAATCTAATAGCTTACTCTGACAGTGATCATGCAGGTTGCAAAGTAGACAGAAAATATGTCTCCGGAGGTTGCCAATTCTTGGGAAATCGTCTTATTTCGTGGCAGAGCAAAAAGCAGACAACAGTTTCTACATCTACCGCTCAAGCTGAATACACGGCAGCTTACAGTTGCTGTTCACAAGTCCTTTGGATACAGAATCAGTTGTTGGATTATGGGATCAATATCATGAAGACTCCAATATTCATCGACAATGAAGTGTGTCTGGGGATTGTGAAGAATCCTATCCACCACTCCAGAACGAAACACATCGAAATTCGCATTCATGCGATTAGAGATGCATACGAGAAAGGATACATCCAAGTGGTGCTAGTGGATTCAGTGCAACAAAAAGCTGATATATTTACGAAAGCCTTCGATAAAGCTCGATTCAACCAGTTGGTAACCTGGTTGGAAATGGTGAACTTCCTTGAGTGGAATTGACTTTCGTTTAAAAAAAATAATATATATATATATATATATATATATATATATATATATATATAATAGTTTTCATAATAAATAACAAATATCATAAAATGTGCCCAACAAAAAGATTTTCTGCAAGGTTAAAATTTCTTTTCAAGCAATGGATTCTTGAAAATAAAATTTTAAGGGGGGAAGTTTTCAAGAAAATATTGTTGAGACTTAATCTTTTCTGTGGCACATGCAAGAGAAATGATACAAAAACTGCTAACACTTCTGTTCTTATCTTAAAACAGAAAAAGATTAAGGCCTCAAGCAACGACGTGTCAGTAGATTCAGCAATACCTAGAAGTGAATTGCGAAACGGAGATAAACCTTAATGATCACAAAAGAATTCTGAATACCCACAATGTTGTGCATCCTGTGGGTAACACGTTGCAGCGTATGACTTAATGGTCTTAAATCTTACGTTGATAGATTGCCAAAGTCCGAGATTTCGGGTCTTTATATTGGCTAATCATTCGGGGATATCATAGTTGCTCTTCTGCGGCATCCTGACATATGCTGACCTAGACACAGCTATGATATCTTGTCAAAAAGAGCCTATGCGGCCAAAACCCTACACAATTGAAGCTCTCATTGAGAATCATTCAAGTGCTTGAATAGTACCGCATCTGGTATCTACCATAGCCCTCGTTAGACCTTGGTCTCTCTGCTGTACGGAAGTACTGACCTGAACACTAACTGTCTACGTTGAAATCTCAAAAACGAATGAAGTCAGTATAGTCACCTATTATGAGGAATCTTTGCGCATACCTTGATCGCGGAGGTATGTCCTGAGGTGGGACTCACGGGCACAACATTCTGACTATGTCAGCATGAGTGGGGAACATTGAAGTTCTTGTCAATATTACCGCAACATGATAAAAAGGCTCTCCGATCGCATGTTGAAAGATAGGTGCATGGATTTAAAAGGACAAACATACTGACCGTTTTTCTTGTGCCTTAATTATTTAATATATCCAATATTTTATCTCAAACGAACGAAGTGTTACCAGTATGATCTTTTGCAGGAAAGTCACAGGATTCAAGTCAGTTAGCATAATCTTTGTGTGAAAAAGGAGGCTTCCGGACCCAAAACAACTTTCAGGATCCAGATCGAAAATTTTCTTTTCTCTTAAGTTTATTTTTAAATTTTCGCACTATTTTTTAATCAAAAGGGGCACGTTTTTCGAGAAAAGTTAAAATCTTCGAGTGTATTTATTTCTAAGATTTCTTAAAAATGAAGATATCTCACAAACAGTTCAACGCGGCGTAATTAATGTTCCAGCGTATTTAATAAATACGCTGGAAGGCAAACATGAATATACACTTCAGTTTCATTTTTTCAGCAAAAATTTCAAAAACCTTCACTTATCTTCATCATCTTCTTCATCCGAAACCACATCTAACAATCCACTTCCACTCTTAAATCAACTCTTAGTGAACTTGAAAGGAATCGATATCGGTATCGTTTTGATATTCAACTGTGCTTTGTTCTGTGTTTGTTTTTGTTTAAATCATTGATTTCGGTCACTAATGCGTGTATATAATTTCATTTGAATCTGGTTTTCCGGTTTTAAGGGGTTTATCAAGAAAAACTTGAATCCAACGTAATTATTATGAATGTAGCGTAAATATTTTGAATATGGCGTAATTAGCTAAACCCTTCGAGTCAGCGGATTTAAGTCTTGAACGCGAGTTCAAGCAACCGGCGTAATTGACAATTACGCCGGTAACCAGCGTAGATAATTATCTTCGTCGGGTACTGTCTCGGGTCAAAGTTTAAATCCGCTACTCTTGTGCAGCGTAAATAACCTCTGTTCAGCGTATTTATGTCTGTATCTCTTGCATAGTCTTGTGTCCGGCGTACTTAACCGTTTTGGCCCAGGGAAATTGTTAGCGGATTTATCAGTTTTCTTTTGTATATTTCTTTATATTATTATTATTATATATTTATATATATAATTATACTTATATATATAATTATACTTATATATATATATATTTCGATGAACATAAATCTAACTTAGCTTGTTTTCGATTTCAGAAATGGTGAAGGAGATTATCTGGGATAAAACTCGAAAGCACAATCAGCCATGCAAGCTGGTCCCACCTCCAATCGATTTTGAAGATGTAGCAGAATGGATAAATTCAAGCAGGATCAGCTACACTGTACAAGCCGATCCGACCATCTACAGCATCCACATCGAAGAGTTTTGGAAAACAGCCAAAGTGTCGACCGTCAACGAAATTAAAAGAATCACAGCTACAGTCAGAAATAAGAAGATCGTTGTTACAGAGGAGAACATACGCAGAGTCCTCAGTCTTGGATACAAGAACAGTGATTTGCTCAGAATGAAGAAGGACGACATCCTAGATGGTTTCAAAGGGATGAGGTATATTGAAGACTTCAAAGAGAAAAATGAGATCAAAAGAAAGAGGCTTACCAAGGACTGGAGATTCATTCTTCATGTATTCGCTATGAGCTTGGCACATAGGAAAGGAGGATATGACGGGTTGAACTTAGAATGGTCAGCTGCTATGCTTAGCCTCTGCACAAAGCAGTCATTCAATATCTCTGGTGACATTTTTTACTACATGGTTGTAATGCTAATTCCTCCACATGGGCCATGTACCCTCGTTTTGATCAGCTTCTCATCAATGACCAACATCCAAATCTTCCTCATGACGGCTATCTATACAAGTTCCAACCGCCAACAGGGCGTCAAATCATCGAGCTAAAAACTGAGGAATGGGTACTGTTGCATCAGTGGATGTATAGGGAGGAAAGATATCTTGTTGTGAAAGCAGCCTATGAGAAATACAGAGAACGTGTAAAGAAAAAGAGACAAGGAGATGGTGATAAGGAAGTAGAGGAGGAAGAAGAAGAAACCGAGCAGCTAGTCAGAAAGAATAAAGGAAAAAAAAAGGAAGGGGACTACTCGAAGAAACAGAAAGATAGTGCTCCTCAAGAACGATTGATGGAAAGCAGTTTCAGGGCCGGAGGCACTAGAGAACATCGCGAGCATATAGAGAATCTCTGTGTAATTCATGAGGCCGAAGAAAGAGAGAAGAGAGAAACTAGAAGAAAGAGACGTCATATGACAGAAGCTGAAACACCTGTGACAATCACCACCGAGCAAGAGCAGTTAGACAAGTTTGTAGATCAGTTGATTGTTGATCCAGAAGCCCCAAGTCTATCTCCCCCGCAGAAGCGTAAGAAAACTGGGGAAGGACCTTCGACAGAGGAACCACCAAGACAAATGCCGCAATAAGCTCCTCGCAGACCTCGTCCATTTCCGGATTTGTACGATAAGCTAGCAAAAGACATTAGGAAAGGTCCGGCACAGGAAATTTGTCTGCTGAAACATCAAGTAAGCAGCACTAACGTTCTTCGTGAGAAGCTGAGGGGAACAAAGAAAGAAAAACAAAGAGCTTCACGCATACGTCAAAGAACAGACGAGATTTGTGAGATTTCAGCAAGATGGGATGGAAAAGATGTATCGTATGATCAGAGAACTTTGCACCAAAGTGGACATACCACCGATGTTCTCATCTGTTGATATTTTTGATTATGAGAAGTTCAAGACTGAAGAGAAAAGACAAAAAGCTGAGGCTGCAGAAAAGAAGAAAAGGCGCCTAGAATTGGCTGTGAACGTCACTGAGGATGACGAAAGCGAAGAGGAGGAGGTAGACAGAGATGAAATGCCAGCGAGATTTGTTGAGTGGGGTTTGGAAGATGATACTATTTATGAAACTGAGGACGGTGAAGCAGTAACTCCAATGCATCCAGAATGGTTCAGAAAAGAAAAGGAAAAGCTTCTAGACTTCTATCAGGTGGTCACCGTTGAAAAATCTGAAGTCACCGATAGAATAATAAGCTGGAAGTACTGCAATCTCAAAGGGATGTTCATCGTAAAGAGACGAGGTGGTGTTATTCAGCATTTTAAGACTGGAGCTGATATGAAAAGCCATCCAAGATGGGACATTCGAGAACTGGGGAGGCTAGAACTGATAAACCCGACCAACAGTAGCATCGGAGCTGACTTTGAAAGACTCATTTTAAGAGAATGCAATTGGGGCTTCACAGTTTTCAAGCCGCAACGACCTCGAAGAAGAGTATCAAAGACGACAAAAGATCCCATCACAGGAAAAGGGATGGTTACATGGGTGATTGATCCTGCTAAGGTCGAAACAAAAGTCAAAATTCCACCTGAACAGCCTGTCATGCTTACACACTTCAAGAAATAGTTTTACGATGGGAAGACAGGAGAAGCAGTGATCCGATTAGAGTCTAACGAAGATATTCGAATTCTAGACCCGATGGATGTTTTCATGTTCTGCCTCTCCGATCTCAACATTCTCTTTGGTTACAAAATCCACGTTGGAGCCGGAAGTGAGTATAGAGAAGAAGGAATGCTATTCCAAAGGGCTGTGGAACGAGCTCGAGACATGAAGATAGAGATGATGGAAATTGTTCTCAGGATTCAGAAGCAGACAGAAAAGGAGGAGGCAAGAAAAAGAAAGAGAAAGCATAAGTCATCATCACAACAGAAAGCCTCCTCACCATCTCAAGCTGCATCTCACCATCAAACTCCGGTTTCATCCACATAGGAAGCCACTACGGAGTTACAACAACCCTCAAGTGAAGCTACTGTTAATCTAAGCTCTGAAGAAACAATCAAAGCAACCACAGATCGACCTACCGTTCAAGCTGCACAAGAGAAGGACGAAGAATCAGCCGCAGACCTTGAAGCTCTGAAACAAGATTGAAGAAACTTAAGCACGCAACGGTCTAGGGGGGATATTGTTAGAACATTTTGAGACCGTTGGTACTTGATTATCCATAGTTTGAGCTGTTTTGTATTAGTTAGACAATGTTGAAGGGTCAAAAGTGTATTGTATGAAACTTAAATGTTGGCTGCGTATTTAACTATCCAGCGTAATTATTAATTACGCTGGGTAGTCAGTTTGTATAAATATGTTCATGAATGAATACATTGTCCAAGTTTCTTGGACAGATTTTGGTGATCTTCTTGTGTTGTGATTTTTGCTATTGTGCTTTCATACGAATATCCAGGTGCTGTTATTGATTACATGCTATTGGGATTTCATATACAACACTAGTTGTTTGATCCGAACAAGATTCTTCATCTTCTTTGCTTGTTTTTTCTTATTATTTGTACATTCAATCAACTAATCCATAGTTGTTTGGGTGAAAACAATCAACCACTGTGATCCGAATATGTTTTTGGGACTCACAAATGGGCAACAAATATGCAACAAATGTCAAATTTTGATTGTTGTGTATATTTTTGCGTCTCGGACTTCCGTATCTCTTAAGGCTTATACAAAGGCCTCGGTAAACTTCCGCAAGATAGTATAACCTATGAAAAGTTTGATTATGTGGTACGAATACAAATAATGACATCCGGGCTCGTAAGGGATAAATATATATGTTTGAGATTTGAAACTTCTGGGAATGAATGTGTTAGAAGTATGCTTGTTCATAAGTATGCTTATAGGTGAATTATTAGGCATAATTAGGATTCAACGATTGAATACGGATAAGTGAATATGACTTGAACGCACATATAAAGGTATATAGTTGCAGACTGAAAGAGTTAGGTGTCGATGTTATTGTGAGATGTATTTATGGAACTTGCATGTAAGTATGTGTATATATGACAATGTTTATACGTGATGTAGTCCAATGAATGTAGTTCAATGTTATGTGCTTATGTGAAGAGGCTAACTATTTGTTGTTGAGGATGAATTTAGGAATGCAGGTAAGTAAGGGTTGGGCTTTTAGAGAATGGAGGTCCAGTGTAAAGAACGAATTCGAAAGAACATCTTAATGGAGTAGTAAACAGATAGAGATTGCCACGTGGTTACTGATTGTTTATATATTTAATGATTTATGTATCATGTCACCGTTTACTAATGTGTTAGTTATATATATGGTGACTGCAGGTTATTCGGGTCATTATGATCATCCTAATGGACAAGTGGACGAGAATCGAGTCTAAGATTATGGATTGTACGAAGAAGGGGTCACGTGGTTTGTATTCGTATATTCAAACAGTCTTACTAACTAAGGATGAACGATGTATTAACTTAAGAAGTCGTTATAAAACAACTTTTCAAGTATGATAGAGCAGTTATAAAGAAAGAAATTTTGAGTCATATTTTCCGCTGCGTCTCTTTTGGTTAAAATGTGTTAGGGTGTTACAGTTTACATGGTTTGGTGAAGTTATGATGTAGAAATGCGTACCATACCATCACGAAGAACCTACCCATGCCAATTCAATATAAACAAACATGAGTGATGCACTGTAACATCATGTGCACGACGAACCTACCGATACCAATTCAACATAAACAAACATAAGCGATGCACTGTTAATGGCGGACTCATAAAATATTTTCAAGCGGTGCGTCGGGATTTTGCCTTATAAAATACACTAAAATTTTTTTCAAAGGGTGTGCCTGCCCACCCAGGGCTCTACCTAGGTCTGCCCCTGTGCACTGTACCATCATGTGCACGACGAACCTACCGATAACATGAGTGATTTACACGGTTTCATGTTATCACGGTCCGTCTTCATCGCAGTCATGGTCTTGGGAGGACTGTGGTAATGATACCAACATTGGCATTACGATCTAAGGCAATCACTAATTCCTAAAAGAAGGGTTTGTGTCGGGATTCGGGTTTCTTTCGCTATTAATAGACGAGCTTGAAGATGTTGTATGATCGGAGCGTTTTTACATATAATGTTTTATCGTAAGAATAATTTCTTGATAAAAATATACTTTTGAGTCTCGGTATGATATATGATCAATAATAATGAAAGAAAAATGTTACATAATGTTAGATCTTGAGGTAGAAATGGAGCTGCAATACGGTACCATCATGTTTAGGACAAACCTACTGATTGAAAGAGTAGTATGATACTTTTAAAAAGAACATTATCAGTTACAACCTCCACAAGATCATAGATTGAGATTTTCATAGAAGGTTTATAGAAGACATTGGTGAATAATGATTACGTTGACGAAAGAACATAATTGGAGACATGCTTATGGATTCAACACGTCCACGAACTGGTTGAAGATGTTCATATTCCTCATGTTGATGTTGCGGATGGAACTAATGTGATGATATATATTGCGCTCCTTCACATGTTTGACGGATCACTGTTTGGTTTGTATCGATACGTGTTTAAATTATCCTTGAAGAGGAATGTATCGATGTGTGCCTATTTTTGTTGGTAAATCACTTGGTATCAGTTGATTATAGTCGGCATTAGTTAAGTTGGTTAGTTAGTCAACTAAGTCAAATGTTGAGCTATAAAAAGATCACCTAAATAGGAGATGTAATGTAGTGATAAACTCATCCAAATTAAATGACAACTAAACCTATATCTTGCTCAAGAATTAGATTATAATTTGCAAAACAAGTGGCATTATATTAACTTCACATACACCCTACAAATCTTGTGCAATGTGGAATTACAATTTGAAATGATGACTCAAAAAAAGGGAAAAGGAGAACCTAGGTCTGTTTTTGTATCCTCTTGTCTCTTATTGGCAAATCGATGGGCTTTTGGGCTTGATGAGGATGGTCTGGGCCGGTGTACACCTTAAGGTGAGTAAATAGATCTCTTCCAAGCTGAAGAAACAAGTTATTTATATAAAAATTACAGAAAATATATTTCTATAAAAACAAGAAAGTCGGAAGAATTCATTGAGAAATTTAAACTTACCCTTCCCTTGGGAAGCATCCCACGAACCGCATGCTCGATAATCCTTTCAGGAATTCTTTGTTGAAGTTGATCAAAAGTTTCAACTTTCATCCCACCCGGTCTTCCAGAATGCCGCCTGTATAGTTTCTGGGTTCTCTTTTTTCCTGAAACCGCAACTTTCTCGGCATTTACCTATGTTTGTCGGCATCAAAACACCGGTAGGCTAATACGTCATAAAAAATACTATTGGGTGAGAGGAGGGTGGATGCATACCACAATTACGAAAGCGCCCATGTCTACACTAGGAGTATAGGTGGCAAGATTCTTGCCGCGTATGTGAATGGCGATTGTTGATGCCAGCCTTCCGAGAATTAAATCTGTAGCATCGACAACATACCATGTCTTTTCTGTGTTGACGTGATCTTCAGCTTTAGGGTACCATGTCTTGTTCCATACATCCTGCAGACAATAGAATCAAGAATTTTGATATATGACCACATTGTATTATGAACCATAATGAACCCAACTGTAAATAACCCTTGTATGCTTCCATTTTGAAAGTTGAAACTAACAGGCGATGTCTGGATTAACATATTACCACCATCACCATATGTTAAAGACTGGCTACCTGTAACCTGCCTAAATTGTTTTCAAATTCTTGTTGACTTTTCATATGAAGATTAAATGGTCAAATCCCAAGTTGGTATATAATCAACAGCCCAAATTAATTTCATGGAGTCATTAACATACTATTGATAGACAAATTAGCAGACGGTGATGTATGCCAGGACCTGGGTTGGGTCAGGTAACAGTTCAAAACGAGTTTCTTTTTAAAAGTATCAATTAGGTTTGGGCCTAAAAAGAATCCTACCAAAATGGACCCGGGTAGAAACAGTCCTTTAGACAAAAAGGTATAAAAATAACTTCATCCACTATATTTGCTTTTATGGTGGTTAGAGGAGACAGCATGTGGAGGGAGTAGAGCTCAAAGACGGGTGGCAGAGGCAGCGGAGGGTGAAGGTGACGTCAATGACGGTCTTGGCGACGGAGGTGGTGACAGTTATGGCGACAATGGTTGTGTTCGGGTCAACAAGTAGGTACTCGCAGTGGGCAGTGCGTAGTGCCAGCTCATTTGGATCCATTATAAGTTAGCAAATTGCTTAAGAGCGAGTCTTTTGACCCAATGTATAATTAAGTAGACCCAAATCAACTCATTTAGCAAACAAAAATCACTGAAATCAACTTGATACCCAAAGGATAGATCATTATTCTGAAGTGTACTAGTTTGAATTTTGACATATGCACCCAACACTTCATAATAATACGGCCAATCTTGTGACTCCTCAAATACAAACCACATAGTACATAAATCAAATACTTTCCAAATCTCAAATTCTGGCTTCACTTCACGAATACTGACCCTTGTTTAGTTAAACAATGAGAATACTTCAAATTAGACAAAGTTTCTTCATGCTAACTTCCATCAGTCATCACATATGCAGATTATAACTAGACATAATCTATACTATATTATAATGCATATAAGAAGAACAAAAGGTCATTTTAGACAATCTTAAGAGTTTAAGTAATACATCTTTTAAAGATATGATACCATCTCTAAAAAATAAATTTAACTTTTAAACCAACTACCCCTCACAATTTTCAAACGGCCACAACTTTTGATACGTTAATATCTTTTTTTAAGAGTAAATTACAACCGGTGTCCTTTATGTTTTGTATCAAATTACAACCGTTGTCCTTTAACTAGAGAAATTACAGGCTCTATCCTTTATGTTACCAATTTTTAGAACATTATGTCCTTTAGGCCTAACCTAGTTAAGTTTTTTTGGTTAATTCTTACCATGTGCCTCTCACATGAGGGCAACATGGTCTTTTCATCAATTTAACATGAATTTCGATTTCCCCTTGCATGTCTTAACATCTGATTGTTCATATTCATCTAAAAAATGGAGAGGATAAAAGAGATTTATTTATTTCTTTTGGATTAACAGAAAAAAGGAGCGACTGAAAAATGGAGGGGACAAAAGAGATTTATTTATTTTCGTTTTTAATATAAAATTAAAATGAAATACCATGTTGCCCTCATGTGAGAGGCACATGACAAGACTTAACAAAAAAACTCAACTAGGTTAGGTCTGAAGGACATAACGTGTTAAAAACCGGTAACATAAAGGACAGAGCCTGTAATTTCTTTAGTTAAAGAAAAGAGGTTGTAATAATGATGCAAACATAAAGGATACTGGTTGTAATTTACTGTTTTTTTAAGTTACACCTAATAACAAGCATTTTATTCTCGAGAATAATAATGCTATAACTTTTTTAAAATTTAAAAGAAATTAACATGTTATATGATTACCAGTGCTTCCTAAATTCATATAACTGTCTATATTCCATCTCTAAATTAGGTTAACCTAAATTCAGCATTGAAGATCCTCGTAGAGCACAATAACTGTTCTAATCAAATATTTACGCAATTAGCTTCAACTAATCAACTATACAACCATTCAATTTCACTCAACAACGAAATGCGAACAACACAACAATAAAAAAAACGGATTACGACGTCGTACCGGTCCTGTGAAATCTGAATCAGTAAACATCCAACGTTGCTCAACAGGAGCGAGATTTCGTTGCTGAACCTGCTGTTGTTGACAACGAATCTGAAAGTTTCTGCTGGTTTTTCCGATGATATTGTGCTTTGTGGCAGTTGTTGAGGAAGTGAAGAGAACTGGAGACCTGTCGTGTGGTGGTGTGAGCATTGCAGACGATGATGTTGCATACGTCATCGCCATTGTTAGGGTTTTGAAATGGATTGTTACGGTTTTTGGATCTTTGTTCTGAAGATGGAGGAGGATAAGGTGCGGGGAGGTTGTGTTGATAATGTGGTTTTTTTGAACAGAAGTTTTAAAACCGCCTCTGCTTTTTCTTGTCATGCACACATAGGCCCCCAAACTTTTAAGATTTCATTTGTGTTCAATAAAAATAAATAGTAGACAATTCATGAGTGTTGGATTAAGGCCACACGGTACCCCTTCTTCCCGTCTCCCGCTCCGTAAGCTCTCTTCCATCTTACCATTCCGCCGTCCCTCACGCATGCATATTGTGTTTACTATGGCATTCCATGTCTAAGCATTGAATGTGAGTTCCCATACTCACTATAGCACATGCTTAAGTGAGAGAAATCTAATATCCACTAAGTAAAATCGTCACTCGCCTAAAAAAGTCTCTATTATATATAGATGCCTTAGACATCTCAAGTATCATTCTTAATTCCCTTACTTACACTTACTTCACTTTCTCAATTCACATCACTCTTTGTGAACATCTAGCTTGTTCTCACGCCAGAGTTCAAACGCATGAGACCCCTTAATGCGTTAAGACTAAAGGTTTTCTGTTTACAAGACCCTTTAAGCCTCAGAGCCTAGGAGACGTCTATATCCTTGCACGTTGGTTATTTGTTGTTTCAACAAGTTGACGTAGGTCGTGGGGCCGTGCTACTTTGAACAAGCCTCCCTTGTAGTTCAGCTCTGTTCCTTTATGACAGGGGAAGATGCTCGCAGCAAGATTAGTTCATCATCTCAGCCACCTGGCTCACTTCTGAGACCGAGCCTCTCTGTCTCTATCTTTCTCTTCTTACACTATCTTACACTCATGTATATCTCTCATCACTCTCTCACGTTCAAGCCTACTTTTTTTTTGGGTTTGCATTTCCCAAATGATATGGATAGTTTTCTGAATGGTGTCCTATTTATTTTTAGATTAAAGTATTTTGGTGTACAGAATCATGAATCAAATAATACACGAAATATAACAATAAAAAGAATGTATTTTATGTGAATACAAAGGCACAAAAAAATATGTATAAATCAAAATAGGTAAGGAATCATCATAACGTATAAGTTAAAAGGTCTGCAACTCTTTGTGAAAGAGCGTATCATTTGATTGTGATTATAGTCAATGATTACTGAGTATTCACTTACATAAGTAATAACAAGTTCTCGCTGATGACTAGTTACCACCGACAACTAGTGACTGATGGACACATTGATAACCAATTACAGTTGAACCCACTTGCCACTAATGGACAAAGTGGCTACTAATTTGAGTTACCACTAATGATTAGTAGCAACTAATCACTAGAATAATCAATTCCTACTGAAAATAAGTTTTCATGCTACTTTTCAGTAACCATATACATATAAAGTAATTTCTAATTGTTTCTTAGCACAACCTTGACACGCTGCCACGAATCCCCGTACCCCCTTGAACAATCACGTTTGTAAGTTTTACAAATCACAAACTCTCAACCAAACATTGGAGAGGTATGGTCCCAAAAACCCTCACTTGCGCACAGTACTATACCCTCGTAATGATAACAGGTTACTGGAATAACCTTGTGTGCTACGCGCAACGGTACGCCAACCCTGAAAGTAGCAGGTTGCCCAACAAACCTTGTGCACCTTGCGCAACGGCAAGTTAGACCTGAAAGCGCAGGTCCCTGACCCTGTGCTGATTGAACAAGCCTCTAGCCGCGAATTCCTAAAACCTTGCACAAGGCCAAGTCTAAGATGAGAGCAACTCATACATAGTCTTGAGAACAAAAGGACTTGACCCCTACAAGTTCACGCTGGCCAAAAAGCACTAATAAGGCTGCGTGGTAAGGAGAAGCGCAAAGAGGCACTGATCAAGTATAAGGGTACAAAGTGGCAGAGCTGTGACCCAATAACCGCTCGGCAGGTTGTGTCAAACCACGTTGCATGATGAGCAGTCATGCAGAGGACAAAACGTACGCAAGGACGTACACGTGGCACAAACCAACTCACGGCAGCGACTGTCACACAATCTCCACTAACGGCTGATGACAGACTCGACAACAAAGACAACTGCCAGGACACGTGGCTCCATCCACTATGCGCCAAGCGCCCCTCCTGCCAGAAACCATTAACGGTCGTAGCAGAGGAGACATAATGGATATTCCTGGTTGTCGGTTCCAGGCCATATGCCCATTTCTTGCACACATCTCCCTGGCTATAAAATAAGGATCACACCTCAAGGTAAAACACACTTTTTCGAGCTCACTCACTAATTACTTGCTTAATCCCTTGCAAACCTCGATACTTATTCTCACGCCGAAGTGTGGTTATGAAGAAAACCCTCCCCCTTTTCTCCCGTGATGAGACTAACGGTGTTTTCAGTTTTGTAGAACGCTCGGAGCTAGACCAAACCGACGAACAAACGAGAGATAACCTTTATATGCAGAGACTTTGAACCATAACCCAGATATCTCTGGATATAATTTGGTCCAATGTTTCTTCATTGGCGCCATCCGATTTTTTCGATTCTTACACCTGTCTCTCTTTCGTTTTTCTAAATCTCATTATGGCTGACGGTCCATCAAATGTACCATGAGGTCCTCGGGCTGACGACAAGAACCCAGTTCATGTTCCTCAGGCTAACGGACAAGTGGAAGAAGGATTTTCAGAAGACGCCGGTGTTCACCACGATTTAGGTCGTGTGAATATCCCGGTGACTCCCGAAATCCAAGTTGAAACCCCTTTTGTACCAATCACATCAATTTTACCTCCGGGTGAAACTCTGATGTCATGGTACATCAAATCTCTGACGGCTCTAAATGTTTTTTATGCGCAACTTTGTGCACAAACTAATGCATCTGTTGCGCTGGCGCAACCGCCTACAGCTCACATGCACGCCTCGCCTGCACCACGAGTACTAAGTTACAATTCGCCAGCCGAAGAGAATATCCCATCACATCTCCATACCAGGGAAACAGAATATTCCCAGTCGCTGCCAAGATATGAGTCAAACACTCATAGGCAAGCATCGATTCATTCATACCTACGCCCGCGCCCATTAGAGGGCGGGATACCCAGCGTGAAGAAGTCGATAAAACATATGGCAAGGGTGACAATGCCAGTGTGTTTCACCGATTACCTAAACATCACGTCGCATATAAGCCTACGCCATGAGCTGTGTACAATCTAGAGGCGGAGTATAATTACAACTTGATCTATAGGCCAGCTGAAGCAGCAGAATATTCTAAGTTCATGAAGGAGATTGCGCTAGCCCCATTTGAACGCGCAAAATTACCTTCCAATGTGGGAAAGTTCAATGGGTTGACAGACCTAGATGATCACATGTGCCTGTTCACTGGCGTAGGGCTTATAGGAGGTTGGACGTTACCTATGTGGTGTCATCTGTTTGTCCAAACCCTTACAGGTACTGCGCGCCTATGGTTTGACAACTTACCCAGGGGTAAGCTCACTTCGTGGAACTGTCTCAAAGATAAGTTCCTGACTCATTTTAGCCAACAAAGATGATACAACAGAGACTCTTCAGACGTAATGAATATTTGGCGGAGGGATGATGAAAGTCTGGAAGATTTCATCACGCGCTACAACAAGTAGGTTTTGGAAATCGGGGGAGGTACACGAAGACCTGATTCGTGCACAGTTCAAATATGTTCTCTGATGCGATGAGATAATTAAAGTATTGTCAGGAACCTCTGGCCTCCCAAAAAGTTAGGAGAAACTCATGGTGGCGGCCAAGGTCAACTCGCAGACGGAGTGCAACCTGAACTCCAACCGACCTCCTTTACCTCAGTACCGCCCGCAAGACATGAGTAGGAGTTTTGCGTAGAAAAACAAGAAAAATTGGAAGGAGTCCAACCAGAACCCTTCTTACTCACCGGCCGATGCGCGCACAACGATAAACAAGATTGCTACTCAAGAGCAATCAAACAAGATAATCGCGATCGACAGTGGACGCCATTGACGAAAACCCCGGCGGAAGTGCTCAGCACGGAGGATCATCAGTTCAAGCAGCCATCGCCGATGAGAAACAAAAAAAGGTCAAGACCCTAACCTTTTTTGCGATTATCACAAAGACACCTGGCACACGACCGACAACTGCATCAGTCTGCGCATGGAAATAGAAAAGGCGCTGAAGAGTGGGAAGCTCACCCATCTGCTTCAGAACGTGCGTAAAGAAGTGCGCCAAATTACTCTCGGCGAAGAAGGCCCGAGTAACAAGAAAATGAAGCAAGCGTTCGTTCATATGATACAGGGTGGCCCTGCGCGCAAGCGCTACCATCAGAAGAGTTATACGCCACATTGGCGCGAACAACAAGTTATCTTCCCCATAGTTCCCGGCGGCCCCCAGAAGGAGCGACTGGTTGTGATAACTGGTATCTTTGGCCATTATCGCACCGACTACATGCTCGTTGAGGAGCTCTGAAACTTGCTCTATGGACATTATCTATGAGCAATGTTTTCAACAACTAGATCCGGAGGACAAAGCGCGCTTAGAGCCGGTTGATTTCCCATTGACTGGTTTCTTTAACGAAGTCTTTTTTCTGCTAGGCAAATCTCTTTTCCGGTAACTCTTTCTGACGGTCGACACTCGCGCACGGTCCCTGTTAACTTCATGGTAATGCCAGCAACATCACGCCATTATGTGTTACTAGGCCGTCGCGCCCAGAGAAATTTCAACATGATTTCCTCCACTCCTCACGCTGCTTGCGGGTTTCCAACAGAAACCGGGGTGTCAATCATGTATTCTAGGAAAGAGGTCATGTCCATAGAGGAAGAACCGTCAGTGAAGGTATCGAAGTCATCCTCAAACGGTGAGCTGGAAATGGGTACTCAATAACAAGTACCCAGAACAAACGATGTTATTAGGTCCCGCCATGACCCCTGTAGTCAAGGCACGACTTAAACAACACTTGTTCCGCAATCTAGACATTTTTGCGTGGTCACGGCAGATATGATGGGGATACCAAGAGAGATCGTAGAGCAAGCGCTGCACACCTTTCCTTCCGTTGAGCCGGTCGTTCAGAAAAAGCGCAGTTTTGGAGCTGAAAAACTCGCGCAATGAACGAGCAAGTTTCAGAGCTCCTCAAGGCCGGTATCCTCAGAGAAGTGCGCTACTAAACATGGGTGGCCAATCCGGTCATGGTCCAGAAGCACAACGGCGATTGGTGCATGTGCGTCGATTTCAAAGACTTGAACAAAGCATGTCTGAAAGACTGGTACTCTTTACCGGTAAAAAGGTGGACTCCCTCGCTTCATTCCGGTGGAAATGTTTTCTTGATTGATATAAAGGCTACCACCAGATTCAGATGAAGAAAGATGATGAAGACAAAACAGCCTTCCGCATGGACCAAGGGATTTTTTGCTACACAAAGATGCCCTTCGGGTTGCGCAACGCGGAGCCACCTATCAGCGTTTGATGGACCATGTCTTTGGAGACGACATAGGCGAAACCGTGGAAGTGTACATCAATGACTTGGTCATCATGAGTCCGGACGAGGAAAGGATGCTGACAAACATTCAGAAAACTTTCGCATCCTTGCGCAAGGCCAACTTGAAGTTGAATCCTAGGAAGTTCTCATTTGGAATGGAAGAAGGTAAATTTTTGGGATTTATTATCACGCGTGATGGTTTCAAAGTCAACCCTGAGAAGGTGGAAGCAATCCAACGTATGCCTTCACCCTCAACCATCAAGGAAATACAACAGTTGGATGGGAGACTGGCTGCGCTGAACAGATTCTTAGTAAACCACACGATGAAATCCTTCCCATTCATCAGCACCCTGAGAAATTGTGTAAAGCAAAACAAGTTTCAGTGGACTCCTAATGTGGAGAAAGCCTTCAAACAGATGAAGGAATGCTTGATTCAGTTGCCTACAGTCACGGCCTCGTAAAAGAATGAGCCATTGATCCTTTACTTTTCTGCATCGGATATCGCTCTGGGTGCAGTCTTATTGGTCGAGCGAGTAGGAGTCCAAACTCCAATCTACTATGTCAGCAAGATGTTAACTGACCCGGAGACAAGATACCTAATGATAGAGAAGCTTGCTTTAGCTTTGGTCCACGCATCCCGTCAGTTGCGTAGGTATTTTTCAGGCCACGTGATCACAGTTCTCACGAACTATCACCTGGGCCAGGTTTTATCCAAACCTGACATATCCGGCCGCTTAGTGAAATGGGCAATCGAGTTAGTTGGACACAATATTGTTTACAAACCACGCCCAATAATTAAAGGCCAGACATTAGCCGACTTTGTCACGGAAGTGCCGAGCAACAAAGTGCAAGAATGTGAAGCTGTCCAGAATCCAGCGCCTGTCACAGACGACCGCACATGGATCCTTCACACTGGCGACGCGTCCAATGATGATGGCGCAGGGGCTGGTCTCCGTCTAATAAGCCTCGATAACCAGGAGTTCACCTACGCCATCAGATTGGACTTCAAAACACAAACAACAAAGCCGAATATGAAGCGTTTCTGGCAGGCCTCCGGTTAGCCATCAAAATGGGTGCTAGAAATTTGGAAGCGGAAGTCGACTATCTTTTGGTTGTTGGGCAAATCAATGGCCTGTGCGACGCAAAAGCCGAAACGATGGCCCTGTACCTTGAACATGCGCAGCCCTTGATAACCAAATTCCAAAATTTTAAGTGGCCCATATTACCGAAGCGATAACAAGCATGTCGATGCGCTCAGTAAGCTGGTGGCTACAAGCTTCAAACACCTCGCGCGAGAAGTGAGCATCGAGGTGCTTAAAAACCATTCTGTTCCGCTGCGTCAAGTAAACGACATAGAAATGGGAAATACTTCTTGGATGTCTCCCATCATCGTGTTCTTGCAGTCTGGGATACTTCCAGAAAACAAGGCGGAGGCAAGAAAAGTCCAGAACAAGGCGCTGAACTATGAAGTGGCAAACGAAATACTTTACCGGAAGTCATACTTGGGAACACTACTCCGCTGCGTAGATCTGCAAGACGCACAATACTTGATCCATGAAATACATGAAGGGTTGTGTGGAATTCATGCTGGTCCGCGCATGGTAGTCGCAAAGATCATGAATGCTGGCTACTATTGGCCCGACATGCACTTAGATGCAGTCGAAACGCTGCGAAAATGCGCATCATGTCAGCGGCACGCGCCTAAGACGTTGCGCCCCAAAAATCCCTTGATCCCAGTGACAACAGCATGGCCCTTTCAGCAATGGGCAACCGATATGGTGGGACCTTCTCCTGATGCCCCAGGTGCCGTAAAGTTCATAATCATAGTTGTCGATTACTTTACCAAGTGGGTAGAAGCCAAACCTCTCGCATCCACCGCAGCAACGGTAGTTCGCAAATTCATTTGGGAGCACATAATTTGCCGTTTCAGTTTACTTCTACGTATTGTCAGTGATAACGACCCCAATTTTTCTTCTAAAGAGCTACAACGATGGATGACGGAGATGCATATTGAGCACGTGTTCACTTCGGTTGCGCATCCCCAAGGGAATGGCCAAGTGGAAAGTATAAACAAAAGTATAGTCGAAGGGATCAAGACAAGACTAGGGACAGTGCGGAGAGGTTGGGTGGACGAGTTGCCAAGTATTCTTTGGGCTCATCGGACCATGCCAAAAACCAGCACCGGCGAGACACCATTCAGCCTGGTTTATGCGACGGAGACTGTAATTCCTGCTGAGATAGGCCTCCCATCACCACGCATGGTCACTATGCAAACCCAGAATAATGAGGAAGAGCGCAGGCTCGACTTGGACCTCCTGGAAGAAAGGTGTGGAAACGGTGCAATCAATGGAGCAAAATACAAGTCGAAGCTCGAAAAGTACTACAATGCGTGAGTCCGCATTTGTACCTTCCAACCTTGTGATTTGGTTTTAAGAGATAATGAAGCGTCCAACCCTAAGAGTCCAGGAAAATTCGCGCCTAAGTGGGAAGGCCCATACATAATCCACAAAGTCCTAGAAAAGGGGGCTTACACCCTCAAATGTTTAGACAACACAAACATTTCTAGGACCTGGAATGTGCAACAGTTAAGGCGGTGCTATATGTAATCCAAGCATGTTCAAACGCCAAAGCTTTACGATTTATCAATGTTCGCGCAACAAACTAGTGAACCTATGATCTGATCTAATCGATTTCGTACATGGCTCTTACGCCTTCTTGTTAAACAAAACATAGAATCGATGAATGGCATTCATTATTTATACATTTGCTACAAATGAGCAAAACCACTTTGGGTATACGCGAAAAAAACGTTGGGAAAACTTGACTCATGAACAGAATTCACGCAAATATTGTAACTTCAAATACACTGTCATTTCATGGCAAGATAAAAGTACAATCATCAACAAGCGCGGTGCGTAATTACATGAAAATACAACATTCTTAAACAAGTCTAACATCAAAAACTCAACACTCATCCTATCCTTTAGATTCTTCAATCTCCACAGCATCATTAAATATGTCCTTTAAACGGTCTACAAAATTGTCATGTTGGAGCGCTTCACTCACCAGATCTATCACTAGCAGTTGTAGACGATCGTACTCGTGCTTCGCCTTGGAGAAGGCAGCATCAGTATTGAACGTCCAAAGCATGAGTTACGTGGTGTGTGCACTCTGCATAGCCCTGCGCGTATCCATCATGGCGTGCTGTGACCATCAGCTTGGCCACAACACTGTCCAACTCCACCGAGTTCAGGATCAAGTTGGCAACTGCACAGCGCAAAGGAAATAAAATGAGAATCAAGATAAATGGGAATCAAAATAACAACGGAAAACTTACATTCACGACTCCATGCTGCTGCATCCAGAGCATGTTGAAAGTCATGGGCTCAAGCATACTCTCCGTAGTGGCGCGGCTGCCTCAGAATCTTCCAATTTTTGCTCGCCCGCGCTCACCTTCACTTCCACGAGGCGCAGCTTCTCTTGATCCTCCAAATACCTCCGCTGTAGTTCTGCCCTAGGCAGCTTGGAGATCCTTCTTTGCACTTTCAAGTGCGGCACAAGCCTCCACCTGATTACACAATAACAAAGTTAGTTTGGCAATCTCTTGATCCCGTAAAATAAGAAGGGCAGAAGATTTTACCTCTTTCTGTTCACTGCGGTCATGGTGCAACCTCGCCTCTTCGGCCGCAGCTGAGGCTTCCTCTTTTTCCTTCTTCAAACACTCGACTTCAGCGCGAAGACCAACCATCTCGTTCCTTAAAGATATTTCTCGTTGTTATCCCTTTCATAGGCCTCCCTCCACAACTTGCGCTCCTCAACAAGTGTGGTAGCGGATCCTTTAGCCTTCTTCTTCCACCGTAGCACAAACCATTCCTCGGTCAATTGAGCTTCAACAAATTTGGCTCTCTCAGGCTCAAGCTCTTTTTTTTTGGGTGGATACTTGGGCCCGCTCAAGGACCAACTCTTTTTTCGTCGCCTCAAACCTCTCCCGGTCCTGGTGCATGCTGCGCCACTCCCTGATAATTTTATGAGTGTTGGAGGCGGAACTGGCATCTAACTGGAGGTAAGCACGATATGTTTGTTACTTATATACATGTTATTAACTAGGTTAATTTGTTCCTAGTTATTTTGTTTACGGGTTCACTTTTACCACTAACGGTCTTTTACCCGCTTTTTAATATTAACGTGGTTTGATTACCAAACCCATTTTTGGGGTGTTACAAATCTACCCCCCTTAAAGAGGTTTCGTCCCCGAAACCTTTCTTATATAATTCCTTGGGTTCAACCCAATAGACTTGGTTTCGTTTTTCACCTGAGTGTTGCTCATATACTTTTAATCTTTCGGCCATAGGTTATCATATACTTTGCCGCGTGGCCTTTCATGTGTAAGCCTTCTAGGCCATTAAATCTGATTGGCATCCCTCTTCTTTATAATTCATTAGAGTGAGTCTCCATCTGGCCACTCGGTCGTATAAGTCTGTTATCTTATTTACTTCATGCTAATCATATAATGATAAGCATATTAAACAAATTTTAAATTTTAATTTTAATCTTGACCGGTCTTACCGGTTAGACTTATTAATCACCAATCACATTATGCCTCGTCATTCGAGTGCACCACATCGCCTTTCCACGCTTTACATACATTTAAGATCTTACGTCTCGTAGCCCACGCTACGGTGGAATTATATACATTCTATGTTATTCTCATTGACCGTTTTTTAATCACGTCATGTTCTAGTTTATATCAATATTTCGTTTTCGAAAATTTCCTTTTCGAATTTATTCTCTTGCACCCATTGGTGTCAAGACCTATTTCCTCTTATATTAATCATTTTCCAATTTTTCTCATTCTATTTATATTTGTTAAAATGTTGTTTCTAACTAAAACTAAATTTTAGTTTAGCGTTTTCTCTTTAACTCGTGTCAATTACTTGAATTGGTAACCAAATATTTCTCCTTTACTATTCTTATTTTATGCGGGGAATCGCAACTGGTTCCCTTGCTTGGTCTAAATAACTCTTAAACCCCTTTCACTTGGCCTTGTAGGCTATTTCTTAGGCTTTCACCCTCTTCTTTTCTTTTACTTAGCCTCCTAAGGTGACGTCTTTAATGCATCATTCCTCTTGATTCGTCACCCAAGGTCATTTTGACCCCGTAGACCTTTACACTTATTTATAACTCGAAGGTCGTGGTGATCCTCTAGATCATCCCTTTACCCGTGTCATTCTTTAATATATTTGGTGTCAAAGCACCTCTTTTATATTTGAAAAGAAAATCATTTACGTTGTCCTTTCTTTATCCGCCAATCATGGCTCTTTTTACCATGAAGGCTAATTTATTTATTTCAATTATGGCCCTCAGAAACATTCTCATTTTTTTCTATGACTCTAGTCATTTATGAATCACATTCACTTGTCCGATCTATTAGGCGATTCATCTCTATTAGGTGATGATCACTTGCATCTAATCTTGGCGCAAAGTCAAATGGCATTGACCACTCGTCATCACCGAGTCACAACTACCATCTTTAGTGGCAACCACAACATTTGTTGTATGTTGGCTAACACTTATTCTAATATGCAGATCAGACATTGTCTGTTGGTATCAACACGCCCATGTGATCGTAGTCTTTGACTAGATCGTTTTTCATTCGGACAATTCTTCCGACTCTATGACTTCACATGTCATTTATGCGTTGGTTTGTCTCACGTTTACCGTTATCCAGTTTATGCTTTTATTTCTTTACAACCCGTTACCTAGGTTTTATATCCTAATATTTTAACACTCCCGTTATTCGTTTTGCGTTTTCGTTTAAATTCATTCACAACCCTTTACACGGGTTCATAAATATTTCGCGCTCCCATTATTTGGTTTGCGTCTACATTTATATTTAATCTCGTCCTGTTAACTGGGCTCATCATTCTTTTGCTTTAACGCTCCTGTTACCCAGTTTGCGTTTACCTTTAAAATTCAATCACTATACTCAACTTGGTTCATTTGATTTGTTCGTGTGAGATTCATCACTTATGAACTGTCAAACTTATTTCATTATGTGACCCGTTTGAATTGTCCGTGTAAAATCCATCACCTATGAACAATCAAACTTTATTCTTTATTTGACCCATTTGACTTGTTCGTGTGAAATCCATCACTTTTGAACATTCAAACTTTATTCTTTATTTGACCCGTTTAACTTGTTCGTGTGAAATCCATCACTTTTGAACAGTCAAACTTTATTCTTTATTTGACCCGTTTAACTTATTCGTGTGAAATCCATCACTTTTGAACAGTCAAACTTTATTCTTTATTTGACCCGTTTGACTTGTTCGAGTGAAATCCATCACTTATGAACAGTCAAACTTTATTCTTTATTTGACCTGTTTGACTTGTTCATGTGAAATCCATCACTTATGAACAGTCAACCTTTATTCCTTATCGGACCATCCTTGATGGCCTCACAAACCATGAATGATGATTACCATCATCATTTCTTTCCTTTCCCTTTTATCTTTTCGACGATCATAGTCAACGACCTTGATCATTTTTCGTGTGGGCACTACCTCCGTTTCTATGACCTCGCGGGTCATTTATACTTTAGTTTTACGTGCCCTTTTTCAACCATGGTTCTTTCGTCCATAATGACTTGCTCCATGAATTTCCTTGGGTCATTTATTTCTATGTACGCCTATTACCGTTTTTATGGTTCCCACGAAAACCATTTATACGAGTACGCCTGTAAGATTCTTGACCCCAAAGATCTTTTAACTCTTCTCATTCACCTTGTTTTTACCACATCGGATGTATATGTGTTCATTATAAGAAGTTCATGGTATCATGTGTTTATTACTTACTTGACCAGAGTAAGCGATCAACACATGGTATGCATGACCTTATTATAACTATCACACTACTTCCCATGTAAGTAAATCATCGGTTCATGTCCATATTTCAGATTTTATTTGGTAAAACCTTGTTAATTTGTTTATTTAACAATTATTAGTTTTTACCTTTCTCTTCTCAAAACATATAGAATGTTTTACCTTTTATAAGACTTTTATGTAATCACATTTATCCATGTGATCGTTACTTTTTCCTTAATAGGATCTTACTGAAAATTTCTACTTGGATGGCCGATTCCATTCAAGTTTCTAAATCTAATTTCTTTTATTGTTTTGTTATTCACAATTGTGAATAACACATAATTCCCACCTAATTTCCCTTGGAAACAATATTCTGGAAGGGTATCCCATTCAGATTTCCCGATCCTTAATTTTTGTATGCAACCGTTATTCGTTGCTCATCTATCGCATACTACTATTCATGCAATAATTTAAAATGTGCACCTGGGTGATATTTGCCTCATGGGCTTTCATTTTCGTTCCACATTTATTCCGTATCATTTCTTAATTTAAGTCCTTGGTAAGCATGCCCTACTCGACCATTCCATCATCATATTAGTAGACCATTAAACTCTCGCCATCCTTAGATGTGTGCATCCTTCAATTAGAACGATCACAAACTATTAGTGACATTGAAATTAATAAGCGCCCGTACTATAATACAAAGCTTTCTACAATCCATCTTAACACATGTAATTTGTTAACTGTACCGGTTTTTACCAATCTAGGTGGGGTAATGTGCATTTAAACAATAACTCTTTGTGTTGTTTTCAACACTTTAACATGCTAGACCGTTAATATTCATAATGACTTACCGGATCATGTGACCAAGCCTCGAACCGAACACATTTGATCATTAACCTTGAGCTCTGATTACCAACTTGTAAGACCCTATCTTACTTTACTGAATTTCTATTAAATGTTTTGTATTTAAACATGTAATTGCGAATACACATCACTCAAGTTTTCAAGTTTATTAAATTTTTTTCAACATATTTAAACAATTTGACATGTTATCATTGATTAGTTTTGTTATAATCAAAACCAAGTGCGGAAGTTTCGTCTTTGATCGTGTTCGGCTCTTCATATAACTTGATGCTCCTCCGGTGCTCCCAAACATCACCTATATTTCATAATTTATGAAATACGTTAGCTATAAATAGATTATAACATAACTGAATAAACCCGAAGGCTTAAAACAATAAAAACAAAAACTTTGTTTCAGACTCCCACCATAAGCTACGGCTGGCCACCGTAACTTACGGTCAAGCTTTACTGTCCAGACCTTCTGTCTTACGGTCCAGGATTTCATTTCCATTACAGCAGCTGCCTACCATAAGCTATGGTAGACCACCGTAGCTTACGTTGGCTTGCTGCAAATTTTCTCTTATTTGTCGTTTTAGTTACGACAATTTCCGTAACTCACTCAATTTTCATCCGTTTTACTCGAAACTTGTTTCTAAAAGTCCGTAAATTATTTACCTACATATTTAGCTTGAAATCCTTAACCCGGATTCTTAATTCTTATGAATTACGCATCCACTCTTGGTTTATGCGCATATTCATTTTGACCCATTTAGAGATTTAAGCACATAAACTTAAATCTCACTTCCTCTTATCTTGTTTCTTATTTTAATACTAAAATATCTATTTATCTTCCACCACAACTATACTTGTGGAGAATTGGTTGCATAAAATGTTGCATTCTAAATTTCTACCCTTCGGTTGACATTTTACAAAAAAGACTCAATATGAGGCATTAAGCCAAAACGGCTTATGCCATTTGCCATTACACTACCGCAAGGGTGAACCTTCTTATAAAACTCATCATCATTTTTTTAACAACCCTCAAGGTCATTTACTAGTTTTATCACCCGAGGGCATTTTGGTCAACTTAGACCCCTCTTTTACGACGAAGGACTTTCAATCGCATGATTTGACCAAAGAACACATTTCGTAATCATATTTAAAATCATTAGGTTCCTATGAATCTGATGTCTACCATTTAGATTATGAGATTTACCTTACTTTAGGTAATCCGATATTCATTTATGACTCGCTTATCTCTCATCGGACCTTAAATTCCTAAATGAGAGGTTGACCCATTACACATACCTGGCTCGAGTCATAGCATTGACTCGTTTAAATACCTTACACTACTAATCATTATTTAATAGCGACGCGAACCAAACGCCATTTCCCTGTGAACACAAAACTCGATAAGCATTCATTAGATATTATTGTCAAATGGTGATGACCACACCATTTGACCCATTTGGACTAAATGACCATTTTATCATTATGAGATGGTATTTATTTACCATCTCACCATTTATCCGTTTCAGTTTACACCCCATGATCATACCACTTAAATTCTTTTCTCATTTCGTTCGATCCTTTATGGCATACGCCATAGGGTGTCTATTTCAAAAATTAAATACTTATTTGTCAACTCGTGTCTAAATTGTCATTTTACTCTTTTTATTCCTTATGACTTACACCATAAGGTAACTTTTTCCGAATTCCTTGTTTATTTGTCATTACATGACTAAATTACTATTTTACCCTTTTTGTCATCAAATATGATTTAATACTCTTTTCATTTGTTCCAACCTCTATCTATCCGTGTTGGAACTTTATATTTCAAAATCTCATTCCGAATACCTAAAACGCTTATTCAACTATATAAGTAAAATGTAAGCTTTACTTACCTTGAGATCCAATTATACCCTTTTTCCGCGTACTTGTTCCGTTTGACCCGCTTCTTCCCAAGCCTACTCCTAGCTTGTCAAGAGTCAAACTATCATTTATCATTCGTAAGATGGTAAGGTTAGTCATCATCTAACACGACTATTCCACCTTACGGATTTTATATGAAATTTATCATTCGATCTTAGTATAGGTCAGTTTGACTTTATAGGTAAATAGGTTCAACGAACTCATTTAGGCATTTATCAATTACCCAGCATGCGATATGCTCAAGCTACCTTCTTATCCAAATTCCCATCCAAGTTCTTGTCATTTCTTCCACATAAACAAGTTCGAGCAATCGTTAACATCAAGTTAACTTAGCTTTCGATTATCAATGCTAACTTATCCATTCATCATGCTATAATTAAGGGTTTTCATCTCTATGTAAAACACATTTCATCATATTATTAGTTATTCATCCGAATACCTAATATAATCAAGTTCTACATGCAAACTAATAAGCAATATGATCTTATACACTTATTAACATTAACTTAGCATCTATTTCATCATTTTGTACAAAAGCATTCCATAGCAAGTATGAATATGTACTCGAACTCATAATTTGTTCAAGTATCTTCCTATTATTATCATGCATGATGATTCTAAACATATATATATCATCTACTTCATCATATTATCAAAACCCGCTTCAATATCTACTTTTTAATCACCTACAAGTAATCATACCTCAAATATTTCATAATTTCACTATATCAAACGAAATTATGCATACATATACATTCAATCTCATCTTTGGATCATAATCCAACAACCTAATTGCAAGTATTCTGCTTGTCTAAATTTGTAACTTTCACCAATCTAAGTTTTTAGACATACCTTATGATCCCCTAATAGAGGTGATCAATAATTCATGTTCATGCACTGATTTGGGTCTCGAATTGATCTTCAATTTGATGGATTAAGCTTGAACTAGGGTTTCCCTTGTTCTCCAGCCGTAGAACACACACACACACATACACTAACTATGTGTTTTGTGTTTTTAATTTTTGAGAATTTATAACATAAGTTCCCTTTTTGGCAGCTTTGGTCCCTCAAGTTTAGTGTTGATTATAAATGAGATTATAACTCATTGTCTTGTTACTTATATACATGTTATTAACTAGCTTAATTTATTCCTAGTTATTTTGTTTACGAGTTCACTTTTACTACTTACGGTCTTTTACCCGCTTTTTAATATTAACATGGTTTGATTACCAAACCCGTTTTTAGGGTGTTACATGGAAGCAAAGGACCTTGACCCTGCGCAGATCAAATAACCCTCTAGCCGCGAAGTCCTAAAACCTTGCAAAAGGCCAAGACCAACATGAGAGCAACTCATAGTCTTGAGAAAAGGACTTAATCCCTACAACTCCGCGCTGGCTAGAAAGCGCTGACAAAGCCACGCGGAAGGGAGAAGCGCAAAGAGGCATTGACCAAATACAAGGGTACAATGTGGCAGAGCTGTGACCCAATAGCCGCTTGGCAGGTTGTGTCAGACTACGTCGCATGAACAGTAATGCAGAAGATAGACGGTATGCAAGGACGTACACGTGGCACCAACCAAAATCACGCCAGCGAGTGTCCCACGATCTCCACTATCGGCTGTTTATAGGTCTGACACCAGGGACAACTCCCATGACACGTGGCACCATTCACCATGCGCCAAGCGCACCTCTTCCCAAATACCATTTATGGTCGATGCAGAGGAGACAGAATGGATATCCCTAGTCGTCGTGCCTGGGCCCAACGCCCATCAGCCCATCTCCTACACACTTCACTTCGGCTATAAAATAAGGATCGTACCACACGGTAACATACATGTTTTCTAGCTCACTCACTAATTACATGATAATTGCTTATTGCCTTGCAATCCCGAAATGCTTATTATCACGCCAGAGTGTGGTCACGGAGAAAACCCTCTCCCTTTCTCTCGTGACGAGGCTAACGATGTTGTTAGTTTTGCAGATACTTTGAAGTGAGATCACGCAGAAGACCGAACGACAGATAACCTTTCATGCAGAGACATTGAGCTGTAACAAAGATATCCCCGGATATTCTCCTTGTTAAACTAGTGTTTCTTCATTGGCGCCAACCGTGGGACACTCACTCTTACATCCGTTTCTCATTTCATTTTTTCTCAAACCACACTTTTAAATGGTTGATTTTCCATCAAACACACCACGAGGTCCTCGGGCTGAGGGCAAGAACCCAGTTCATGCCCCTCGACCCGAAGGACAAGTGGAAGAAGGTTCCTCTGGGAATGCTGGTGTTCACCATGACTCAGGTCGTGTGAACATCCCCGTAACTCCCAGAGTTCAAATGGAGACTCGCTGTGTACCAATCATATCTATCTTACCTCCGGGTGAAACTCCAATGTCTTGGTGCATCAAATCACAAACTGCCCTGAATGACGTTATGCACAACTCTGTGCGCAAACTAATGCATCCGCTACGCCGGTGCAGCCACCCACTACTCATGTGCATGCTCCGCCTGCACCACGAGTACTCAGTTATGACTCACTGGCCAGAGTGAGTGTCCCATCACACCTCCGTACGAGGGAAACGGAGTATTCTCAATCGCTGCCGAAACATGAGTCTCACACTCATAGGCGAGCGTCCATCCACTCACGGTTAGGCCCACATCCTCTAGAGGAGAGGGACAACCAGCGTGAGGAGGATAAAACATATGGCGAGGGTGATAGCGCAGTGTGTTTCACCGGTTACCTAAAGATCAAGCTACTTACAAGTCTACACGACGGGCTGTATACAACCCGGAGGTGAGTATAATTATAACCTGGTCTACAGGCCGGTTGAAGTAGCCGAACTCTCAAAGTTCATAAAGGAAATCGCGCTCGCAAAACTGGAGCACGTGAAACTACCCTCCAATATGTGTAAGTTTAATGGGTTGACAGACCCAGACGACCACATGCGCCTGTTCACAGGCGCAGGTCTAATCGGAGGCTGGACGCTGCCCATGTGGTGTCACTTGTTTGTTCAAACTCTTACAGGCGTTGCACGCCTATGGTTTGACAACTTACCCACGGGTAAGCTCACGTCATGGAACGACCTCAAAAACAAGTCCTGATGCAGTTCAGCCAACAACGGCGGTACATCAGAGATTCCTCTAACGTCATGAACATATTGAGGCGGGACGATGAAAGTCTCGAAGAATTCATCACTCGATACAATAAAGAGGTGTTGGAGATTGGAGACGTGCATGAAGACATGACTCGCGCACAATTCAAATACGTTGTCCGCTGCAACGAGATGATCAAAGTCTTGTCGGGAACTACTGCCCTCCCAAAAAGCTGGGAGAAACTAATGGCGGCAGCAAAGGTATACGTGCAGACGGATGCAACCTCAATCCCAGCAGACCTCCCCTACCCCAATACCGTCTGCAAGACTTGAGTAGGAGTTTCGCGAAGAACAAGAAGAGTTGGAGGGAATCCAACCAAAACCCTTCCTACTCACCGGTCGACGCTCGCACGACGATTAATAAGATTGCTACCCAAAGAGCAATCAAACAAGATAATCACCATCGTAAGTGGAGGACACTGACGAAAAGCCCGGCAGAGGTGCTCAACATAGAAGATCACCAATTCAAACAGCCACGTCGATGCGCAACAAAAAAGGTCAAGACCTTAACCTTTTTTGCGATTATCACAAGGATACAGGGCATACAACCGAAAACTGCATCTCCTTGAGCATGGAGATCGAGAAGGCGCTGAAAAGTGCGAAGCTCACCCACTTAATTCAAAACATGCGCAAGGAGGTGCACTAGATTACTCGAGGCAAAGAAGGCCCGAGTAACGAGAAGATGAAGACATTTATTCATATGATCCAAGGTGGCCCGTCGCGTAAGCGCGGCTATCAGAAGAGTTGTACACCTCACTAGCGCGAACAACATGTCATCTTCCTCGTAGTTCCCAAGGGCCCACAAGAGGAACGTCCGGTCGTGATAACTGGCGTCTTTGGCCATTATCGCACCGACTACATGTTCATAGACCCGGGAAGCTCTATGGACATCATATATGAACAATGCTTCCAACAGTTGGACCCAGAAGACAAGGCGCGCTTGGAGCCGGTCGACTTCCCACTGACAGGTTTCTGCAACAAAGCCGTCTTTCCACTTGGTCAGATCTCATACCTGATAACTCTTTCCAATGGGCGACACTCGCGCACGGCCTCAGTCAACTTCATGGTCATGCCCGCTACATTGCGCCATGACGTGTTGCTAGGCCGGCGCGCCCAAAGAGAGTTCTGTATGATCACCTCCACTCCCCATGCCGCCTGCGGGTTTCCAACAGAAACCGGAGTAGCCATCATGTATGAGAGGAAGGAGATCATGTCCATCGAAGAGGAACCACCGTGAATGGGTTTCTAACACGCTTGGATAACCTCTAGGAAGGTTCTCACAAGTTTGCTTGGGCAACTAAGGTGAAACCCCACCATTTTGAGGTCCAAAAGTGTGTTAACTTTCTGCTCACTTTTTATCTTTTTAAACTTTAAGATTTTCAAAGTTTTCTTCATGTTTTTTCCTCAACATTGTTTGCTAAGCCCCATGGGATGTTACCATAGGTTTTCTATGGAAAACCAAGGTGGAACAATACCATTTTTAGGGAAAAACTTTCTTTTTTGGAAGTTAAACATATAAACTTTTTCAAACTTGTTTTTAAACATAACAACTCTATGCTACTTGTGACTTTACTCAAGTTTATGATTAGTGAGCTAGCTAGACTTGCTCATACAAAATCAAGAGGCATAACATGCCTCTAAACTTGTGGTTTTACTAGGGTTTTAAACCCACAAGTGTTAAGCCATCCAAGCTTACAAGCTTGTGTTGGTGAAGGCGTGATTACATGGAGGCCTTGGCTATCCAACTTTTCAAACCACCCCTCACTTGATGATTTCCATCCATTAAGCTACGGTTCACTTTCATTAGAGTAACAAGGCTACGACACATCCCCAAACGTTGCCATGTTCGGGATGCACGCACCTAGCTTGCTCATTCGATCCGAAGCGTAGCTTAGTGAAGAACTATATTCTTGACCATCCGGATTGTCCTTGTGGCAATTTGTGTATTGGTGAATCTTACGAAAGAGGTTTAGGATGGTTATCCTCCTACCTCCATGCATGACTTCTATGACTTATATGATTTATATGAAATCTATGATATATATGTAAATAATGAATATAACCGAACCTTTGATGATGACCATATGGTTAACTTGTCCTAATATTAGGTTATTTTACCTAAGACCTAACCATCGTTACGATTCTATTGGACATGACCCATAAAAACACAAACACCCTTTGGGGCTTATAGTGTAAAAAACGAGCGTTGACGTTTAGATAAATACTTTCAACTATACATACTTTTGCGTACTTTAAATTCCTAAAATTACCAAATTCCACCGTTATTCCAATACTCACACACCTACGTTTCCTTGTGTAGGATAACATGGTGTTCGTCCCCCCCCCCCCCAAAACAACCTAACGCTTTCACAGAACTTAACAATTGCAAAACCATGAGTACACTCGACACCCTTTTTACGCTTTACACTTTTTGGGTGCAACATGTTAATTTATTAAAAATACACAAAATCACACTTTTATTCTATGAAATCACACAAACAATCCATCATACATGCAATAGTTATGTGATACTTGAATTGTTACTTGGTACGTTCTTATGTGATATTAAATGTCATTAACTTCGATCAACCCTCCATTAACATGTATAGCGCTATAGGAGTAACGCACTGCCCATATTCTTGTGGTCAATGTTAAGCTTTTAATCTATTTTGCGGTACACTAGAGGATTGACTTGTAGTTCACATGCCTTGTTTACATTTATCTCGTATACTAGCTTATCATGTGGATTTGTTTAAATCTTTTTATTACTTATGCTATGATATCAAACTTGTGTACTCGCCAATACTTTGTTATTGAACTATAGTTTTTAACATGTTGCAGGTTGATGAGATTGACAGGACGAAACTTAGTAGGATCGGCATAGAAACACACTTAGAATACTAAGTTATTTAATATGTTTTGTTGAACATGTTTCATATGTTGTTGTTTCGTATTTGAATTGTATTGTATTTGACAATTTGGTGATTTGAAATGAAATGGGTTGTTTAATTAAATATTGTCACAATTAAGGTTATGATGTCTCGAGCAATCTAGTTCGTCTCACTCTGATGTTTCCGCCATCGGTTGGGGTGTGACAGATTAGTATCAGAGCCATAATTATAGGGATTTAGGTAGAATTGCCATGTTCGACCTAGTCTATTGTCTAAGTGACCAACTTGACCTTTCGTGCTTCATGATTAAAATGTTAAATTCTTCCTATCTGCTTCTTCCTATTTCTTTTGTCTTAATATATATGCAATGTGTTTTTCCTAAGACACTTACTCAATTTACACAGTTGAAGACTTAAAGGCACTCATACTATAAACGAGACGACTTCACCAAAATAGGGGTGAAACCCGCACTTTGGTGATCACTCTCAATCCGCGTAATTCGATTTTACACGAAATTATATATCAAGTTAGGAGTGAAACCCACATCTTGATGGGAATTTCCATTTCATACTCTAGTGGACCCTTACCATGGAGTCGGAATTCGCTCCTCGTTTGGTAAGTACCAACCACACTTAGGGTACGATGTTGTCAAGTTAGGGGTGAAACCCGCACCTTGTCAACTAGTCCCATTCCTCGATTTTCAATCTCGCCAAAGTTTTGATTTTTCGATCGGTTAGAGACGTGTAGTAACTGGAAGGGTAAAGTGTCGTTAATCACTTCTCGATGAGAGCGCTTTACCTATAGGCCAAAGCACGTTTCTCTAATTTGAAAGGATCTCGATTCACTATGGAATAGTCGACGTTTCTCAACCCGAAACACTCCAATATTTTATTGAGCCTATCTTTTATGTATCTCAATTATCATGTGTTTTTATACTTGATACCTTATTCATTTCTATCTCGTTGCACAACTCACATACCTTTCGTAACCAAAAACAACAACAACAATAATAATAATAATAATAATCATTCTCGTGAACCAACTAAATTTATACTCCATATGCAATTCATACATGTTTATGCTTTTGAATCCTTATATGCTTATGCTATTATGTGAATTCATACGTGTTACGTGATACTTATATGCTCAAAAACGAATTCTTTTTATAAAAACGCATTATGATCAAAGCCTTAATCTATATTCTATTGTCGAATCCTATAGATGTCTTTCTCTCAAAGCGTTATGGGCAAGAGGAAGTCCAAGTCAAAGTCAAAGTCTCAATCCGATTCCATGTCCAAAAAGGATTGCATGAAGTTCATGGCCGAACAAATGGCCGAGCAAATGGCCAAGGTCATACCCGAGATTGTCAGAAAAATCCAAGCTCCACCCAATGCCAAATCATCTCACACCTCCGTCGACTCCAAGGCTAAACCACCTAA
This sequence comes from Scalesia atractyloides, assembly GCA_947069175.1. Classification (NCBI taxonomy): domain Eukaryota; kingdom Viridiplantae; phylum Streptophyta; class Magnoliopsida; order Asterales; family Asteraceae; genus Scalesia; species Scalesia atractyloides. The sequence continues at coordinate 24,318,974 of CAMTDV010001632.1, forward strand.
GACAACCTTCACACACAAGCAATTTTGCTCGTGCAATCCCTTACCTTTCACCACGAAGGAGACGCCACCAAGTTACTACAATGGTTCGACGCCATTGAGGACACTTTTATTCAAAGTGGTTGTCCCGACCACCTGCGTACCATGAACGCTACGGGGTGTTTCGATCAAGGGCTCTGATTGGTGGACTTCCGAGTGTAACGCTCACGGTAACGAAGCTGCTCATGCCCTCATTTGGACCGAGTTTAAGAAGCTAATGGAAAGCGAATTCTGCCCTCCCCACGAACGCCAACGACTCGAAAATGAGTTTTGGAACCTCAAGCAGGTTGGGAATGACAACGCTGGCCTCACAGCCCGTTTTAAGCAGTTGGGTGCGATTTGCCCAGCCAAGTCGACACGGGCGAAAAGGCAGTGGCTAAGTACATACGTTTCCTCCCTCCTCACCTCGCGGACCTGGTCGATACCACCTCACCCAAAACCCTCGAGGAAGCTTTTCGTTTGACTGCTCGACTGAACAATAGCCATATCCTTCGTGAAGCCTCCAAGGCTTCATTAAGGAAAGCCCACCAAGCCACCACCGAAGGCCTCACCGAACCTACCTCACCTAAACCCCCATGAAGCAACACCAAAGGCAAGAAGTGGAAGGCTTCGAGCCAGAACTGCGCGGTAGTCACTCCGCCAAACCCCCAATAGCTAGCCTTAGCCGCACCCGAACCCATCAAGAAAACATACACTAGGCCACATCCCAAGTGCAACATCTGTATTTTCCCATTCGGTTACTGCCCCTTGCCGCCTATGCACTATCTACAATAGGTATGGGCACTTCGCCCAACAGTGTCGAAATGCTCCGCAAGCCCTTAACAACCAAGCCCGGGCCATAACTGCACCCCAAAACCCTACCGCCAACCAAAACCGACCTCTTGCACCCACCGCTCGTGCCTGCTTCAGATGCAGAGACCCAAACCATTTCGCCAACAACTGCCCACAGCGCAACAACAACAACCAGTAGCAGCAAGCTCGCGGCCGAGCCTTCGTAATCACAGCCGTATAAGCTCAAAAATCCAATGATGTCATTTCAGGTACGTTTCTTGTTAACAATGTTTACGCTACGTATTTATTTGATACTGGTGCGAATAAAATTTTTGTATCCGTTGAATTCGAACCGTTGCTTATGTGTAGTCGTTCTAAGTTGCCTAAACCATTTGAAGTCGAAGTCGCTGACATAAAATCCGTCACCGTCGATTCTGTCCTTTCTAATTGTACTATCTCAATGATCATATGTTTTCTATTGACCTCATACCCATGCAAATGGGTAGCTTCGATAGTCCGTGCTGATGTTGTTTGTTCGGAAAAGTACATTCGCCTTCCCCTTCCCCTTCCCCTTCCCCTTCCCAATGATGATTCCTTACGCGTCTATGGCGAGAAACCTTCCAAGGTTGTTTGTTAGAACATTTTGAGACCGTTGGTACTTGATTACATATTGTTTGAGCTGGTTTGTAATAGTTAGATAATCTTGAAGGGTCAAAAGTGCAATTGTATGAAACTTATATGGTAGCGGCGTATTTAGCAACCCAACGTATTTGTTAAATACGCTGGGTAGTCAGTTTGTATAAATGTGTTCTTCAATTAATGTATTGTCCAAGTTTCTTGGGCAGATTTTGGTGATTCTCTTGTGTTGTGATTTTTGCTATTGCGCTTACATCCGAATATCCAGGTGCTGTTATTGATTACATGTTATTGGGATTTCATATACAACACTAGTTGTTTGATCCATTCAAGATTCTTCATCTTCTTAGTTTGGTTTTTCTTAACTTTCACACATTCAAACAACAAATCTATAGTTGTATGGGTGATAACAATCAACCACTGTGATCCGATTCTGATTTGGGACTCACAATTTGGTATCAGAGCCTTTACGCTCTTGATTGTTTGAGTTTTTGTTAAGATTATTCAAGTTTTGAAGGTTTTTCAAAAGTTTTCCAAGTTTTATGGTTTTTCAAATTTTTGGGCTTAAAATGGCTAGATCTGGTGTGTTTAATCATTGGGTTGTTGTTAATCAGTGGTTTGGTAAACATTTTGGTCATTTTGCTGCAAAGAAACATGAATTTTGAGTCGTTTTTGGGTGATTGGAGGGTTTTTATATGTACTAAAACCCTTCTGGGCATATTTATTTTTGAAGATAGCGTAGATATTTTTGATAGCAGCATATTTAATCATGAATATCGCGTACTTCACAATTATGCTGAGTTGAAACCAGCGGAGTTGTGAAGTTTGAGCGTAATAGTGCCAGCGAAATTAATCGAAGGCGACTTCGAAGTTAGTGATACAAATCCTCGGCGATTTTATCATGGTGTTCAGCAAAATCAACTAAACCTTAGTTGTTTTTTAATATCCAGCGGATTTAGCTTTTTCGCAGGATAAAGTCGCTGTCATCATCAGCGTATTTGATCACTCTTGCAGCATATTTATTTCATCTCCAGTGTAATTATCTACTTTGCAGCGAAATTGTCTTCTGATCTAACACTCTCCAGCGTATTTAATCACCGATCATCCATTATGTCTCTCAATCAACTCAATCCGATTGCCCAAGCTGAGCTAGAGACTGGAACTGCTACAAGGCACCAAAGTTGAAAGGGTTGGAAGATTTCAGCAGTTGGAAAAACAGGATCAAAGCCTTCTTTGAGTATACCGACTATACTCAATGGATGTCAGTCACTGTGGGTCCGCATGTTCCTATGATAATTCGTGATGACACTCGTACAATCAATGAAGATCCATCAACGTTCACAGATGAAGATAGGACTCTAATTCAACGTGACCGGAGGGCTCACGCTGCTCTTACTATGGCTCTGTCGAAGGATGATAACAACCTGTTTGAAGAGTACACCTCCGCACATGAACTGTGTTTGGCTTTAATCGACCATTATGAAGGTAATGAGGAGCTCATGGACAACAAACGAGACATGATGCAGAAAGGGTATGATATGTTTGGAAGTATTCGTGGCGAAAGCTTATCCGACCACATAAGTCGATTTCTAGGGGTGCTGGCCAAGATGAAGAAAGTGGGAAACCCTGTTGCAAATTATGCATCAATCAAGAAGCTGCTAGCTTATCTTCCCAAAGAATGGAGCCTTCAATGCATGATGATTAAGAGAACTTTCTTAACCAACAAAACTCCTGTTACACTCTCAGAACTGATCAACACTCTAATAGCCTTTGAAATGGACATTGTCAAGAGAGAGATGAACCAAACTGGGTATTCTCAGAAGATTACTCAGCAAGCTGCTGCAACCTCGGTCCCCAAGAATATGGCATTCCTTGCTCCTATCACCTCATGTGGATTAAATTCTCAAAGTGCTATTGAATCTTATCCGAATGCTTCCGCAAGCTTTGTGAAGGCCTCGTCATCCTCCGAGAAGACTACTGTGGCCAGCAACGCTCAAGCACTTAAAATATCCACAGAACATGTCACTTTGTTTAATACCTTCTTAAGCAGCTATGAGGCTCTTATGTCAGGAGAGTTGAAGAGAGATTTCCTCACAGCCGAAGACATGTATCAAGTGGATCCTGATGACATGGAGGAGATGGATCTGAAGTGGCAGATGGCAATGATAACTCTTCGGTTGAAGAAATTCCAAGATAAAACAGGAAAAAGGCTGGCCCTTGGCAAAGCTGGATTTGACAAGTCCAAGCTGAGATGTTACGATTGCAAAAACTTGGGCCATTTCAAAAGGGAGTGTCCGTTGCTAAAGAACGAGAATGTCGAGCTCAACCAGACAAGAAGACCGGTGGCCATTGAAGGAAGTGACAGCATTGCTGAAAACAATCAAAAGGCTTTAGTTGTGGAAGATTATGACTGGTCAGAGGAAATAGCTGAGGCTAAAGGAGAAGTTAACAAGGCCCTCATGGCAAACATCTCCACTATTTCTGTCACGTCTGCTTCATATCGTGTTGAAAAGCAAACCTGCCAAGATTCCAAAAGATTACACTCGTCTGAAAACATCATCAATCCTGCTGAACAGACCTCAGAGAAGGGAAACAGAAAGCTGAAATGAATGAGTCGAAGCCTACAGTTCAAGAAACCATCAGTAGCAGCAAGAATGAGGCGGTTGGAACTTCTACCATCGCCATGAAGTCAGAAACTGAGGATAAGGATTTGGTAAATAGCATACCATATGAATTCAAAGCGAAGCTATGCTCCAAACCATGCTTGAACGTCGTGGCACACTACAGATCTCTTAACCGTGACATCATGAAAGAAAAAGAAAAGATTTTGAAAATTAATCAAGAACTAAAAGAAAATGAAGCTGCATATTAGCGAAAGTTAAATTCAACTATAGCTGAAATGCAAACTTTAAAAGAATTTGTTTTCAGAAAAGATTTTATCATAAATGATTTGACCGAAAAGCTAGAAAAATCTCAAAACGAAAATAACAAATTGCAAATCATTATTGATAAATGGAAATTAGTCAAAAAGCACTGGTTGATATTGTAAACTGCCAACGACTGACATTCATCAAGGATGAATTGGATATAAGGATTAATTCGGAAATCAAAGAAAATTATTTCCTCCTCTGGACAGCAAAAATTATGTCCCTATGCCATCTCCTCATCCTAAAAATGATTTAATCGATAGAAATGATCTTTTGGATCAAAATGCTTTTTACAAACCACAAAACAATACTAACATGTCTGAAAGCAATGCAGATCTGTGTGAGGGTCAAGAAGATGTGTGCGATGAGGAAGATGAATGTGGAGGTACAAAAATAGGAATCGGTTACTCAGGCGACAGTCATTCAATAGTTAACTAGTTTGCCTGGAATTGATAAGACAAACAGAATTTCTATTCAGGATAACTGTAATAGTTTATCTAGGATGGATGACTGTAACGGCTTTGAGCCAAAATTGAACATTCGGGATGATTGTAATGGCCTTGCGCCTACACTTAAGACTCACAACCAATTGCATGCTAAGGTTGAGAGTCATGACTAAACTCTGTTTTTAATGATGAAAATGTTATGCTTGAATCTCCTGTCTTTGTGCCAGAATTGAAGAAAAACAGATTTGGAAAGTTCCTCACAGAGGAAATTCCCGAGTTTGTTCCATCAGTTGCAGGTACTTCAGAGACCGATAAAGACTTTACTGAAGAAAGCAACAGAGATGATTCAAGCACAACAACTTCAGAGAGTGATGGAGAAATGTCAAATGAAAGTCAAGTATCAACAACCTTGTCATCAGATAGTGAGCACAGTGAAGACGAAATTGAAGATAAACATCATCCTGACAAGAAGAAAATCAAAGATTCAAGCCATGTTACATCATCAGATTTCTCAAGCAGCTCCAGATTCTCATCACATACATCATCTTCGCACTCAGCACCCAGGAAGAAAAGATCGAACTGCAAACAATTCGTTCGTTGTGGTCATTTAGGACATACTGCGAAACATTGCAAAAGCAAGAAATTTTCTAAACCTAATCAAGATCTCATTAAGAGTTTTACTGATCAATTTGACAATCTAAAGAAATCAGTAAAATGCATTATTGACTCAACTTGTTTTTGGAAAAGAAAAGAAAACTGTCTTGCTCAAAATCATGATAGATCTAATGTAAAGCAAGTCTGGGTTGCAAAAGCTAGCTAACCTGTAAATATCTTTTGTTGTTGTTGTATAACAGAATAAATTCACTAATGGCTTCGGATGCTCATGGAATATATCTGGCATGTTGACAGCGGTTGCTCCAGGCATATGACCGGGTTAAAGGATCTGCTTACAAACTTTCAAGTTATCAATGGTGATTTTGTGTCCTTTGCCGGAGACGAAAGGGGAGGGAAGATCGTCAGAATGGGTGACGTCGTGTCGGAAGCACTTACTCTGGAGAATGTGAACTATGTTCCAGAATTGTGTTACAATCTCATGAGTGTTTTACAAGTCTGTGACAAAGGAATTTCGGTGCTGTTTAATGACACGGAGTGCTTATTCCTCAAACCCGAATACTCTGTCCCTGCAGAAATGATCATGCTTAGGGCTCCCCGCCAAAATAATACCTACGTGCTGAATATGAAAAATGCCAAATCAAATGAGCAAATGACATGTCTTATTTCAAAAGCATTTGAATCGGAATCACTGTTGTGGCACAGGCGTTTGGGACATGTGAACTTTAAAAACATGAATAAGCTTTCTAAATTAAATCTAGTAAGAGGTTTACCTATGAAATATTTTCCTTTTTCTGAAAAATGCATCGCATGTGCCCAAGGAAAGCAACATAAAAAGCCTCATAAGTCTAAAGCAGTGAATAGGATTTCAGCCCCACTGCAATTACTTCGCATGGATCTTTTCGGGCCTATAAGCATTAAAAGTTTAGCTAAAAGATCTTATTGTTTGGTAATTACAAATGATTTTTCAAGGTTCTCATGGGTGTATTTCCTCGAAGCTAAGAGTGAGACAGCTTCCGTTCTGAAAAGCTTCATCCCTATGATTGAAAACGTAATCAAGCTGAAGGTGAAATCCGTAAGAAGCGACAACGGTACAGAATTCAAGAATCATACGTTTGTCTCCTTCTGCGAAGAAAAAGGAATTCGTCTTCAATACAGTGCTGCCAGAACTCCTCAGCAAAATGGTTTAGCGGAACGCAAAAATGGAACTCTCATCGAAGCTGCTAGAACTATGCTTGTCGACTCCAAGCTTCCGATAATCTTCTGGGCTGAAGCGGTCAACACCGCATGCTATGTTTTGAATCCTATTCTGATTGTCAAACCTCACGGAAAGACAGCTTATGAACTACTTTTCAAAAGGAAGCCTCTGATAGATTTCTTTAGACCGTTCGGATGCTCATGCACACTTCTCAACACTGAGGATAATCTCATCAAGTTTGAAGCGGTAGGTGATGTATGCTACTTCATGGGCTATTCATCCTCTCAAAAGGCGTATCGAGTCTACAACAAATGAACGAAGATTGTGATTGAATCATATTACATCGATTTTCAAGAAGGAAACTCCACTAACACTGGAAGCGCTCCAAATTGGTTTTATGACGTAGACATTGTATTCAAAACTTTCGACATTGCTGAACCCGTCACTGAATCAGAATCTGTAGAATCCACTCCATTGGAGCCATTGTTTGATCCTTCAGACATTGGTTTCACTCCTTTTACAACCCGTTTCACCCCTGCCTCTGCCTCTCCTACTCCTTCTGTTATCAGTAAATGGTGACACATCTGCTGAGAATGCATCAACACATGATGATTCTTCTTCACAGCAGGTTCTGGATGAACCTCCTAAAGAAGATGAAACTCCAATTATCTACGTCGATGAACTCTTCACCAATCTGCCTCAACAAGTGGAAACTCACACCAACTCAGGGTACAAGACCAATCGAAACCATCCAATTGAAAATGTCATCGATTCTGTTGAAGATGGAGTTCGAACACACGGACAAACACATACCATCAACACAGGACTGTATGCAGCTTTTCTCTCGCAGTCTGTCCCAAGAGATATCGAAGAAGCAATTCAAGACTCCAGCTAGGTACAAGCAATGCAAGAAGAATTAGCCCAATTTCGGAAACTTAAAGTCTGGGAACTCGTTGATTTACCAGATGGAAAGTATCCAATTGGTACCAAGTGGGTGTTTCGAAACAAGATGGACGACCGTGGTGTAGTTATCAAAAATAAGGCAAGATTCATGGTTCAAGGTTTTCGGCAGGAGGGGGGATTGACTATGAGGAAGTTTTTGCACCGGTTGCACGCTTTGAAGCTATCGGAATCTTCTTAGCCTATGCTTCATACAAAAACTTTAAGGTGTTTCAGATGGATGTAAAGAGTGCTTTTCTGTATGGGAAAGTGAAAGAAGAAGTTTATATCTGTCAACCTCCAGGTTTTGAAGATCCTCACTACCCCACGAAATACTATAAGCTTGACAAAGCTCTCTATGGTCTTCACCAAGCTCCTCGATCATGGTACGAGACTTTGTCAACATATCTTCTGGAATATGGGTACTCAAGAAGGAAAATTGATATGACTCTTTTCACAAAGGGGATCGGAGATAATGGGATGCTGGTGCGGATCTACGTAGACGATATCAACTTTGGGTCGACTGATGAAGCTCTTTGTAGGGAGTTCGAGCAAGTGATGAAGGCAAAATTCGAAATGAGCATGATGGGAGAACTTACGTTTTTCTTGGGATTAGAAGTGAAGCAGAGAGAAGACAGCATACTCATTCATCGGGCTAAGTATATTAGAGATATTCTCTCCAAGTACAACATGAATGACTGCAAATCTGCCAATACTCCCTGTGCTGCTCAGACGGAACTTACTTCGGATCTTCAAGGAAAACCCGTGAATAAATCCTTCTACTTTTCTATGATAGGCTCGTTAATGTATCTGACCACAAGTAGGCCTGACATTATGTGGGATGTCTGTCTCTGTGGGCGATTTCAGACGGATCCGAAAGAATCTCATGAAGTTGTTGTCAAAAGAATCTTCCGCTATCTGAAAGGCACTCCCAAGCTTGGTTTGTGGTATCCTAAAGATAGTAATTTTGATATAATTTCCTACTCTGACGGTGATCATGCAGGTTGTAAAGTTGACAGAAAGTCCGTCTCTAGAGGATGTCAATTTTTAGGAAATCGTCTCATTTCGTGGCAAAGCAAAAAGTAGACAACAGTCTCCACATCAATTGCTCAAGCTGAATACACGGCAGCTTACAGTTGTTGTTCTCAAGTTCTCTGGATACAAAATCACTTGTTGATTATGGAATCAACGCTATGAAGACTCCAATATTCATCGACAACGAAGCGTGTCTTGGAATTGTGAAGAACCCTATCCACCACTCCAGAACTAAACACATCGAAATTCGCATTCTTGCGATCAGAGATACGTATGAGAAAGGATATATTCAAGTGGTGCTGGTGGATACAATGCAACAGAAAGCTGATATATTCACGAAAGCCTTCGATAAAACTCGCTTCAACCAGTTGGTAATCTGGTTGGAGATGGTCAACTTCCTTGAGTGGAAGTGATTAAAGAAAAGGGTTTTTATAATAATAATCTCATATAATGTGCCCAAACAAAAAGATTTTCTGCAAGTTTAAATTTCTTTTCAAGCAATGGATTCTCGAAAATAAAATTTTAAGGGGGGAAGTTTTCTAGAAAATACTGATGAGACAGAATCCTTTATTTGACACCTGCATGAGAAATGATAGAAAAACTGCTAACACTTTGTTTTGATCTTAAAAACAGAAATTGATTGAGGCCTCAAGCAACGATGTGTTAGTAGATTCAGCAATACCTTGAAGTAAACTACGAAAAGGAGGCAACTTCTAACAAACACGTAGGAATTCTGGATATCCACAATGTTATGCAACTTGCGAGTAACATGTTGCGGCGTATGGCTTAATGGTCTTTAATCTTGCGTTGATAGATTGCCAAAGTCCGAGATTTTGGGTCTTTATATTGACTAATCATTCGGGGATATCATAGTTGCTCTTCTGTTGCATCCAGATATATGCTGACCTAGACACAATTATGATATCTTTACAAAAGAGCAAATGCGGCCAAAACCCTACACAAATGAAGCTCTCATCGAGAATCATTCAAGTGCTTAAATCGTACCGTATTTGGTATCTGTCATAGCACTCGTTAGACTTTGGTCTCTTTGCTGTACGGAAGTACTGACCTGAACACCAGCTGTCTAACGTTGAAATTTCAAATATGAATGAAGTCAATATACTCACCTGTTATGAGGAATCTTTGTTCATACCTTGATCGCGGGGGTATGTCCTGATGTGGGACTCACGGGCACAACATTCTGACAAGTTCAGCATGAGTGGGGAAACATCGAATTTCTTGTCAATATTACCACAACATGATAAAAGGCTCTCCGATCGCATGTTGAAAGATAGGTGCATGGATTTAAAAGGACAAACATACTGACAGTTTTTCTTGTGCTTTAATTATTTAAAATATCTGAATCTCAAACGAACGAAGTGTTACCAGTGTGATCTTTTGCAGGAAAGTCACAAGATTCAAGTCAGTAAGCATAAATTTTGTATGGAAAAGGAGGCTTCCTGGCCCCAAAAACAACTATCAGGATCCAAATTGCAATTTTTCATTTTTCTTAAGCTTATTTTTAAAATTGTTGCAATATTTTTAACCAAAAAGGGGCACGTTTTTCGAGAAAAGTTAAATTTTCGAGCGTATTTGTTTCTAAGTTTTCTTAAGTTTGAAGATATCTCACAAAACCATCAACGCGGAGTATTTATTGTTCCAGCGTATTTAATAAATACACTGGAAAGAAAATATGTATATATATTTTTCAGTTTCATTTTTCTGCGAGTATTTTCAAATAATTTTCAACATCATCTTCTTCATCTCTTTCAAAACCCATATTCACTTTCAGTCTTCACTATGTAAGCTGATCAGATTCTTCTAAGATCGATATTGGTACGATTTTGGCTTACATATGTTGATTGTTTGTTGATATAATGCGTCGATTTCAAATACAGTTACATTATATATATATATATATATATTATATATATATATACACATTTGAATCTGGTTTTCATTCGGTTTTCATGGGTTTATCAAGAAAAACTTGAAGCCAGCTTATTTATTATGAATGTAGCGTAAATAATTTGAATGTGGCGTATTTATCTCAAACTATTGAGTCAGCGGATTTAAGTCTTGAACGCGAGTTCAAGCAACCGGCGTAATTGACAATTACGCCGGTGAACCAGTGTAGATAATCATCTTCGCTGTATGTATTCTCGAGTTAAAGTCTAAATCCGTGACTCTTGTACAGCGTAAACAATCCTTTTCGGCGTAGTTGTCTCTGAGTCTCGTGTACATGTCCGGCGTAATTGGTCTGGCGTAAATATTAGCGGTTTTATAAAATTCATTTTAATTTTCTTTTCTGTTTTATTTATAATCCAAATATATTTTATGTATGAACTAATGTATATATTTTTTTATATATTTATATACTTATATTTATATACATATATATATACATGCATGCATTTGTGTACATGAATCTAACTTGACTCGTTTTCAATTTCAGAAATGGTGAAGGATATCATATGGGTAAAACACGAAAGCACAATCAGTCGTGCAAGTTGGTCCCACCTCCAAGTGATTTCGAAGATGTAGCGGAGTGGATAAACTCAAGCAGGATTAGCTATGCTGTTCAAGCTGATCCGGTCATCTACAACATACACATTGAAGAGTTTTGGAAAACAGCCAAGGTGTCAATAGTAAACGAAGTTCAGAGAATCACGGCTACAATAAGGAACAAGAAGATCATAGTAACAGAGGAAAATGTACGTAGAGTCCTCAGTCTTGGAGACAAGCACAGTGATACACTCAGAGTTAAGAAGGATGACATTCTCGGTGGTTTTAAGGGGATGAGGTATGTTGGAGATTTCAGAGAGAAGAACGAGATCAAAAGAAAGGGGCTTACAAAGGACTGGAGATTCATTCTTCATGTATTTGCTATGAGCTTGGCACACAGAAAGGGAGGATATGATGGATTGAATTTAGAATGGTCGGTTGCTATGCTCAACCTTTGCACAAAACAACCATTCAATAGCTCCGGTCTTATCTTTTGATGCATGGTTGATAACGCCAATTCCTCCACATGGGCCATGTACCCATGGTTTGTTCAGCTCCTCATCAACGACCAACATCCAAATTTCCCTCATGATGGCGATCTATACATGTTTCAGTTGCCGACAGGTCGTCAAATTACAGAGCTAAAAACTGAAGAATGGGTACTACTGCATCAGTGGATGTATAGGGAAGAAAGATATCCCGTTGTAAAAGCAGCCTATGAGAAATACAGAGAACGGGTAAAAAGAAAGAGACAAGGAGATGTTGATGAGGAAGTAGATGAGGAAGAAGAGGAAACTGAGCAGCTAGTTCGAAAGAATAAAGGTAAGCAACTTATGAAGGAAGGGGACCCATCAAAGAAACGAAAAGATACCTCTTCTCAAGAACGGTTACTGGAAAGCAGCTTCAGGGCAGGAGGCACCAGAGAACATCGCGAGCACATTGATAATCTCCGTGCAATCCATGAGGCCGAAGAAAGAGAGAAAAGAGAAGCTAGAAGAAAGAGGCGTCATATGACAGAATGTGAAATGCCTGTAACAGTCATTACCGAGCAAGAACAGTTAGACGAGTTTGTTAATCAATTGATTGTTGATCCAGAAGCCCCAAGTCTATCTCCCCCGCAGAAGCGTAAGAAAACAGGGGAAGGACCGTCAACAGAAGCACAACCAAGGCAGATGCCGCAACAAGCTCCTCGAAGACCACGTCCATTTTAGGATCTGTACGATAAGTTGGCGAAGACATTGGGAAAGGCCCAGCTCAGGAGATCTGTCTGTTGAAACATCAGGTAAGCAACACGAATGTTATTCGCGAAAAGCTGAGGGAACAACGAAAGAAAAACAAAGAACTCCATGCATATGTCAAAGAACAAACGAGATTCGTGAGATTTCAGCAGGATGGGATGGAAAAGATGTATCGTATGATCAGAGAACTTTGCACCAAAGCAGACATACAACCGATGTTCTCATCCACATACATTTTTTACTATGAGAAGTTCAAGGCTGAAGAAGAAAGACAAAGAGCTGAAGACGCAGAAAAGAAGAAAAAGCGCTTAGAATCTGCAGTAAACGTCACTGAGGATGACGAAAGTGAAGAAGAGGAGGTGGACAGGGATGAGATGCCAGCTCGATTTGTTGAATGGGGTTTGGAGGAGATATTGTTTATGAAACTGAGGATGGTGACTCTGTAACTCCAATGCATCCAGAGTGGTTCCGGAAAGAAAGAGAAAAACTTCCAGACTTCTATCAGGTGGTCACTATTGAAAAATCTAAAGTTACCGATAGAATCATAAGCTGGAAGTACTGTAATCTCAAAGGGATGTTCATTGTGAAGAGACGAGGTAGAGTCATTCAGCACTTCAAGTCCAGAGTTGATATGAAAAGCCTTCCAAGATAGGATATTCGGGAACTGGGCATGCTAGACTTGATAAACCCAACCAACAGTAGCATCGGAACTGACTTTGAAAGACTTATTCTGAGAGAATGCAATCGGGGTTTCACAGTTTTCAAGCCACAACGACCACGAAGAAGAGTGTCAAAGAACACAAAAGATCCTATCACCGGAAAGGGAATGGTTACATGGGTCATCGATCCTGCTAAGGTTGAAACAAAAGTCAAAATCCCACCAGAACAGCCCGTCATGCTTACAAATTTCAAGAAGTGGTTCTACGACGGGAAGACGGGAGAAGCAGTGATCCGATTGGTCTCTAACGAAGATATTCGCATTCTAGATCCAATGGATGTTTTCATGTTCTGTCTTTCCGATCTTAACATTCTCTATGGTCACAAAATCCACGTTGGAGCCGGAAATAAGTACAGAGAAGAAGGAATGTTATTTCAAAGTGTGGAGCGGGCTAGAGAAAGAAAGATAGAAATGATGGAGATTGTACTTAGAATCGAGAAGCAGAAAGAATAGGAGGAGACAACAAAAAGAAAAAGGAAGCACAAGTCATCATCCCAACAGAAAGCTCCCTTACCATCTAAAGCTGCATCTCACTCTCAAACTTCGGTTTCATCCACATCTGAAGCCACTACGGAGTTCCAACAACCCTCAAGTGAAGCTTTTATTAATCTAAGCTCTGAAGAAACAACCGACCAACCTACTGATCAAGCTGCGCAAGATAAAGATCAAGGACCAGCCGCAGACCCTGAAGCTCCGAAACAAGATTGAAGAAACTCAAGCACGCAACGGTCTAGGGGGATATTGTTATAACATTTTGAGACCGTAGGTACTTGATTATCTATAGTTTGAGCTGGTTTGTAATAGTTAGATAATCTTGAAGGGTCAAAAGTGCAATTGTATGAAACTTATATGATAGCGGCGTATTTAGCAACCCATCGTATTTGTTAAATACGCTGGGTAGTCAGTTTGTATAAATGTGTTCTTCAATGAATGTATTGTCCAAGTTTCTTGGACTGATTTTGGTGATTCTCTTGTGTTGTGATTTTTGCTATTGTGTTTACATCCGAATATCTAGGTGTTGTTATTGATTACATGTTATTGGTATTTCATATACAACACTAGTTGTTTGATCCATTCAAGATTCTTCATCTTCTTTGTTTGGTTTTTCTTAACTTTCACACATTCAAACAACTAATCTATAGTTTTTTGGGTGATAACAATCAACCACTGTGATCCGAATCTGATTTGGGACTCACATTGTTTGTTGTTAACATATGTAGACTTCTAAAATAAACTGGTGGCGGCATAAGAACGGTGCTGGTGGGTGGTGGTGGTGCTAGACGGTGGTGGTAGACGATAATGATGGACGGTGGACGGTGGACGGAGGTGGTGGATGGTGGATAGTGGTGGATGGTGGTGATGGACAGCGGTGGGTAGTGGATGGTGGTGGTGGTAATGGACGATGGTGGATGGTGGTGGTGAGTGGTGATTTTTAACCCTCTTCAGACCTTAGAAAATCTTAGAAGTGGTGGAGTCAAGTATGCATAAAAAAGAGCTCACACACATATTTTTTAATAAGACGTCTTCAGTAAAATAAAAATCAGCACAACTTCACTTAGCTTTTCTGAAAAAAAAAACAAAAAAACAAAGAACACCTTACTAAATTAACTTCATTCATTTTCCCATATGCATACACCAACACCCTTATTAAATTAACTTATTATCAATGGTGTGAAACTTCCACCCTGTTTTTGAATATCCATACCCATTGCTTACCACCTACGAAAACCCACGAATAAATCCAATGCAAACACTTCCATTGTCAACCTTCCTCACATCCCTCCCTCCACCGTCTCCGCCGTAACCATCTCTCTGCAACCAATTTCAAACCCTGATCTCCACTTCCAACTCCAATCTCATCAAACCTTCACTAATGGACTCCACTACAGTCCAATCACTCTCCGGTTCTGGTGTCCCTGATCTAGGGCTTGTGCAGCGTGCAATGGAATTGGCTCAATTGTCACCGCCTACGTGGAAATCCGCTATCCTCAGTAACATTTTCATCTTCTTAATCGGATCGTCGCTCCTCGTAACGGGGTTGTCTGTTTCCGGCATCGGCGCCGCCTTCTTGCTTGGTACGCTTACGTGGCGAGGGTTTGGTCCGTCTGGGTTTCTTCTTGTTGCTGTTTACTTTGTCATTGTGAGTAAAGTTAATGTTAGTTTTGTTTATTTCAGATTGATTAAAATTGAACCTGTTATATTCGGATCAAGTGAAATTGCACTTAGTTAGAAGCTATTATATATAGAAATTCTATTGAATTTTCTTGATTGCATAGTCATTTTTCGGTTATTTGAATATGGTTATGCAAGTTTTGACGTATTAGAAAGTGTTGGGATAAACATTTTCCTCCATTTTATCTTTGTGATTTGTTTTTGTGTTTTACAAATTGGATTTGAATTCGATGATTTAGGTTAGTTTAGTTTTGACAAGAAGTGCAAAGAATCAGTATACTTGGAAGAGTTTTGTTTTCACTAAAACTCACTCCAACTCTATACTATATGATTGCGCGCGTTTAAGAAATCGTATGCAAAACATGCGTGTCATCATATTTTCACGTGTTAGGATCTTAAGCAAAAAGGTAATATTTTTTTTTAGGAAAATGGCCCCGATTTTACAGTTGGCTTTAGGCCTCAAAAAAGGCTGAGACTGTGTTGAAATCAAAGCTAAGATATTTGTGGTATAATCTGCAATAATCATCATTCTGTACTTAGAAAAAATGAGGTAAAATTTAAGAATTTCTTGCTTGTATCATCCTAGTTTCCTATTTCATGTTGCTTGAGGTGAAAGGGGTCTAGTTATAGGGGTGTTTGGATCGTAGTTGTCAATTGCGAGCGTAGCGATCGCTATAGCACACTACGTAGCATATAGGTCTAGGGTTGCTATTAGGATTGTAGCGATAATAGCGACAGTTTATTATTTTTTTTGTTTTTTTAATATAAAGAGCAACTAAATAGAGCTATAAAATAGCTGGATTTTAGGTTTTTGTTAAATATACATGTAAAATAGCATATATACTAGGGTATTTTGGTTTAATATACATATAAAATTTTAATTTTTTTTCTAGTGTATCGCTATTTATAAAATAGCCGCCCGCTATTTATCGCTATTCGCTATGTAGCATATAGGTACCTTATCGCTATTTGTCGGCTGCTATTCGCCATTAACAACTATGGTTTGGATGTGTGGTTAAACTGAATTTTATTGATAACATCTGAATGATGTGGAGTAAGAGTGATTATATTTCGGATTGTCAAAACAAAAGTCGGTAAGAAGTTGCCCCAAAAAAGTGGTTATCGAAAGGAATGTTAAATTAATCAACTATTGCTA
Source organism: Scalesia atractyloides (assembly GCA_947069175.1). Taxonomy (NCBI): domain Eukaryota; kingdom Viridiplantae; phylum Streptophyta; class Magnoliopsida; order Asterales; family Asteraceae; genus Scalesia; species Scalesia atractyloides. The sequence goes on from CAMTDV010001632.1 coordinate 24,335,363, forward strand.
GTGCTACTTAACCGAATACCAGGCTGTGAAATCGCTTTAAAAACTATCCAAACAACCTCTAAAGATTTGGTAGATGAATACATCATCTTAAGAGGTTACATATTCAAGTCCTTCATTTCTGGCCCATCTTGTTGAGCTGCAGTATATTATTATGCACTTTGTTCTGTATTATTTTGGTATTTATTATTTTAGGCATGCTCAATTTTTGATATAATAGATAATGTAGGGTACAGGAGTAACGAAAATAAAAATGGCTCAAAAGGAAGCTCAAGGTGTTGCAGAGAAGAGAAAAGGTAGAAGAGGGCCCGGGAGTGTGATAGGTTCTAGTGCTGCTGGTTGCGTTTGTGCATTACTTTCAATATACGGATTCGGGGGCGAAACATTCTCTCGCCTTTGTGAACTCGGTTTTGTCGCTAGTTTTTGTACCAAGTTGAGCGACACCGTCTCTAGTGAGATAGGAAAGGCGTATGGCAAAACAACGTAAGTAATTCCAGATATCTATTTTTATGCATCTTGTAAAATATCTAACTAGCAAAGGTGTTTTTCTACTGTAGATACTTAGTAACAACGTTTAAGGTTGTCCCAAGGGGAACAGAAGGGGCCGTTAGTGTCGAGGGGACTGTTGCTGGTGTTGTTGCTTCTATTCTTCTTGCCTCTGTTGCTTGTCTTCTGGGTGAGGTACATTGTTCGGCTTTCATGTCTTTTATATCCCATACGTTAAAAAGACATTGTTTTTGTCGTTGATGCAATGTTGTTTTCTTTTCTGGGATACTAGATTAATGTGGCTGAAGCTGTCATATGTGTGTTGGCATCACAAATTGCAAATGTCGGTGAGAGTGTGATAGGAGCCGTGCTCCAAGATAAAGAAGGATTCAAATGGGTAAGCTGAAAGTGCTTGAAATTTGATTTTCGTGCACACATTCGAACCGTTTTTGATTTTTTAATGAATCTAATCATATGATCTTGCATTTGTAGCTCAACAATGATGCGGTCAATGTGATCAATATATCTCTTGGTTGCATACTCGCCATCTTGATCCAGCAATTTGTACTTCATAACTTCCTTGCATGAACCCTAGAGTTCTTTTGCAAACTTATAGGATACAGATCATCAAATTTATTCATTCAGTGACGTTTTCTTCATACCGTCTTTTCGAGCATACAAAACCATAGTGTTACATTTTCCAATATATTAATGGCTGATTTTAGTGCTGATTATGGATACCAGATTCTTTTCTCATCTGTAAATTAGTAATTTCTTTAGTTACATTGTAAAGTTTTGTATAATTATTCATCTAATCAATTTTTTCATGTAAGCTGCACAATTTTGTACGGCCAAATTGCTTGAAGTGTCACTTTAGTGTTTTTCATCTTTCAGTTGTCTCAGATGAACCTTGATCTGTGTTGTTTACGAGTATTTATAGTGTCGAGATTTGATCAATATTATCATTGAGATTTGATCATTATTATCGTACTCCTAATAAGATGTGCATACTTTATCAACGGGTGAGCGTACTTTATCAAAGGGTGAGCCTCGCTGTGTCATGGATCAGATCAAGATCCTATAATCCCATCAAGATTGGTAGGTTAGATCAAGACGGTTTCACCCAACAGAATTGCCAAGTTATGACACTTTAAAAACATTTTGGACCTGGCTATTCTTTTAATCATTTGATTGTTGAAAATAAAACACAACTAGAATCTGACATTAGTATAAAGAATTTGATGTTCTCTTAACATTTGCCGTTTCTCCTGTGATTTATTCATCCTTTACATTCATTAATCTGTTACACAACAGCCTTAAACTACACAACAGAAAAGTAACAAGTTCAACTCACAACACACCACTACACATACCCCTAGCAACACCATATGAAAGATGCACCTAAGGTTACAACACTAACCAACCATCAGATCTACATGATAACACGCCCTAGAAATTTCTTCTCCTTTTTATAGAACCCGCATTTTGTCGAGAACCATAAAAATTTGGCATTGGCAAGTAACATACATCCGGGACATAAGTGTCAAAACCTTGTTGGTGCTGATGTCGTGGACGGTCTTTTGGCCAGCTGAGTCCCGAAGCAGTAGGCGGAGAAGACATCTGTGGGACCGCCCAAGACGCATCTGGGACCTGACCCAAGCAATCTTCATCGTCCGGCTCAAGCTCCATGGCTCGTAGGATCGGTGAACCGTCTGACTCGCCTAGCTTCCCACTATCAGCCTACACGTTGCTCAATTATACCATGTATATAACTATATATAACTTTTAGAGTAGGCCAATGTATTATATTACCTTGGATGAGTCATTGTCTAAGTAATTCTGATTATAATCTGTCAATGCAAGAAAATCATCAAACTGCCATTGAATACTATCGGCAGACGAACCTCCGGTATAAGGCATCTTAGAAGGTATAAAATCACCAGCTTCAAAGGGCATAAATTTGTTGACCGGACTTGCTGGTATAGAATGTGGTTTTTCTGGTTCTAGAATCTTCTCACCCGAGTTTGATTTTCCTGTAGAAGATGACGCACCGAGGTCAGCGGCTTCAAGACCTACCTTCACTCCTGTAAGCAAAAACCTTTGGTGGGATGAAACTAAAGAATTGACTGTGTGTATGGCAACATCGCATTTTCTGCATAGCAAAGCCCTGTCTTCGAGACAAAAGAAGTAGCCAGCGGCTTCCTGCACAATTAGATGATGTCATGCATTTGACGACTAAAATTAACAGACTAAACTTGAAGCAACCAACACTATGCAAACTTTACAGGTACAACAATGGTTCATGTTGAAATTGTTAAAACACTTTCTGCACCAGTGAGAATACTAAAATGGTTGGTTATGGCGTCTTGCTATCTTGAGCAGGGGTGTCATTCACGAAAGGATTGTTAAACTTGTTGAAAGAAGCACCAAAGATAGGCCTGCCTGCTCAACGCCACACCTGACGCCCCTGCTCACGATAATGAAACCGTCTATTTTAGCCTTTTCTACCCGAGCAACAAGTGTAACAATTTTGACAATAATCGGTACTATCCAATCTGATTCAATTTAGACGGAAAAAGTCTTCAATTACAGTGTCATACAGCCTTAGAGACATTAAAAAGAAATTAGTCAATCATCTCCCGACTTCAAAACTCAAAAATCAAATCACTATCCATAGATCCACTATGATCTATCTATCTACCTAATCTCTAAACGGATCATCAATAATCGCTACTCAAAACAAAACAAATCAGAACATCTAATGATTATAAAACCTAATCCATTAGGTCAAAATCATCCACCTAATCTTCCAAATCTCCAGATGATCTTACTAATTGCTACTCAAAACTTGATAAAACTATAAATATCTAATGATTATAAAACCTAATCCACTCATTAGGTCAAAATTATTCATCTATCTTCCTAATATCCTGACGATCTTCCTAATTACCAACTAAACAAATTAGAACATCTAATGATCATAAAACCTAAACCAGAATCATTAGGTAAAAATCATCCACCAAACCTCGTAATCAACGATTATCACAACTCAATAAACCTATCAATCAACCATTCAAAAACACCAAATCAACACACGAAACAATCAAATCATCACTCAATTCATCAACCACAATACAAAAACACAAAATTCAACCACACGAATCGAAAACTACCTGACAAATATCACACTTAGGCATCTGAGAACCAGCAGTAGAAAGAGGAACTCTCTGATGCTTACTCGCGAGCTTGTTAGCGGCGTGAACCTTCTCATCGCAGGACCAGCACAAGGCCGCCTCGTCGGCGCAGCATAGCACCACCGCCTCCGCCGATTCACAGACGTTACACTGGATCTTCATCGGTGAATTTTGTTAGGGTTTGACGGATCTTATCCTGTATGTGTGTGTGAGACTGTGTGTGTATAGGGTTTATAGGGAAAGAAGGTGGAGCAAGTGGAGGTTTTAATTGTTAAGAGAACATGTACTGATTCGAAATTCAAGGTGTTGTTTAAAGTTTGGTTTATGGATTTATTTATTTGTTAGGTGAAAATAAATATGATATTTTGCTGGTGAGATAGTACTACACGTCACAGTTGTACATGCCGGTTCCTTTGGGAACCCTTAAAACATCAAAATATCTTTTTTATTTAGTTATTATATTTACATCCGGCTCCACCACCAGCTGCTCACCGGTCTACCGGTTACCACCACCCTATACAGCCACCTCTATCGCCACCACTTATGCGGTGACAGATCTAAAAGAAAAATTTAGAGGTATTTAATAAAATATTATTTTACATGCATAAAACAGATCTATAGTTTTATTTGTATGAAGTCACTTAGATGCTTTAGTTTCATACAAGCGAACATAAAAAAATTCTGGCTCAATTCTAGTCGGGTCCTAACATAAGTTTTTGTATCTTCTTATATGTACTAATAATTTATCACGAACTTTAATATAGTATATTTCTTGAAGTGTTTGCGATTTTTTAATACTAAATAATCTTGACGATAAAACATTTTTATATTACGAAAAGTGAATAAATGATTCGCTACAAAAGGATTTTTTTTAGTGAACGTGTCACAGCTTCCTCTTATCTGGTATTTATATAGTTTAAAAAATAAATAATTTATATTAAAGATTTGTTTAAGCTCTATATAAAACAAAAAAAATTAATAAACTACTATATATTAAGTTTCTTAAATACTATACAAGTAATTGAATAATGATACTATACAACTAAGTAATTGAATAATAACTTAAGCTAACTTCTTAGAATCACATTAATTAGAAATTTTCTTAGAATGACATTAATTAGAAATAAATAAATTTACCTTTTACCACTCGAATTGTAATCGTAAATAATAATAGAAAAGAACGACAGGCTACTGGCCACGTGGATTACAGCTTTTTATATTTCAGTGAAGAAAATAAATCTAAATAATAAGAATATTTTTTGTTTTAAAACACAAAGGTCATCTTCTTCATCAAGCTCTAGCTCTGCAACGCCGGAGATCTCATTTTTCTTAAAAAGTATTTTATATTTTTCTCATATCTTATATTTAGAAGTATCCTAATATTTGCCCAGGGATATCCAAATACATAAAACCAAAACATAAAGATTCTTTTTACATTTCATCAAAAGAGTTAGGGGTATCCCGGACAACCCCTGCCCCTACATTAGATCCACCCTTGACCACTTACACCCATAAAACTAAATATTGCTTGCCGATACTTTTTATCCAGGATATTTACCAAACAATCATGTTGGTTTTTTTTCTTTTGCATGGACGTCAAAAACTTAGCTTTGATCAAACTAGTCAGGATATGTTTGACATGAGCCTTTAGATACTTTAAGTTTTAAGTTTTAAGTTTTTAAGAAAAAGCTTCTGCTTAATAAAAAAAACCTTTTTTGGTTGAAGAAATTTTAAACTTTTAGGTTATGGGCTTAAAGCTTTTGGTTGAACGCTCCTATTAGTAGCGTTTAAAAGAAGGTACAAGCTTTTAGGGAAAAATAACTATTTTAACCTTTAAAGATAATAAACTTTCTAGTTATGTTTCTTTAGTTATGTCTATTTTGGTCATTTTATACATTTTTTTAAAAACTCTATCTACTCTGTCAAACATCTAAATATATCTAAAAAGCTACAGCCACCAGCTTCCAACCACTAGCTATTTTGCCAAACATACCCTCAGTCTCATTTCTGCCAATGTGAAGCTGTCACATGAGCTCTACCGGCTTAAACGGCTAAGATTTAGCCTATACTTTGGCGAGACGACAAGACACCTAGGATTTAGCTTACACTTTTGTGAGACGGCTAAGCTTAAACTTTTTGCGAGGCGACTCAGACAGCTAAGCCTGCGCACTAAACGAAAGTGTCGGCTAGGCGCGCGCTTTTAGAGGGTTAGCCTCTGTTTTTTGGTGTCAGCTAAATTTTCATGTCTATACTGGAAAATTTTTGGTCAAACATGTCTATTTTGGTAATTTTCTCGCTTTTCCGCAAAATACCCATTTCAATATGGGCTCATCTTGGTCAGACTCGTTTTTACCTGGACCACATTGATATTTTCTTAAAGCGGGTTGTTTTTGCTCATATTAACCCAAACCAAGTTCGTTACCTGACCTTACCCGTCCATTGTACGAGGCTTAGTTACACTTGTACCATATTGGAATACGTTACAACTTAGTTTTTCTGGTAACTTGGACCGTTAAATAAAAATAAAAAGTTGCCTCACTAGACAAGACAGGTTAAACAATAGAAATTAGCCGGTTACGTTTATCTCGAACATTAACTCGCAACACACTTCAATATTAATTCTTGTATCCTCATCTAGTTGAAACATTCAAAACCGCATCAAAATTCTGGTATCCTTCCCATACCGTTTGTTATTCAATAGTCATACATGTCCTTTTCTCCACATTTAATTTGACATCGTATGAAGCTACATCTGACATATACCTCCTGATGGGCATGACTCTCCTTATGAATTTGAACCTCCTGATGGGCATGACTCTCCTTATGAATTTGAAGTTATGTCCATCACTACCCATGATCCAAACGACAATATTTAATAACCATGTTCCCACATACAACTACATAGGCAATAATGAAACCGTGCCCTAACCATGCACTGTTCACGACACAAATATTATCACCAGGGGTAATAAATTATTACCTAAGATGAGCGTGGTATGAAAAATAATATAATTTCTTTTCGTAATTAGCATATATGTAAACTAGTTACACACATTCTATCAAATTTTCCACATATTGTGTTCATTAAGCTATTAGGAGTGAGATACAAACTTGCTTACGCAACGAAGCTGATATTAAGAAGATGCAACTCACGCCATGGTGGTAAATTACCTTCCTAACCAGCATGTGAAAACTGAACCTAGTGAAAATCAAACGGTCGCATTGTCCAATTTCACGAGGATCAAAGTTCTCAGATCGATCAAATTTAATGATCTCACTTGTAAAACCATGTCCCCAATATGGTACTTTCAAATAAATTATGGCGTGTAAGACTTAATCACATACATGCACATAAAGTTTAAGATTAGTTTCATAGTTTACTACAAACTTAAATGCATCCATCAGTTTTACCACACCAATAAACTACAAAATTGATCACTTGCATACAAGTTGAAAACCTAGACACTTGAAACACACATATTTAAAGTGAACATTGTGTGTATAACCTTTATATGGAAAAGACTATCTACTCACCTTACCGATAGCCTTCCAAACGATAAATCCTTACTAGGAAATCTTGAACACCTAAGGTTCATTTGATCATTGTTGCTACAACAAATATAAGACCAAGATAGTGACTGGTTGAGTTAGGCAAAAGGGTTCAGATTTGCCTAGGTCGTGGGGTCCCCCCACGTTTGCAACACGTGGAGAGAGATCACCATGTTGGTTATTCACTTTAAATTCGGGGTTGAGAAATACTCAACTGTAACACCTCGTAAAAATCATGTCCAATAGTATAGTGACATGTGCTATTATTTTTTTTTATAAGTCCATTATGGACTAATAAGGACTAAAGGTGTCAACATGCTTAAATGAAGCCTCTGAGTGACCTTCTTATGTCAACATGCATAAACCGAGCCTCTGAGTGACCATTAGTGTCAACATGCTTAAAACTTAGCCTCTGAGTGACCATTTGTGTCAACATGCCCAACGTCTGAGTGACATCGGAGTCAAAATGCTAATAATGAGCCTCTGAGTGATCTTTTACGAAGTCCTAACTCTCATACGTGCCACTTGTTGGACGAGAGAGGTTAATTCTGTAAATATGTGAAAGTTAGATAATGGAGGGGTTAAAAGTGTTAACATGTTAATTTATACCTCTGAGTGACCTTTTAATGAACCGAGAGCTTGACAATGTCTGGGCATACTCCCGGGTAAGCCAAATATTGGTTACGGAGGGCTAAATATACTATAAAGGTGTTTTAGGAGGTTTTATAAGTTGAGGGACTAAATATGACAAACTTTAAAAGTGGCCATGAGACGCTCGCGGGGCGCGAGAGGCACAGGCCTGGCCTCTCGCAGCCCGCCAGAGAGCTGTGTCTGCAGAAATTTGCCTTGGCCTCTGTAACATCCGTCAAAAACCGGGTTATCCAAACCCGCTTCGTTTATTAAACCGAATAATCAGTTATAAATTTCGTTGCGTATATATTGTTTATTTTAATTTTAAACGAAACATAATTAATAAACATTTTAGAATTTAAAATCTATAATTAAAATTTCAAATAAATAATGAAAAAAAAATAAAAGCAGACGCCGGGTTTCGAACCCGGGTCGCCCACAAGCCAAATACGCTAACACACCAACTGCTCTACACACACTTATGTGCTATAAATCTGAAACCATTAAACTTTATTTAGGATCCACGGCTAAAATTGAGAATCTCAAAGTTTCGGCAAATCTGTAACCGCTGGCATTACTCAAAATCGCGAAGGAAAACCGACGATTTAATCATTTCCTTTAACCCAAAAATCGGTTATCAATCATTTGAACCAATCAAAATCATAACTAAAGGAGGATTGAATCTCTTGACCGAAACCGTCGAACATGTTAGCTATCAAGTCCGAGGATTGTAAATCTCGTTCAATTCATAGCCAAACCCTCACCACATTGTGAAACAAGTCTCTGTTTCACCGAAGTTCACCGGAAATCGCCGGAATTCTCTGCGAGTTGACCGAGGGTTATCGCCGGAAAACCGAAGAAACTATCCCACTGTTGCCTTACCTTATAAACAGGACATTTAGAGCTCCTACCGAAAGCACCCACACTCACCTTAAACTCCCTGTAGAATCTCTGTCGCAAGAAATACATCGCTGGAATTCTCTGCAAGTCGCCGGAAAACCGAACCCATTTCATCTCTTTTGCCTTACCCTATAAATAGAACTTCTAGAGCTTCGACAGAAGTCACCCACACTCACTTCAAACTTCCTGAAGATCCTCTGTCGCAAGTTACACGTCGCCGGAAGTATCTGCTATCGTGGGAATCTCGCCGGAGAAACAGGGGATCCCTGTTCGGTATATCTTTCACCTAATCCCTTTCATTTTTATTAATCCCATGTGTAGATTATTTAAAATTTACTAAAGGAATTGATTAATGAATCGAAACAGTCGGGTTGAGAGTTCTGGGTTGTTTTAACGAAGAAGATGAAGTTAAGGTTGTGTATATATTTAATATAAATCGGGTTATATCTCGGGTTAGACACGTAGTCCAGCGGTGGACTGTGTGCATTTCATGCTATCGACACCGAGTTCGAATCGTGCGCTTAACCGGGTCCTGTGATAAATCCCAAATTTTTTTAAAGGCCCCAGAACACCTTCCAGTTAGTATATAAGATTAATAAAAACAAGTATTTTAACCAAGTTAGACACACAGTCCAGCGGTGGACTGTGTGCAAAGTTAAACCACAGGTCACGGGTTCGAAACACACCATGCGCACCGGTTCGACTAGTTTAAAAAAAACCTTTTTAATTAAATAAAATTCTGAATAATCTAAGTAGTATATAAATATAATTAAAAACAGAAATATTTCGGGTTAGACACGTAGCTCAGTTGGTAGAGCTGCGTGCACGTATACGAGAGGTCACGAGTTCGAACCTCACTCAGCGCATATACTAAACACGGTCCGACCGGTCAACTGGTCAACTAGTCAACGGTCAACTGGTCAAAAAGTCAAAAATTTTTATTTTCTTTTATTTATTTATTTTATTTAAAAATCAATTAAAAAATACTTAAAAATAATATTTATAAAGTTAGAAAATTTCCTTGAACTCACAAAAATAAACCTAACAATCCCATTAAGAACACTAATTAAAAATATTAATCTCAAATAAAAGTTTATTTATTTATCGTACTATTATGTTATTATTTAGGTTAGTTCCCTTGCCGATTAAATCCGAATTCGTGCGCATTCATCATCAATCCAAGAAACGCACCCACTGTGAGTGAATCTCTACAAATTCCCCGTTTTAATCACTTTTTTGGGTGTATCATGTGTCTTATTATTTATTACATTTAAACACTTGTGCATCCATCATATCCATGACCAAATGTGTATTCATTATGTATCAACTGTTTGTGTGGTTAATGTTTAGATTAAATTTATCATTTTCAGTACATACATCATCATAGGCCGTCTGTTCCCCATTACCTATGAGCGGAACGTGGCGTTGCCAACATACGATATGCTCCGTTTGATTGAGCCTTGATCGCACATACATCATCATAGGCCGTCCGTTCCCCATTACCTATGAGCGGAACGTGACGTTGCCAACATATACATTATCATTCATGTCATATACTCATGCAAGGTGGTTTGTTATTGTTTGATTATATACGTTTGCTCATATGATTATTGCACATTTTTTCCATATTAAATACATAAGAAATCAATATCAAATGTTTTTAACAAGGTTCACTTGCCAACTTTTTGTTGACCCAAAAACCATTTTTACACATGATACAGGTGGACAGGATGAAGCAAGGAACACTTAGGAAATTGCCTTAGAAGAAAAATAATGAAGTCTAGAAAGATGTATAGAAAATGTTGTACTTGTATGATTTGATTGTATGATCTCCTTTAAATTGTAATAATAAATATGGAACATTATAATAAATGTCATGAGCTTTGATGAAAACCCAATCATGCCCCGATCACCTTTTTCCGCTGCGGGTCGGGGTGTGACAGATTGGTATCAGAGCTTTTGACTATAGGGATATAGGATAGGTTATTAGACCCTTAGAGCCTATACTATAGTTGATTAGATTTTAATTGTTTATGTGGTTACATGCAAACTCATGATGTTTATTTGTTTTGTATTTATACATACACAAATGCATGCAAACACTTCAATATTAATTTTGTGATACATAATGAATTATACATACAGTCAAACATACATAATTACATACACATTCATCATACATATTTCAATGTTCACATATTCAAATCACCTTCATACTTCCGTTATTCAAGATTTTGTTGCATATTTCATTTTTCAAATCTCATCAAAGTGAGTTCTGCGACGGGCATGTAGTAACTGTAAGGGTACAAGTACCGGTAGTCGGAACGTCCTGTCTAGGTTGGCATTCGTATAAATCCAATATAACAGACCAGTTTGCCTACCTGGGGACTACCGATGAGAGTACGAAGGACCTATTAGGCCAAAGCATGCCACACCAAACGTCGTTCGAACTAACCCCACTTTGAGTTGTCACCGTGTTCACACCTGGATACATTCCGAATATCATACGTTACATACATATTTCTCGATTTTCTCCGGGTTTTAGTGTACGTAACCAGGCTAACACATGCGAACCATATGAAAAACCTGGTAATCATGGGGGCCCACATGATTACGAAGGTGAAGTATGGCGGCATGTAAGGCCCAATTACGAGCAAAGCCCAAGGCATCCTATGGATGTAGTAGATTTATTATTCTATATTTATTTTATGAATGTTCATTCCTAAATACGACACATGACCCCTAAAACGTCCAACTCATACTCTTGATACGTATTCCTTGTAGATGTCTTCTAGTCACGCTCGTAGGAAGATGAGATCAGGAAAAGCCCGCGAGCGCATGGCTGCCCAAATCGCTCAACAAATGGCTGCCGTAATACCCAACATTGTAGTTCAAGTTCAACAAGCCCTTACCGCTAATACCGTCAATCAAGAAGATCAAAATGTTGTCAACCCTCCCCCAAATACCACTAAATGCACCTTCAAGCATTTCAAATCCTGCGACCCTCCAAAATACGAAGGGACTGAAGGTGTCACCGCTCTCCTCCATTGGTTTGAGGAAATGGAAAACACTTTTCTAAATTGCGATTGCCCCGATGAGCGCAAAGTGCGATATGCTACCGGTCGTTTACTTGGAATAGCACTTACATGGTGGAATACAGAGAAGGCCAAGCGAGGTGTTGAAGATGCTATGACTTTGACTTGGGAAGAGTTGAAGGAAATCATGACAAGACGGTTTTGCCCAAGAAGCGAAATCAAGAAATTGGAGGATGAGTTCTATTTTTGAAACAAAAGGAAGGCGACCACACCACATACAACAAGAGATTCCTTGAGTTAAATCAAATGGTCCCCAACTTGTTCACTCCCCTCTACCGTTTGATCGAACACTACATTCGAGGTCTTCATTCAAAAATTCAAGACTCTGTAATAAGTACCACACCTGCAACTTTGGAAGCAGCAATGGAGTTAGCTACAGAGCTCACCGAGAACCGCATACGAAATAAGGACTTCAAGGAGGAGAAGAAGAAGGATAAAGCATCAACTGAAACCTCAAACTCCACCCAAACCGAATCCCCTTCTCAACCCATTTCTAAGAGAAAACGAGATGGGCAACTTTTCGCTATCACCCAACACAATCAACCAACTTCACAAGCCATACCCCTCCAAGCTATCCCAATCACTCAAGTAGCACCCAACTCAACTTAACCAAATAAGAAACCTTACTTTGGACCTCACCCTCAATGCAACACCTGTTTTTATCACCATCCATTTACCTTACCTTGTCGACTATGTTCGAATTGTGGACGCTATGGTCATTTGAGCAAGGTTTGCCGCATCTCTCAAAACCAAACCTCACCCCCTACTCAAAACATGATCCAAACATATCAACAACCCCAATACCCCATGTTTCCTTATGTTCGAGCTTGTTTTAATTGTGGCGACCCTACCCACTTTAGAAACACGTGCCCTCGATTGGTTAACATCATAAACGCCCAAGCTCAAGCAAACCCAGTTAACCAAGCAAATCAAGAAAACCTAACCACTAGGCCACCAGCAAGAGGAAGAGTTTACAACATCAACGCCAATACTGTTGAAGATAATGACGGCCCAAACGAACCACCCAACTAGTTTTCTTCACCAAAAAAAAATCAAGATTCAACTCCAACCGCCTAGTTTTTATGTTTTCTTTATGTTATCTCAATCATCACATACCTCAATTATAAATTAGAAATTTATCCAAGAATCTTAATGCGAATTACTATTTCAGTTTTGTTTTATACTCATTGATTTAACATCCATATCATCATACCTCACGACGTATCTCAATCTCATCATTCAAAAAAGTTGGGTTGTGTCTCACTTCTACATAGACTAACCTCTTCATCATAACAAACGAGAGAGGTACTGTCATCATTCAAACATGTATACTTTCAGAATTTAGACTCAAGCTTTGGTTGTTGTGTTTGTTTATGTTTTAGAGTCACATAGAACTAATCATAACTTGCTGATAAAGCCAATGAAAATTTGACAAGAATATGGTGGATACGCCGCTGGTACTTCCTATATATAAGTATTCTTGCCAAAGGATCAGAGGCATTGTCAGGCGGTTATGAGAAGTTCCATGTAGGATTTAGTAATGTCATGGTTGAAGTTTGTTTTATACTCACTGATTTAGCATTCATATCATCATACATCTCAACGTATTCCAATCTCATCATTCAAAGAAGTTGGGCTGTGTCTCACTTCTACATAGACTAACCTCTTCATTATAACAAACGAGAGAGGTACTGTCATCATTCAAGCATGTATACTCTCAGAATTAAGACTCAAGTTTTGGTTGTTGTGTTTAGAGACACATAGAACTAATCATAAATTACTGATAAAGTCAATGAAAATTTGACAAGAATATGGTGGATACGCCGCTGGTACTTCCTATATATAAGTATTCTTGCCAAAGGATCAGAGGCATTGTCAGGCAGTTATGGGAGGTTCCATGTAGGTTTTAGTGGTAGAAGTTTTGTTATATAGTATAACCTTATCTTTCCAAATGTATCAAAGCTCTTGTGCATGAGATCATACCTAGTCAATCAACTCTGTTTATCAATATTCCTTATCTTAGGCCTCAAAAAAAGCGATTCCTGTAGCAGGGTATTCAACCCTTACTAGGAACGTTACCGCCTCAAATAAAATTTAAACTCTTACCCCCTTCTAAGTATATAATTGTCAAAACCACCCTCCTTTCGAGTCAAACATACCACTACTTAAATTTCAGGACGAAATTTCTAAAAGTAGGGGATACTGTAACATCCGTCAAAAACCGGGTTATCCAAACCCGCTTCGTTTATTAAACCGAATAATCAGTTATAATTTTCGTTGCGTATATATTGTTTATTTTAATTTTAAACGAAACATAATTAATAAACATTTTAGAATTTAAAATCTATAATTAAAATTTCAAATAAATAATGAAAAAAAAATAAAAGCAGACGCTGGGTTTCGAACCCGGGTCGCCCACAAGCCAAATACGCTAACACACCGACTGCTCTACACACACTTATGTGCTATAAATCTGAAACCATTAAACTTTATTTAGGATCCACGGCTAAAACTGAGAATCTCAAAGTTTCGGCAAATCTGTAACCGCCGGCATTACTCAAAATCGCGAAGGAAAACCGACGATTTAATCATTTCCTTTAACCCAAAAATCGGTTATCAATCATTTGAACCAATCAAAATCATAACTGAAGGAGGATTGAATCTCTTGACCGAAACCGTCGAACATGTTAGCTATCAAGTCCGAGGATTGTAAATCTCGTTCAATTCATAGCCAAACCCTCAACACATTGTGAAAACAAGTCTCTGTTTCACCGAAGTTCACCGAAAATCGCCGGAATTCTCTGCGAGTTGACCGAGGGTTATCGCCGGAAAACCGAAGAAACTATCCCACTGTTGCCTTACCTTATAAACAGGACATTTAGAGCTCATACCGAAATCACCCACACTCACCTTAAACTCCCTGTAGAATCTCTGTCGCAAGAAATACATCGCCGGAATTCTCTGCAAGTCGCCGGAAAACCGAACCCATTTCATCTCTTTTGCCTTACCCTATAAATAGGACTTCTAGAGCTTCGACATAAGTCACCCACACTCACTTCAAACTTCCTGAAGATCCTCTGTCGCAAGTTACACGTCGCCGGAAGTATCTGCTATCGTAGGAATCTCGCCGGAGAAACAGGGGATCCCTGTTCGGTATATCTTTCACCTAATCCCTTTCATTTTTATTAATCCCATGTATAGATTATTTAAAATTTACTAAAGGAATTGATTAATGAATCGAAACAGTCGGGTTGAGAGCTCTGGGTTGTTTTAACGAAGAAGATGAAGTTAAGGTTGTGTATATATTTAATATAAATCGGGTTATATCTCGGGTTAGACACACAGTCCAGTGGTGGACTGTGTGCATTTCATGCTATCGACACCGAGTTCGAATCGTGCGCTTAACCGGGTCCTATGATAAATCCCAAATTTTTTTAAAGGCCCCAGAACACCTTCCAGTTAGTATATAAGATTAATAAAAACAAGTATTTTAACCAAGTTAGACACACAGTCCAGCGGTGGATTGTGTGCAAAGTTAAACCACAGGTCACGGGTTCGAAACACACCATGTGCACCGGTTCGACTAGTTTAAAAAAAACCTTTTTAATTAAATAAAATTCTGAATAATCTAAGTAGTATATAAATATAATTAAAAAGAGAAATATTTCGGGTTAGACACGTAGCTCAGTTGGTAGAGCTGCGTGCACGTATACGAGAGGTCACGAGTTCGAACCTCACTCAGCGCATATACTAAACACGGTCCGACCGGTCAAACGGTCAACGGTCAACTGGTCAACGGTCAACTGGTCAAAAAGTCAAAAATTTTTATTTTCTTTTATTTATTTATTTTATTTAAAAATCAATTAAAAAATACTTAAAAATAATATTTATAAAGTTAGAAAATTTCCTTGAATCACAAAAATAAACCTAACAATCCCATTAAGAACACTAATTAAAATATTAATCTCAAATAAAAGTTTATTTATTTATCGTACTATTATGTTATTATTTAGGTTAGTTCCCTTGCCGATTAAATCCGAATTCGTGCGCATTCATCATCAATCCAAGAAACGCACCCACTGTGAGTGAATCTCTACAAATTCCCCGTTTTAATCACTTTTTGGGGTGTATCATGTGTCTTATTATTTATTACATTTAAACACTTGTGCATCCATCATATCCATGACCAAATGTGTATTCATTATGTATCAACTGTTTGTGTGGTTAACGTTTAGATTAAATTTATCATTTTCAGTACATACATCATCATAGGCCGTCTGTTCCCCATTACCTATGAGTGGAACCGTTCCCCATTACCTATGAGCAGAACGTGGCGTTGCCAACATACGATCGGCTCCATTTGATTGAGCCTTGATCGCACGTACATCATCATAGGCCGTCCGTTCCCCATTACCTATGAGCGGAACATGACGTTGCCAACATATACATTATCATTCATGTCATTTACTCATGCAAGGTGGTTTGTTATTGTTTGATTCTATACGTTTGCTCACATATGATTATTGCACAATTTTTCCATATTAAATACAATAAGAAATGAATATCAAATGTTTTTAACAAGGTTCACTCGCCAACTTTTTGTTGATCCAAAAACCATTTTTACACATGATACAGGTGGACAGGATGAAGCAAGGAACACCTAGGAAATTGCCTTAGAAGAAAAATAATGAAGTCTAGAAAGATGTATAGAACATGTTTTACTTGTATGATTTGATTGTATGATCTCCTTTAAATTGTAATAATAAATATGGAACATTATAATAAATGTCATGAGCTTTGATGAAAACCCAATCATGCCCCGATCACCTTTTTCCGCAGCGGGTCGGGGTGTGACAGCCTCCACACATGTTGCCAAAAACTATTTGATTCGAAACCATGGACTTCCAAACTGCTATGCCACGTTTTAGAACACTTGTAAGCTCCCTCTAACACCCCTCAACACCTGACATCACCTTCTTCAAGCTCTCCAACTATAAATAGGTGCCATGGTTCACCATTTGAACTTGCACCTTTCTCATTCTCATTCTATCTCCCTCCTCTGGAAGTTCCTAACTGAAAGGAGCACCCAACTTAGTTCTATTTCATCCTAGGAATCACTTGTAAGTGTTCCTTCCTCTTGCATTTTTGGTTATAGGCTTTTATAGCCAAAAGTCAAGCGTTTTACGGAAAACGCCTTGACTTTCGGTTAAGACCATTATGGTCCAGCCATTGTTCGTAACGAACATGGCTAAGTGATCGTAATAAGGTAGGTGTTAGTCTCTATAAAGGGCACCTCTGGAAGATCACGTTTGCTAGACCAATTGACGGGTCAAAGTATAAATATTAAAAAGTCAAACATGCCATTTTCCGGAATTGTTATAATATGAGCTTATATATGTTATGAAACATATTTTGACACTTAAACAACTTGGTAATAATTATAAAACATGTAAGAACATGTTGGACTCGTCAATTTCAGTTCTAGGGTCGGTTCGCAACCGAAAGTCTCAAAGTTTGACTTCTGCTTTGACTTTCGATTCTGACCCGATTTGGATTAGTTAGCTACTGATCTAAGGTTGCATTATGATCATAATATAATGTAGCATAACCCCCAGAGGTTATATTACACGATCATAATCAGAATCTGAGTTTATGCACAAGTTCTATAATTATGCCATTTTAACAAAAATGCCCTTTTATATAAAATAAGGTTTAAACGATAATGAACTTGAAAATGAATTACCTACTGATTTAGTATCATAAGTAGGATTATTTGGGATTTCAAATCAGATTATAAACTGAGTATATGAACAAGTTCTTGTATTATGTCGACAAATGACGATAAAGCCCTTATGGCGCGTAAAATGGTTTTAATCATACTTTTTCATATAAAAAATTTTACCTACTGATATGTTATATTAAATAACATATCTAGGACATATAAACCTGATCTTAACAACAGTTTCTACTAAACTTCGCATAAATTATCATTTTACGACAAAAGTGTCGTTTCGGCGTATAGTATGGTCTTCGACCATATTTATCAACCAAGACTTGTTACCTACTTATTTAAAAACTTATTTAAAATATCTTTACAGTAGGTACATGATATAAACTCAGAATCCCAAATAAACTATCATACTATGTGTAAAATGACCAAAATGCCCCTTTGGTGCATAGTTTGGTCATAAATGATAAATTACATATTATCATGTTCCTACTGATATTATATCATAAATTAATTATTTTCCAGAATATTTATGATCATAACATAAAAAATATATTCAAGTTCCTTTTATACGGTATATAATTACCGAAACGCCCTTATGAGGCATAGTTTAATTTTAAAACCTTAACGGGCATGTAAGTTGATATCTTACTGATATTACAACTTATTTAAAGTATAATGGCATATAGAACTTGTCCATGACTTATCCGGTTACCCGATATCGCTTATATGCGCACGGTTAAGTATATGTAACTAGTTTACGGAAATTAACCGAAACGGGTTTAACCTTATCATTTAAGTCTCAAAATCCAGAATGCTTATGGTTTACACATATTATAAAAGTCAAAGTACTTGTTGTGTTTAAACTACATTCTATCCGGTCATCGCTTAATCTAGCGTATTTTATCGTTATTGATCATGTACGCTAGTCAGTCTAAGTTTATGACTTAAATAAGACCGTTAGCATATTTAATTGGTTAACTTATGCCATAATCCAGACAAGAGCCTTCCGATAAATGCTATCTGCACTTAGTTCATTTTGTGTACGGCTGAGTTATTAAATCTTGCTGTTAGATCCTAGAAGTGTGAGACTGACGCATCAAATGTACGCAACAATCTATGGTAGTTAACTGGGATTAACTGGGTTAGTTTGTATTAGTTTTGGACCTTTATAGGTCATTTGGGCATGCCATAGGCCATCTGGGCCAGGCAAGCCCATGAGAGACATGCCTTACCCTAGGTATATAAGCTAAGCTTATTCATTTCTAGGGTTAAGACTTTTGTGATTTCTCTAGAGAGAACCTCCATCTTATACCAGACGGTTTTGCTTGTTCAAGTAATGGAATCGTGTGCAAGGTGTTAAAGTTGATTCGTGTTGTTCTTCATTATTTCGGTTTTCCTGAATATTTTTGGTTTTCCTGAATATCACCAAGTTTAGATTCCGCTCATCCTTGGTGATCGTGTGATATCGTTGACAGATCCGGATTATCGGGACTTACAAGTGGTATCAGAGCCTGTTGAGCCTATTTTCAGGCTCAGATCTGATATCACACTGATTATGTTTGGTTTCTGCTGAAAAACACGAAGAAGAAGATTCAAGCATTTTGGATCAACATTCAAGCATTTCGGATTTTATGGTCACATTTCGGACATATTTCGGATCATTCTGCTGCATTTCGGATTAATCTTTTGTATTTCGGATTAATCTTTTGTATTTCGGATTAAAATCTTGAATTTCAGATTGATTTCGGATTAATCTTTTGAATTTTGGATTCAAAGTCGTTGAAGATCCCGAAGAACACGAAGGAGATTCCATCTCGGATTCATTCCGAACTACCCTTCATCAACTTTCTCAACAACTTTATCCGGATTTCTTGCAATCCGGATCGGAATACGGTTGATTTCAGATAAGGATTCTTCATTCCGGATTTCATCTTCATTCCAGATTTGATCTTCATTCCGGATTTGGTGTTTCATTCCGGATCAGGGTTTCATTCCTGACTAGATTCTCTATTTCGGATTCTCTCATCTCGGATTGCATCTCGGATCACTGTTCCGAATTACCATCTCGGATCACTGTTTCTGGATTCCATCTCGGATTGTTAATCCGAGTTACTATTCAAAATTCGGTACTGTTTCGAGTTGTACCCTTAAAGGTGGAAAGTTAACCAGCTGACGTAACCGGAGTTAAACATTTTTGTACACAGAATTTGATCCACATACAATCTTAACAAACTGGTTGCACGGTTAGACTCTTGTGATTTTTAGGGCAAAAAAAGGCACGAAAATTATTAAAATCACCGTCGGACATTATATATCATTGGAATCGTATCGTCGAGATGAGTCTAACAGTACGTTTTGGTAAAAACAGTTTTCAGACATTTTTATCGTGTTTACCAGTACGGTTTCGATTATCCGAGGATGTCTACAGCCCAAGCTCAGCCCTCGAACATAGTTTTCAGTCCATCACAAAATCAAAACCCGAACCTGCAGGATGAAATGAAGGAAAAGCTGAATGAGTTTATCGAAAACTACAATGTTGATCCGGTTGCTAACTATGTGATGCATTTGCTTGAACGTGGGAGGCTAAAAGAGGAAGTAAGAGATGGGTTGGATAGCATTTTAGGAGATGACAAAGACTCCTTTGTATCTTGGTTGTGGGATCGTTTACAATCAAACCAAGATCTCCAAGATCTATACGCTAAATCGACAGAGTCTAATCCAGAAGAAGTGTCCGAACAGAAACCTCAAGCCCAGCAAACAGCAATCAACAGCCTAGCACCCTAAACTCTACCTCAAGCCCAAACTCACGCTGACAAACCTAGCTCGCATATTGACACAATCAACTACCTTTTGTGCATTGAACCTTGCAGGAATAGGGTTGCTCAACTCAGGGCACTAATTCCAAAATGGCCGATGAATACAACAATGCAATGGCTCAGTGCATTAGCCTTCAAGAAAGTAACAAGTTACTCACAGAAAAGGTTGAAGCACAAAAGAAAGACATAGCTTAGCTCCACCTGGATATAAATCAACAAAAATGTTAGGTCCATGATTACAAAACCAAATTAGATTCAAAACCATGGAATGCGACTTGGTAAGAGTTGACCTGGGACTTCTTACTGGAAAATATCAACAAAATGAAGTTAATATAAAGAAGATTGATACATCCAGCAAGCTTGTTCAAGACGTATGCAATGTGCAGCTAGCATACAAGGGGAACAAAGGGAAGGGTTTGGGATTCAATCAGGTTGCCCCACCGTATAATCACAACTACACAACAATGCCTGAAACCGACGAAGATATTGAGAAAGCACAACATATGGTGTACGGCAAACCCAGTGATTATACGTCAGACACACGGGAACCATCTGGTGCTGTTGACTCTTCTAATGATTCAGCTGGAGTGTCTGGTCCTTCATCTGCTAAACCAAGACTCTCTGACTTTATCAAAGCTGATGAAGAGAGAGATGACGTGAACAAGGTTCCGAGTGCGCAAACTGAACAATCTGAACCTTCTGCTTCTGATGAAAAGGTTCAGAGCAAGCTAAAAGAGCAGAAACGAGCAAATCTGAGACAAAGAAAGCAGAAGTCCAAACGTCAAGGACAATCAAGCCCTCCAAAATCATCAGTGGGCAGCAATCGCCCTCAAAAGGCTGGTGTTGTGAAAAATGTTTTTGTTAAGCCAGTCTTTAATGGCAAATTCGAAAAATATGCTTTTGACCATGCTAGCAAAGTTTTTGGAAAGGTTGGGGAGATTTCTAAAGAAGACTTGCAGTCTAAAGAAAACAAGAAGAATCAAAAGAAATCTCCACAACAGAAGAAGGCCCTTGCAAACGACAAGTACAAACATCCAAATTCATCTTCGTCTGCAAGAATTGTGCAAGAAAATAAAGCACAGAAGGGATCAGTTCATCCTTCAAGGCCTGCAAGAGCAAATCAAGCTGATCAGGATGTTTTATATGTGAAGAAACAAACGTGCTTCAATTGCGGTATTTCTGGTCACATTGCTCGAAACTGCACATCCAGTCCTCATGTTCCGTATAATGTTCATAATCAGAAGGTTACACCTAAAGATAACAATCATTTGAAGCCGATGAAGGTATCACCACCTAAGGCAATGAAGAATGTGAATCCCAAGGTTAAACCATCTGATGGAGATTGGAATGTTGCTAAACACAAATGTAAGGCTGTTCAGAAACAAAAATCTTTTTCTAAAACGACTAAATCTGAAACAGGCAAAGTTGCTCAATCAAAGGCAACAACCGCGTTTGTTAAAACGAAGCAGATTTGGAAACCCAAATCCAAGGCGGTTACAACATCACCAATCCTTGAAACAAAAGGGGATTTGTGTCTAAAATAAGTGTCTTATTTTGATGCTTCAGGGAAACCCAGGACCACGATGGCCTGGGTCCCACTGTCTTACTAATCTCCTTATTTTTCAGGAACAACCATGGAAGAGCTGTTGACAATCTCTGGAATGTTGATAGCGGTTGTTCCAGAGACATATTGGATAACATCTCACTGTCACAAAAGTTCATATTCTTTTCTCGAGTGTGATGTTTCCTTTGGAGGAGATGAGGTAAGACAAG
The DNA here is from genome assembly GCA_947069175.1 of Scalesia atractyloides. Taxonomy (NCBI): domain Eukaryota; kingdom Viridiplantae; phylum Streptophyta; class Magnoliopsida; order Asterales; family Asteraceae; genus Scalesia; species Scalesia atractyloides. Next base: position 24,357,534 of record CAMTDV010001632.1, read on the forward strand.
ATCAGCAAAAATGTACAAATTTAAATTTCGTGCTTTAATTTTGAAACTGATTAGTCTTCAATTTAGTGATGGAACGGTTTAAGCAAAAACTACAAAAATATTTTCTTTTTCTTTCATTTAAAACTTTGTACATGCGTTTTCTTTATTAGGTAAATTTGTTCATAAAGTATGATGCACAAATTTAGGGGGGAAGAGAGCGATATATGTATATATGTATTGTTTAGGGGGAGAAAATCAGAAAAATACCAAAAACATTTGAAAACCTAAAAAATATAAAAGGTCTTTTTGCATCAAATAGGAAATGAAATGAATATTCGTGATAAAGGGCGTGACTGACACATGTAAGGTGTTGTAGCTGAAAAGACTAGGATCTAATGTGATATGTCGGTAGGCTTAACGCTCAAAGTGATTAAAAGATACTAAGTGATATAAACATAACGAACTATGTATCTTGTGGGTAACATACCATCGACGTATGATTTTATGGTCTTAAATCCTGCGTTGATAGATAGCCAACGTCTGAGGTTTCGGGTCTTTATGCTGTTGAGTCATCCGGGGATATCTTGGCTGCCCTTCTGTTGCATCCAGATTATATGCAGACCTAGGCACAGTCAGGATATCTTTCTAATAGAGCCAAAATAGAAGGGCCAAAACCTTAAAAGAAAGGAAATCTCATCATGAGAAAATTCCATGAATTTTAACATACCAAATAAGGTATTTGCCTAACCCTCGTCAGATACTATTGGTCACTCTGTTGTACAAAAGTACTGACCTGTTCACCAATAGTCTGACGTTGTAAAAGAAAAAGGATGATCTCAGTATACTCACCTGCTACGATAAATCGTTGTGCTTACTTTGATCGCGGGGGTAGGTCGTGGTATGGGACGCACGGATATTATTGTATAATACTACCTTAAGCATATCACAAAGTTGAAAAATGAAAGTTGAGCGTTAAAGTTTAAGTGGACAAACATATTGGCAATCATTTAGACCAGTCTAAATAAGTTCGTACTGAAAAGTGTTCCTTGGTCTGCCTGAAAACAATTTTGATCCCATTGCAATTGTATAGTTGTAACTATTGAGTTAGTTTCTTTGTTTATTTGTGTTTCTGTTTATATTCTTATATTTAAAAAAATTAAAAAAATAGAAAATTCAAAAATCCAAAAATAGAGTAATTTATTTGTTTTATTAAAAATTATTAACCGTTCTTGAAGATTTGACTAATCGTCAAAGGGTGAAAGAAATTTGAATTTCGATCCGAGAACAAGTACTTGAATGTACCAAATGTTCATGCGGTACTCTCCCTGTTGCATAAGAATGTTTGCTTCTAAATTTCTTAGAATTGTGCAGATCTTGATTTAGATCAAGAAACAGGGGTTGCTGAAATTGAGATGCTGTTAGTTGCCGACAAAGCATGAAGCATCACAACAACAAAGTATACCTGAGTCAGAAGAACCAGATGCCAGTCATCGTCTGACAGTGATAGTACATTTGAAGAAGTACCTGAGAACCTGCTTGCTTGAAAGAGAAAGATTGAAGAAGAAAAGAGCTGCTGAGGTTCCTCCTCTCACATTCTTTTTGACAAAGATGTTTCAAGCATAGCTGATCAAGATCCTGATATAAAGCTAACCACAAGAGCTGAAGAAAAATGCCCAGTGCTGAGAGTTCGTTGAAGTATGAGGTCCAAGAAGTATGAGGCTGACTTCCACGATACTTACAGCATAGCGACAACCATAGTCTCTGTTGAAGACGTTGCTGAATTTATGCTATCAAGACAATTTGATGCATCAGTCTAGGGGGAGATTGTTAGGTCCTAGAAGTGTGAGACTGACGCATCAAATGTACGCAACAGTCTATGGTAGTTAACTGGGATTAACTGGGTTAGTGTGTATTAGTTTTGGACCTTTATAGGTCATTTGGGCATGTCATAGGCCATGTGGGCCAGGCAAGCTCATAGGCAAGCCCATGAGGAAAATGCCTTACCCTAGGTATATAAGCTAAGCTTATTCATTTCTAGGGTTAAGACTTTTGGGATTTCTCTAGATAGAGCCTCCATCTTGTACCAGACGGTTTTGCTTGTTCAAGTAATGGAATCGTGTGCAAGGTGTTAAAGTTGATTCGTATTTTTCTTCGTTATCTCGGATTTCTTGAATATCACCAAGTTTGGATTCCGCTCATCCTTGGTGATCGTGTGATATCGTTGACAGATCCGGATTATCGGGGCTTACACTTGCGTTTAAGCGAAGACTAGCTCGGGTAAATGCTCTCGACTTATTTCCCCTATACGGGCTTAGGTTACGGTAAACTATTACCACTTGGTCGGAAATGGGATCAGTCGAATGTCGGATTGTGGCTAGTAAATCCGCATATTCCATTTTTATCAGTTTTGTTCATAACTTAAACATCGGGGGTTAACTACCGTGTACAGGAATCCTCGGCTTATTACATTAGATAATGGCCACGACCTAAGCGCGGGATGTAGGCATACACCTGACAAAAGCTCATGCTAAAAACTTACCCACAAAGTTATGGATAACTCCTTCGTGAGTTCTTAAGTGGTGTGTACGTTAATCATGTCTCGGTTTTTGCACTGGGCCTTGTATGTATGGACAAACATGTGAATCTGTTAACAAGGTTATAAAGTAACTTTCCCAAGTTATAAAAGATTTTTTGCCATATGCACTTAAAATCATTTCAAATGTTTTCAAAATGAGTCAGTTGGGTGTATTTACCAGCGAAAGCTGACGTATTTTTAAAAGACTAAGCTTGCAGGTACAATATGAAAATAGGCTGGAAGCTGCTCGGTAGTGATAAGAGAATCTTGCAAATCCTAGATCTGCCCTAAAGTCTTTTATACACTTTTTGTACATTTTACGATCCGCCTGTGGATCTTCTATTACAAGTCGTCTGTATATTATTTTGTATTTTGGACATTGGGTTTGTAATAGTAATTTAACTCAAAGACTTCCACTGTGATGTGTTTAATTGACTATGATGATATCAAGTTACGCCACGATATTCCCCACCTGGGTCCACCGGTGTTTGGATTGGCTGTGGAAAGCCAGGGTGTGACAGGTTGGTATCAGAGCCAACGTTTGAGAGAATTAAACACTAGCCTTCTTGTGTTTAATCTCAAACTTATACAAACACATTCCTTAGACTTCCGAGTCTAGGCTTTGACCTAGGATTACTCATCTCATTATTTAGTTATTAGTATTGTTTTGATTTGATTTTAATAGGAATCACTTGAAAATGCCGCCAAGAGTATGAGGAAGAGGTAAAGGACCAATGAGGGGAGGACCATCACGACACATCCCTTCTCAACCTCATCACTCGAACCCCTATGAGGATTCGGGGGATTCCTGGCCCCTATCAAGAAATTCACCTACCCACACCCAAAACTCGTACCACTCATATCATTCGCACCAATCAAACTACTCTCATCACTCTCATCAATCATATTATGATGAGTTTAACCCTAACAAATACTTTAACACACCCGCAGCTGATCAGAATCAGTTAGATCAACCCAATCCCATGGATGAAGACTCCGATCAAGAAATGTTGCCATCAGGATTGCACGCACATCCCATTGAAATATCTAGCGATTCGAACTCTTACGCCGGATCGCCATACCAAGGTCCTAATGAATGGGACCAATATTGGAACCACTTTACTTTCGCTAACACTCCTTCCCATCACTCCCCAACACCTCCTGTACAAGAAATGTTCACATGGAACCGGTGGGACAACATCAGCCGCCACCTGAGCCACCAAGGAGGAAACGTTGAGCGCGTATGTCGGTACGTGCAGGTCAACGGTCGGGTTCACTGCCACCATTACCCAAACGTAACCCTACAATTCACGAGGACCCACAAATGGGTGGATCCTCTAATGCATCACATGTGGTGGAACCAACACCATCACCTATGGTTCAACCACCACCATCGGGTTTTAATAACCCTATCCCTACATATCTGGATACATCTGGATATGATCCTTTTAACCCGTCTATGCCTGTAAATTACCAGGCACTATCGCATGACCCTTATATGCAAGCGGTCATGCATAACGCACTTTACCCGTCTCCTTTCCCACCCACTGGATATCCAAGCTATGGATACCAGTATCCTGTTATGCCACAACCACAACCACAACCACAACCTCTGCCTCCACTTGAGGCCATCATTGAGGCCTTAGAACGAATGAAGGAAATGCAACAACAAGCGGAGAAAACGGAGAAGAAGACGAATAAGTTCTTCAAAAAGCTCTCCAAGTTGGTTAAGGGAAAGAAGGACGAGTGAAGTCTCTTATAATAATATATGTTAGTTCCTGTAAGGACATTGTTATTTCTTTAGTCCCTGCGTGGATATTTTTATTTCTTTTGAGTTCTTGCATGGACAATTTATTTCGTTTTTTATTTTTAGTATTGTAATTTCTTAATGGCAATTAATGAAATACTTTGGAATTACATATATGTATTCATCCTCTTCAAGCGAACGTCTCGATTTTACTCGAAATTTAGTTCTGCTAAATAATTCCAAAAAGATCTTAATGGTTTTGATTTGCCAAGTGGCACAGACCACATATTTGGCCAGCTTATAAATGATAGTTAAGGATAAAAGGGCTTTCTATCATGATAGTTAAGGAGAGTTATCCTTCTATCCAGAGGTGGTGAACTAGGTTCAAGCCTGCAAGTCGTTAAGGTTAATCAACCGGGACTATTAATCAACCATTAAGGTCCTCTTATGTTTAACATTCAGGAATGTTCATACTCTTGGTAGTGTGACTTGAGGTACCACACTAGCCGTCTAGGTAAAAGGACTACGTCCTGACCTATTATATAGCCTATGTGATCAATGTGATCCCGGCTAATGTCATCAATGTGATGATAGGCCAACGTGCCAGATTATATGTCCATTAATGACAGGCTAACGTGCCATATTTTGTCCATTAGTGACTGGCCAACGTGCCATATTTTTTCCATTAGTGACAGGCCAATGCGCCATATTTTGTCCATTAGTGACAGGCCAACGTCCCATATTTTGTTCATTAGTGACAGGCCAACGTGCCATATTATATGTCCATAAGTGACAGGCCAACGTGCCATACCTATATGTACATTAGTGACAAGCCTATGAGCCATGTTTTCAGGTCCTTCGTGACAAGCCTATGAGCTACATGTAATTGTCTAATGACAATGACAGTTGTGACATTATGATCCGCTGTCTAATAATACATGGACTACGTCCAAATTGTAATTTGCCTCTGATGGTCCTTTTGAGACCTAGGCCAAATATAGATATGATAAGCCTAAGAGTTGTGATTTTATTCACACTAGTTCGATTAGGCGATGGATTTGCATATCCAATGTTTAAAGCCAATATGGTTATTAATACCATGGCTAAGAGAAGTTTTGTTTAGTGTTTAGAACCAAAGCTTCAGAAATGGCCAAGTCGGACGAGGCGCAAAGTAGCCACGAGAGATTAACTCTAACAACACCGAAAACATAGCCATCAATAATGATAATTTCCAATCTCGCATCGATGCAGCTGTGGGAAAAGCCATGAAAAATGCTATGGAGAAATTTAAAGAATTCAACGTTACTCGCTCCAAACCTTTATCAATCCCACCAACCTCAGCTTGTAAGGAGAGCTCCGTTCACTCTTCAAATGCGAAAAGTGAAGCAAAGAAACTAGAATTTACTGATAGGTCGTTTCTTCTAAAGACGGATGTACCTACAAATATTTCATCTCCTGTAAGCCCCGATATTTTAATGGGGAAAAGGGGCAGTAGAAGCCTTGAAATGGCTGGATGAAATGGAGATGATAGTGGATATCAGCGGTTGTGCTGATAGGGATGTTGCTAAGTATGTATCACAGTCCTTTAAGGGCGATGCCCTGATTTGGTGGAAAGCTATGATCCAATCAACAGGCAAGGTACACCTGTACAACTTAGGTTAGTCAAGGAGACACACTGTCCACCTCATGAGGTGGAAAAGATAGAGTAGACTTCTTCACTCTCACAATGAAAATCTAGACTATCGAAGTATATTTCTGACTTAAATTCCCTGTCTAGGTTAGTTTCCTATCTAATCACCCAAGAACCCAAACGCATTGCGCGTTTCATTAATGGGTTAGCGCCCGAGATAAAGGGCATGGTAAAGGCTGCTCAACCTAGTACCTACAGGTCTGCTATTGACCTATCTCTCTCCGTCACCTTAGATTTGGTGAGGCAGATTTCATTCACGACTGAGACTGACAGGAAAAGGAAGAGAGGGGATGATAACTCTGAAAGATTTAATAAGAAAAATAAGGGGAGATTTGGGTTCAGAAAGAACCAAGATAAGTCGGGCGTAACGCCGACATGTAAAAATTGCAACCGCAGGCATTGGGACAGTGTAGTATTGATCCACAAGCTAGACCCTGTGGTATCTGTAAGAAAAGGGGGCATAGGACCCTAGAGTGCAAAGATCTCAAGAACGTCGTCTGCTACGGTTGTAATGAGAAGGGGCATATTAAGTTTAACTGCCCTAAGAACCCTAGAAATAATGATGGAAAGCCTGGATAGGCTAAGAAAGGGAATGCTCGTGCCTTCCCGATGAATGCTAGGGAGGCCGTTAATGACAATAACAAAATGTAGATTCCTCATCAGTGATGTATATGCTAGAGTTCTTTTTGATTCGGGTGCAGATAAATCTTATGTAGACCATAAGTTTAGTAAACTATTAAACTTACCCATAAAAACTCTAGACATAACTTATGAGGTAGAACTTGCTGATGGAACTGTAGAAACAACATCTTCCTTTCTTGATGGGTGTTCTATGTCCATTAGAAATCATCCTATTCCTATCTCTCTTTTGCCAATAAAATTAGGGGGGGGTTCGATGTAGTCTTAGGCATGGATTGGTTATCCCATAACCAAGCCCGCATTTCCTGTTATAAGAAACTCATCGATATTAAAACCCCATCTGGTTAAATGATCACCGTTCTAGGAGATTCACACTATGGATTGCCAAACAAAGTGTCGTTACGCAAGGCATCCAGGTGTCTAAGAAAAAGTTGTGCCATTTACCTGGCACAAGTAACTATCAATGAGCCTAAACCATATATTAAAGACCTTCCAGTTATCTCGGAGTATTCCGATGTGTTTCCTGAAGAATTACCAAGCCTACCTCCAGATAGGCAAGTGGAGTTTAGAATTGATATCCTACCTAGATCAGCACCAGTAGCCAGTGCTCCATATCGCCTAGTACCAACGAAAATGAAAGAATTAAGAACTCAATTAGATGAACTTTTAGAGAAAGGTTTCATACAACCTAGTTCCTCACCTTGGGGAGCTCCTATTCTTTACGTTAAAAAGGACGGTTTGATGCGGATGTGCTTTGATTACCGTGAGCTAAATAAGTTAACGATCAAGAATCGTTATCCTCTGCACAGGATCGATGACTTATTCGATCAATTTCAAGGTGCTAGCTATTTCTCTAAGATCGATTTGAGATCAGGATATCATCAGCTGAAGGTTAGGAACGAGGATGTTCCTAAGACTACCTTTAGGACCCCTTATGGTCATTATGAATTCTTGGTGATGCCTTTTGGGCTCACAAATGCACCTGCAGCATTCATGGATCTCATGAATAGAGTCTGCAAGCCGTATCTAGATAAGTTTGTCATAGTCTTCATAGACGATATACTTATCTATTCTCGTAATCAAGTTGATCACGAGAAACACCTTCGGTGCATCCTAGAATTACTAAGACAAGAGAAACTCTATGCTAAATTTTCTAAGTGTGAATTTTGGCTTAGAGAAGTCCAATTTCTTGGACATGTTGTATGCGAGAGTGGTATCCAAGTGGATCCCGCCAAGATAAAAGCCATAATGAACTGGGAAGTACCCAAAACTCCATCGGAGATTCGTAGCTTCTTAGGATTGGGTGGTTATTATAGGAGGTTCATTGAGAACTTTTCAAGAATAGCCACTCCTTTAACTACCTTGACCCGTAAAAATGTCAAGTTTGACTGGGGTCCAAAACAACAAGAATCTTTTGAGATACTAAAACACAAGTTGAGCAATGGTCCTGTGCTATCTCTACCTGAGGGTATTGAGGACTTTGTTGTTTACTGTGATGCTTCGCACATTGGCATGGGCTGTGTGCTAATGCTAAAAGGCAAGATAATTGCTTATGCATCACGACAATTAAAGGTGCATGAAAGGAACTACACCACCCATGATTTGGAATTTGATACCGTTGTATTTGCACTTAAATTGTGGAGACATTACTTATATGGCACAAAGTGTATTATATACACTGACTATAAGAGTCTCCAACATTTGCTCAATCAAAAGGAATTGAACATGCGACAACGCCCCTGGATGGAGACACTTAATGATTATGATTGCGAAATTCGCTATCATCCCGACAAGGCAAATGTTTAAGTCGCAAGGAAAGAGTTAAGCCCGTTAGGATTAACGCCAAAAGCACCGAGCTCATAAATAGCTTGAATAAAAAGCTATTAGACGCATAAAAGCAAGCCCTGTTAGAGGCTAATATTCCTAATGAGGGATTAGGCGGAATTGTTGATCAATTAATGCCTGGAAGGATATAATCCTTCGACTTAATGAAAGGATCTGGGTTCCAATCTTTGGAGGACTTAGAGATCTAATCCTCCAAGAAGCACATAATTCAAGATACTTAGTTCACCCGGGTGGTGACCAGATGTATCAGGATCTGAAAAAGAATTATTGGTGGATGGGTTTGAAGAAATCCATAGCCACTTATGTAGCTAAGTGTCTGACGTGTTCGCAAGTTAAAGCTGAACATCAGAAAACCGTCAGGACTTCTATAACATCTTGAGATTCCCACTTGGAAATGGGAAATGGTAACCATGGACTTGATTACCAAGTTACCAAAGACCAAACGTGGTAATGACACGATTTGGGTCATTGTGGATAGGATGACTAAGTCAGCACGTTTCTTGCCAATTAAAGAAACGTATAACTCTGACAAATTGGCTAAGTTATGTGTGGACAAGATTGTGTCCCTACACGGTGTACCGGTATCTATTATATCCGATAGAGATACTAGATGTACCTCTCATTTTTGGAAAATTTTCCAACAATCTTTAGGCAAAAGATTAAATTTTAGTACGGCTTACCACCCGCAGACTGATGGTCAGAGTGAGCGTACTATTCAGACTTTGGAAGACATGCTTAGAGCATGTGTGATTGATTTAGGTGGAAGTTGGGATGACCACTTACCCCTAATAGAATTCTCCTATAATAATAGTTATCATACGAGCATCAAGGCTGCTCCTTTTGAGGCCTTGTATGGGAGAAAATGTCGAACGCCCGTGTGCTGGGCCGAAGTTGGGGAAACCCAACTATCTGGACCTGAGATTGTCCTGGAGACCACGGATAAGATTGTGCAAATCCGTGATCTTAAGTTCTAAATATGGGACAAAGTTATGCTAAAAGTATAGGTGCAATGAGATTTAGAAGGAAGGGCAAGTTAAGCCCTAGATATATAGGACCATTCGACATAATCAAATGTGTCGGCACTGTAGCTTATAAGCTTAAGCTGCGTGAGGAGCTTAGTGGAATCCATGATATGTTCCACATCTGTAACCTTAAGAAATTTCTAGCCGATGAGTCGCTAGCAATGTCACATCGTGATGTGCAAATTGATGAAAACCTGAGGTTCATTGAGAAACCAATTTTGATCGAGGATCGACAGGTTAAAAAGCACCAAAGGAAAAAGATACCTAAAGTTAAGGTTAACTGGGATGCCCTTAGAGGTCCCGAGTATACATGGGAGGTCGAGTCCACTTTGCGACAAAAGTACCCCCATCTTTTAGAATAAAATCTCGAGGTCGAGATTTCTTTTAAGGGGGTGAGGATGTAACACCTTGCAAAAATCATATCCAATAGTATAGTGATACGTGCCATTATTTTTTTATAAGTCCATTATGGACTAATAAGGACTAAAGGTGTCAACATGCTTAAACGAAGCCTCTGAGTGACCTACTGATGTCAAGATGCATAAACCGAGCCTCTGAGTGACCATTAGTGTCAACTGCTTAAAACTTAGCCTCTTAGTGACCATTAGTGTCAACATGCTTAAACTTAGCCTCTGAGTGACCATTGGTGTCAACATGCCCAACCTCTAAGTGACATCGGAGTCAACATGCTTATAATGAGCCTCTGAGTGATCCTTTACGAAGTCCTAACTCTCATACATGCCACTTGTTGGACGAGAGAGGTTAATTCCGTTAATATGTGAAAGTTGGATAATAGAGGGGTTAAAAGCGTCAACATGTTAATTTATACCTCTGAGTGACCTTTTAACAAACCAAGAGCTTGACAATGTCTGTGCATACTCCCGGGTACGCCAAATATTGGTTACGGAGGGCTAAATATGCTATCAGGTGTTTTACAAGGTTTTATAAGTTGAGGGGCTAAATATGACAAACTTTGAAAGTGGCCATGAGGCGCTCGCGGGGCGCGAGAGGCACAGGTCTGGCCTCTCGCGGCCTGCTAAAGAGTTGTGTGTGCAGAAAATTTACCTTGGCCTCCACACATGTTGCCAAAAACCATTTGATTCGAAACCATGGACTTCCAAACTGCTATACCACCTTTTAGGACACTTGTAAGCTCCCTCTAACACCCCTTAACACCTGACATCACCTCCTTCAAGCTCCCCAACTATAAATAGGTGCTAAGGTTCACCATTTGAACTTGCACCTTTCTCATTCTCATTCTATCTCCCTCCTCTGGAAGTTCCTAACTGAAAGGAGCATGCAACTTAGTACTATTTCATCATAGGAATCGCTTGTAAGTGTTCCTTCCTCTTGCATTTTCGTTTATAGGCTTTTATAACCAAAAGTCAAGCGTTTTACGGAAAACACCTTTCCTTTCTGTTATGACAATTATGGTCCAGCCATAGTTCGTAATGAACATGGCTAAGTGATCGTAATAAGGTAGGTGTTAGTCTCTATAAAGGGCACCTCTGGAAGATCACGTTTGCTAGACCAATTGACGGGTCAAAGTATAAATATTAAAAAGTCAAACATGCCATTTTCCGGAATTGTTATAATCTGAGCTTATATATGTTATGAAACATATTTTGACACTTAAACAACTTGGTAATAAGTATTAGAACATGTAAGAACATGGTTGACTCGTCAATTTCAGTTCTAGGGTCGGTTCGCAACCGAAAGTCTCAAAGTTTGACTTCTGCTTTGACTTTCGATTCTGACCCGATTTGGATTAGTTAGCTACTGATCTAAGGTTGCATTATGATCATAATATAATGTAGCATAACCCCCAGAGGTTATATTACACGATCATAATCAGAATCTGAGTTTATGCACAAGTTCTATAATTATGCCATTTTAACAAAAATGCCCTTTTTTATATAAAATAAGGTTTAAACGATAATGAACTTGAAAATGAATTACCTACTAATGTAAAATCATAAGTAGGATTATTTGGGATTTCAAATTAGATTATAAACTGAGTATATGAACAAGTTCTTGTATTATGTCGACAAACGACGATAAAGCCTTGTGGCGCGTAAAATGGTTTTGATCATACTTTTTCATATCAAAACTTTTACCTACTGATATTTTATATTAAATAACATTAGGACATGTAAACCTGATCTTAACATCAGTTTCTACTAAACTTTGCATAAATTGTCATTTTACGACAAAAGCGACGTTTCGGCGCATAGTATGATCTTCGACCATATTTATAAACCAAGACTTGTTACCTAATGATTCTAAAACTTATTTAAAATATTTTTACAGTAGGTACATGATATAAACTCAGAATCCCAAATAAACTATCATACTATGTGTAAAATGACCAAAATGCCCCTTCGATGCATAGTTTGGTCATAAATGATAAATTACACATATTATCATGTTCCTACTGATATTATATCATAAATTAATTATTTTTACAGAATACTTATAATCGTAAAATTAAAATATATTCAAGTTCCTTTTATACGGTATATAATTACCGAAACGCCCTTATGAGGCCTAGTTTCATTTTAAAACCTTAATGGGCATGTAAGTTGATATATTACTGATATTACAACTTATTTAAAGTGTAATGGCATATCGAACTTTTCCATGACTTATCCAGTTACCCGATATCGCTTATATGTGCAGGGTTAAGTATATGTAACTAGTTTACGAAAATTAACCGAAACGGGTTTAACCTTATCATTTAAGTCTCAAAATCCAGAATGCTTATGGTTTACACATATTATACAAGTCAAAGTACTTGTTGGATTTAAACTACATTCTATTCGGTCATCACTTAATCTAGCGTATTTTACCGTTATTGATCATGTACGATAGTCGGTCTTAGTCTATGACTTAAATAAGACTGTTAGCATATTTAATTGGTTAGTTTATGCCATAATCCAGACTAGAGTCTTTCGGTAAATGCTATCTGCACTTAGTTCATTTTGTGTATGGCTGAGTTATTAAATCTTGCGTTTAAGCGAAGACTAGCTCAGGTATATACTCTCGACTTTTTCCCCTATATGGGCTTAGTTTAGGTAAACTATTACCGCTTGGTTGGAAATGGGATCAATGAATACCGGATTGTGGCTAGTAAATCCGCATATTCCGTTTTAATAAGTTTTGTTTGATAACTTAAACATCGGGGGGTTAACTACCATGTCCTGGATATCCTCAGCTCATTACATTAGATAATGGCCATGACTTAAGCGCGGGGTGTAGGCGTACACCTGACAGACGCTCATGCTAAAAACTTACCCACAACGTTGGGGATAACTTCTTTGTGAGTTCTTAAGTGGTGTAACACCTCGTAAAATCGTGTCCAATAGCATAGTGACACGTGTTGTATTTTGTATTTTAGTCTATTAAAGACTAATAGGGAGTAAAGGTGTCAACATGCTCTAACTGAACCTCTGAGTGACTGTCTGTTGTCAACATGCATAAACGTAAGCCTCTGTGTGATGATATGTCAACATGCTTAAACTTGGCATCTGAGTGACTGATATGTCAACATGCCCAGCCTCTGAGTGACATCGGAGTCAACATGCTTATAGTGGGCCTCTGAGTGATCCTTTACGAAGTTCTAACTCTCATATGTCCCATTTGTTGGACGAGAGGGATTACATACGTGAGAGATTACATACATAAAAGTGTCAACATGTTAATTTATACCTCTGAGTGACCTTTTAACGAACCAAGAGCTTGACAATGTCCGGGCATACTCCCGGGTATGCCAAATATTGATTACAGAGGGCTAAATATGCTAAAAAGGTGTTTTTAGAAGGTTTTATAAGTTAAGGGGCTAAAGTGTCAAAATTTGAAAGTGTCCTAGGGGTCGCTCGCGGGGCACGAGAGGCCAGGCCTGTTCCTCTAGCGGCCCGCCAGAGACCTGTATCTGCAGAAAAAATTGCTTGACCTCCACACAAATTGCCAAAAACCAATGTATTCGAAACTATGGATTCCCAAACAGCTATGCCACGTTTTAAGACACTTGTAAGCTCCCTCTTACACCCCTTAGCACCTGGCATCACCTCCTTCAAGCTCTCCAACTATAAATAGGTGCAAAGGTTCATCCTTTGAACTTGCACCTTTCTCATTCACAACTCTATATCTCTCCTCTAGAAGTTCCTAACTGAAAGGAGCATCCAACTTAGTTCTATTTCATCCTAGGAACCACTTGTAAGTGTTCCTTCCTCTTACATTTTCGTTTATAGGCTTTTATAGCCAAAAGTCAAGTGTTTTATGGAAACGCCTTGACTTTTAGTTAAGACCATTATGGTCCAGCCATTGTCCGTAACGAACATGGCTAAGTGATCATAATAAGGTAGGTGTTAGTCCCTATAAAGGGCACCTCCTGAAGATCACGTTTGCTAGACCAATTGACGGGTCAAAGTTACTATATTAAAAAGGTCAAACAGGCTATTTTTCAGAAATAATATAATTTAGCATATATATGTTATGAAACCTGTTTTGACACTTAAACAAGTTGGTAATAATTATTAGAACATGTAAGAACATGTTCGGCTCGTCAATTTCAGTTCTAGGGTCGGTTCACAACCGAAAGTCACGAAGTTTGACTTCTGCTTTAACTTTCGATTCTGACCAGATTTAGATTCGTTAGCTACTGATCTAATGTTGCATTATGATTGTAATATAATGTAGCATAGCCCTCTGAGGTTATATTACATGATCATAATCAAAATCTGAGTTTATACACAAGTTCCGTAAGTATGCCATTTTAACTAAAATGTCTTTTTGCATAAAAAGAGGTGTAAATGATAAAGAACTTGAAAATGAATTTCCTACTGATGTATATTATAAGTAGGATTATTTGGGATGTCAAACCAAATTATAAACTGAGTTTATGAACGAGTCCTTGTATTATGTCGATAAATGACGAAAAGGTCATGTGGCTTATAAAATGGTTTTAATCACATCTTTTCAAAGTAAATCTTTTACCTACTAATATGTTATATTAAATAACATATCTAAGTCATGTTAACCTAACCTTAACATCAGTTTTCATTAAACATCACACAAATCGTCATTTTACGACATAAGCGTCGTTTCGGCACATAGTATGGTTTTAAAACCATATTTACCAACCAAGACTTGTTACCTATGGATTTTAAAACTTATTTTAAATGTTTTTTACAGTAGGTACAAAATATAAACTCAGAATCCCAAATAATTTTTGAACTATGTGTAAAATGACCAAAATGCCCCTTCGGTGCATAGTTTGGTCATAAAAGATAAATTACACATATAATTAATATCCTACTGATATTACAACTTATTTAAAGTATAATGGAATATTTAACTTTTTCATGACTTATCTGGTTACCCGATATCGCTGACATGCATACGCTTAAGTATATATAACTTGTTTATGGAAATTAACCAAAACGGGTCTAACCTTGTCATTTAAGTCTCAAAATCCAGAATGTTTATAGTTTATCCATATTACACAAGTAAAGGTACTTTTTGGGATTAAACTACATTCAATCTGATCATCGTTTAATCTAGCATTATACGTTTTGATCTTGTACGCTACTCGGTCTAAGTCTATGACTTAATAAGACCGTTAGTATTTAATCAGTTAGCTTATGCCATAATCCAGATTAGAGACTTGCCAGTAAATGCTATGTGCAGTTAGTACTTTTTGTGTACGGCTGAGTTATTAAAATCTGGTGTTTAAATGAAGACTAGCTCAAGTAAATACTCTCGACTTATTTCCCCTATACGGGCTTGGGTTATGGTAAACTATTACCGTTTTGTCGGAAATGGGATCAATCGAAAGCCGGATTGTGGCTAGTAAATCCGCATATTCCGTTTTAGTCAGTTTTGTTTGATAACTTAAACATCAGGGGTTAACTACCGTGTCCTGGATATCCTCGGCTCATTACAATAGATAATTGCCACGACCTTAGCGCTATAGATGCTCAAAATGCATTACCCACAAGGTTGGGAAGAAATAACTCCTTCGTGAGTTCAAAGTGGTGTGTATGTTTATCATGTCTCAGTCTCCGTACCGGGCCCTGTATGTATGGACAAACATGTGAATCTGTTAACAAGGTTTGACGATCAACTTTCCCAAGTTATAAAAGATTTTATGCTGATATGCACTTAAAACACATTTTTAAATGTTTTGAAAATGATTCAGTTGGGTGTATTTACCAGCGAAAACTGACGTATTTTCAAAAGACTAAGCTTGCAGGTACAATAAGAAAATAGGCTGGAAGTGCTCGGTAATGAAAACAGAATCTTGCAAATCCTAGATCTGCCCAAAGTCTGTTTTACATTCTTTCTTTTGTACAATTTATGATCCGCCTGTGGATCTTCTATTACGAGCCGTCTGTATATTATTTTGGTACTTTGAACATTTGGTTTGTAATAGTAATTTAAATCCAAGACTTCCGTTGTGCTGTGTTTAATTGTCTATGATGATATCAATTTACGTCATGATATTCCCCACCCGGGCCCACCGATGTTTGGATTGGCTGTGGTAAGCTGGGGTGTGACAGGTTAGTATCAGAGCCAACGTTTGGGAGAATTAAACACTATCCTTCTCGTGTTAATCTCAAACTTACACAAGCACATTCCTTAGACATCCGAGTCTAGGCTTTGACCTAGGATTACTCATCTCATTATTAAGTCATTAGTATTGTTTTTGAATTGATTTTTAACAGGAAAATGCCGCCAAGAGTACGAGGAAGAGGCAAAGGACCAATGAGGGGAGGACCATCAGGACACATCCTTTCGCAACCCCATCACTCGAATCCTTATGAGGATTCGGGAGATTCATGGCCCCTATCAAGACATTCAACTTCTTATACTCAAACTCTTATCACTCGTACCATTCACACCTCTCCCACCACTCTCATCATTCTTATCATGATGAATTTAACCCCAACCAATACTTTAATGCAACCTAGCTGACCAAAACCAATTTGACCAACCCAATCCCATGGACGAGGACTCAGACCTGGAGATGCCGCCATCAGGATCACACAACCACATCGAAATTTCAAGCGATTCGAACTCTTACGCGGGATCGCCATACCAAGGTCCTAATGAATGGGACCAATATTGGAACCAATTTACCTTTGCTAACACTCCTTCCCATCACTCCCAACCACCTCCTGTGCAAGAAGATATCAACATGGAACTGGTGGAACAACCTGAACCGCCAAGCAGGAAACGCGGAGCGCGTATGTCAGTACTACGGGTCAATGGTCGGGATCGTTGCAACCTTTAACCAAAAATTACGCTACAATTCACGAGAACCCACAAATGGGTGGACCCTCCAATGCTTCACCTGTGGTGGAACCAACACCATCACCTGCAGTTCAACCACCACCATCGGGTTATAATAATCCTATCCCAACATATCCGGATACGCCTGAATATGATCCTTTTACCCATTTACGCCAGTAGATTACTAAGCATTGTCGCATGACCCTTATATGCAAGTGGTCATGCATAACGCACTTTACCCGTCTCCTTTCCCACCTGTTTATCCACCTACTAGATATCCAAGTTATGGAAACAAGTATCCTGTTATGCCACAACCACAACCTCCGCTGGCACTTGAGGCCATCAACGAGGCCTTAGAACGAATGAAAGAAATGCAACAACAAGAGGAGAAAACGGAGAAGAAGACAAATAAGTTCTTCAAGAAACTCTCCAAACTGGTTAACGAAAAGAAAGACGAGTGAAGTCTCTTCTAATATATGTTAGTCCTGCGAGGACATTGTTATTTCTTTAGTCCCTGCGTGGACATTTTTATTTCTTTAGTCCTTGCATGGACTGTAAGTCCAGTGATCGGATCTAATAGGTATTGCAAGACTAATCGATTGCGGAAATAAAGATTAGAATGAAGAACAATCCTTAATCAATTCAACTTGCATACACCATAATAGTGTCTGATACAAGTTTTTCAATAATAACTGACTAGCCCCAAAACATTAACCTAATACATGTATTAATACTAATCACATAGCCCACTAGTTACAACCCTAGGCCCATGAGGCTCTAGGAAGCCCAAAACCCTTAAACTTAGCCCAAATGTACCACTAATGTGGAAACCTTTAGTTATAAGCCAAAAAATCTCCCCCTAGGTTTACAACATTAGGCCTTTAGTCCTTAGGTAGTGCATCGAATCCCAACCTCCCAGCAATTATCCCAGCTACTACATTCGTCCAATCTTTCGCACAAGCTTCATATAATTCTGCAGTTTGAATTTGATTCGCGGCTAAGACATGCAGATCTTCGTCATGGAAACTTACTAAATCGACCACATCATTTAATTGAAAAGCCTTTTCTTTTATGACAATCGCTACACTTCCAACCTTTGGATCATACATCCAGAAATTAAAGTTCTTTAGAATACCTCTGGGAAATGTCGGAGCAACCGGTATCACAAGTTCTTTATCTGTTAGAGGCCACATCACCGAATTAAAACACCTGCCAGTTCTCGCATCACGAACCCCCTTAGTCTCCCGTAGATATGGCTCAGCAGTTTATATCGTTTTAAAACCAGTCTTGACTTCTTGCCCCAAACGCTTGAAGAACCTCCAACCCGGTCCATGTTCTGTAGTATCGTCGTCAGTATAAGGAGCTCTCAGAAGATCAGTTAACGCCACCTTTGTCCAGGTTTCAAATTGAGATTCCTTCGAGTAATATTCACGGGTACCATCCTACCTGATGATAGGCCACATATTCTTCACATGATCATACGTCCAACTTAGCACTCTCGACTTGTTTCCGACTTTGCTGTAATAACTTGAACCGAGCTCCATGACATATCTCTCGGATTGGTTGGAATGATCCTTTAATTGAAAGTTCTCATCAAGTGGATTCACATCTACATTCTTCATCAGAACCATCTGCTTTTTCTTTTGAGCCGTTGAACGATTCTGACTCATAGTGTACTTCTTCTTTGGATCTCGTAGATAATCATCCAATCCTGCTTGACGATCAGCAGCTAACTTCTTAGTACCTACTCTATCGGCTTCTCTCTGTTCGGCTGATCTCTGTTTGGCTGCTCGATGACGATGTTCAATGTTCATCGGATCATCGGTTGGATTAGAAAATTCTCTACCAAACTTGTTTTCTAACTTTGCCTTCAAATCAAAAACCATAGTCATCAACATAGTAACATCTCCTTGCAACTGATCAATAGTCTGATCCTTGACATCTAACTTCCTGTTCAAGCACAATCACCGTCTTTTTTCAAATTAACAATATCCACGTCTTCGTCATTGCTATCCAATCCGCTGAACTCAAATGCTCGTTTCTCTGATCGCCTCGAATATTCTGTATCATCACCTTCAATACCACCTGAACCACTACCACCTGCTCTAGATCCTCCAGCACCCGTTGAGCTACCACCAAAATCCATCATATGTAACACAGAATCTGCTGGAACAAATACAATAGTAGAATGTGTAGCGATGTGAGTAACTGTTGATTCAGCAGCAATAGTGGATTCGACTATCGGAGTATCCGTCAACGACACAGTAACTAAAGATGTAACAGGAGTAGATTCTTCAACATCACTACCAATCTGAACTTCAGAATGACTTGGTTCTTTAACAGCATCTGTCCGTCGTCTCTTTACTAACGGTACTTCTTCTTTGTCAACCTCTTCTTCAGAATCAACCATACCAACAGGAATATCAATATTAGGCAACACAAGCGGAGGATTTCCTTGTTGTTCTTGTATTTCCTTCAAATGAGCAATAAGAGCTTCCAAATTCTCTATGGTGAGTTCTGGTAATTCGGGAGTCGCATGAGCACCAAGATCTGTAATGCCAAGAAAGCTTCTTCCTCATCTGTATCGGCGTCAGTAACCAGATCCTCAACTTCAACCTCTTTCTCCTTCATCGGTACACCAATTTCCTCAGCTACCATAGCATTAACTGGCTTAGGTGCTGGGATATCTTGTCCAATCACCTCACAAAACTTAGCGAACTTCTTCAAAGGTATGCGACCAATGAAAACAGTCTTTGATGTTGATCGGTTTTTCTTCATCGTTCCAAAAATGGTTGGACCCATTGGCTTCATGTTCAACAAATTAGCATCAGAAGCATCCTTGGTCAGATCAGGGTACCAGGCATCCAAAATCAACTGTACAAACTGAGGATATAGCAGAAACATTCTCTTCTTCGACTGTTCCAAGATCTTCTTCATATTCTCGAAAATATAAGCGGAGAAGTTATATTTCCAATCCATAACGAGAGATACAATCCCCGAAGTTTGGGTTTGATTACGCTGTTCTAATCCTCCTTTGTTCTCAGATATACATTGTATAAAGACATGCACTAATAATCTCCAGTACGCGGGAAACATCTTCTTCAGTAAAGACGGATAAGTTCCCTCGTAACTCATCTCTGTTAGCACATGCATCACTTTCTCCTTGGCATACAACATCGGATCACTTGTAGCATCAGCAAACTGCAATACCTCTCGGACACAGGCTTCGTTTACCAAAATCTATTTTCCCTGAATTAGTGAACTGACGTATGGCCTCCCATCAGTGCCTCTCAAATGGAATCTAGCTCTCTTCCAAAAAGTATGCACAAGATCTCGATATATGACTGGGTTGGCTCGAAGGGCGTATGCAATCTTACAATCATTCAGTCCAGCCATCATAGATCTAAACTCTTGGAAAAATTCTGCTGGAGGATCGGGCAAATAATCTGCCTGGTTGTGAAACTGTTCTTTCACCAGCATAACTGCGTCGAACGCCTCTTCCGCCATTTTTGTCAGAAAGAATAAACAAGTTAAGTCAAGTTCAATATAACCAGCTGACAGGTCATCTTAAGAGTCAACAAATTCGAAAGGTTCAAAACAGTTCAAAATATTAATCATTTGAAAGGTTCAATCATTGACAAGATTCAAACACAGTGCAAAGGTTCAACTTTTTGAAAACATTCAAGACAGTTCAAAAAGTTCAGACTTTAAAATCCGGATTCAAAACGGTTCAACAGGAATCCAGATAAACCTTTCATCACTCCGGATGAACATCATCCGAGATGAAATCCGAGTTCATTCATTTCGGTTGAATATCCATCCGGAATGAAATCCGAAATACTAGCCTATTTGAAGATCTATCAGAATGCTATCCGAAATACATGAGTATTTGAAGATTATCATTTAATTTCATAATTAAGAAGCATTTTATACCTAATTCGGATGAAATTTAAGATGAAATCCGGATGAAGATGAACAGAAAATTCGGAAGATGAACAGAGGATTTTGGAAGAATTTTGTTAATGACCCGAAATGTAACTCTGATTTAGTTATATACTATAATGGAATGGGCTTGGGCCTGGAACTTTTGGGCCCAAGTCAATACGGATCCAATCATCTGAGATACACAATCCGGATTAGGCTTATTTTGAGCCCAATCCGGAAAAGTGAATTGTCCACACACTCAGAATGGAATGGATAGTCAGCGGACCTATCCGGAAAGAGTTTGAAAGCCCAATCTAGAATAGTACCACCATAAACCCAAACTTGTTCCATTACAAGACTATCAAAAATTCTATTTGATTGGCCCAATTCTAAAACATAGCAGGCCAATCCAATATCCCTTGACAGAAATCATCTAACCAAAAATCAACAATTTAACTAACCAAGCAACCAACCACTCTTTACCAATTACAAAAGCAAGTAAAATATTTAAACAAAAACACATACATAGCCTTGCTATGGGATCAAATCGTTTTTAAGTCGACTAAGGAACATTTTTCAGTGTGAGCTGGGTCAGACTGGTCTAAGCAATTGCCAATATACTTGTCCATTTAAACCTAAAGCTCAACCTTCTAGTTCTAGCTTTATGATGTGCTTAAGGTAGTATTATACTATGATACCCGAGTGTCCCATACCATGACATACCCCCGCGATCAAGGCAAGCACAACGATTCATCGTAGCAGGTGAGTATACTGAGATCATCCTTTTTCTTTTACAACGTCAGACTATTGGTGAACAGGTCAGTACTTTCGTACAGCAGTGTGACCAATATTATCTGACGAGGGTTAGGCAGATACATTATGTGGTATGTTTGATTTCCTGGAATTTTCTTAGAATAAGATTTCTGTCCTTTTAAGGTTTTAGCCCTTCTATTTTGGCTCTTTTAAAGATATCCTGACTGTGCCTAGGTCTGCATATAATCTGGATGCAACAGAAGGGCATCCAAGATATCCCCGGATGACTCAACAGCATAAAGACCCGAAACCTCAGGCGTTGGCTATCTATCAACGCAGGATTTAAGACCATGAAATCATAAGCCAATGGTATGTTACCCACTGGATATATAGTTCTTTATGTTTATATCATTTGGCTTTCACTATTCGGTTAAGCCCTTGACCTATCAATATCTCACGTTCGATCCAAGTCGTTCTCGCTATAGCACCTTACGTGTGTTAGTCAAAGCCTTTAGCACGAAGAATTATTTCATTTCCCAATCATTGCAAAACTTGTTTGAAAACTTCTTTTTATGTCTTTTTCTCCCCCTAAATTTGTGCATACTAATGAACAAATTTACGAGGCTAACAAATAGAGGATGCTCAGTTGGAAAAACGAATCATTTTGAGAAGATCCACAAGCACTTGAAAACGCGTGTTGCTAACGGGTTTCATGAAAAAATCCGCCACGTTTGCATCGGTGTGGATTTGCTCAAGTTTAACGAGACCCTTTTCATAGCAATCACGATTAAAATGAACTTTGATATTTATATGCTTGGTTTTGGAGTGAAAAACAGGGTTTTTGACAATTTGGATAGCGGCATCATTATCTGTTGTGTTTAGATAAGTTAAACCGTAATCCGCAAGTTGGTGTTGCATCCATAAAACCTGGGAGCAGCAAGCAAATGCTGCGACATATTATGCTTCCGCTACAGAAAGCGTGACCGTCTGCTGCTTCTTGCACTACCAAGAGATTAATCTATCTCCCAAGAATTGGCATCCAGCTGACGTTGAGCGTGTGTCCCTGTCTGTACCTCCAAGATTACTGTCAGAGAAAGTATACAGTTCAAATTCGTAATTTTTAGGATACCAGAGGCCCAGTGATGGTGCCCATTTGAGGAACCTAACAATTCTTTTAACAACATGTAAATGAGAGAGTTTAGGAGTAGCCTGATATCGAGCACACTGGCAAATGGCAAACAAGATATATGGCTGACTTGCAGTGAGATACATGAGTGAACCAATCATAGACCGGTACATGGTTGGATTGACAGGCGTTCCTTCAACGTCTTCATTTAACAAAGGCCATTCAGCAGTCCATGAAACTGTAGGCTTTGAATCTGTAAGCTTGAATTTGGCAAGAACGACATTGACACATTTTCTTGATGAATCAGGATTCCTTGTAGGCTTTGACGAACTTGAAGTCCCAAAAACATAGTCATCTCCCCCAGTGAGCTCATCTCAAATTTCTTCTTCATGACCTATTCAAACTCCCGACACAACCCATCATCCGTAGAACCAAAAATAATATCATCTACATAAATTTGAACGAGAATGATGTCCTTGTTAACACGTTTGATGAACAAAGTTTGATCAATGGTTCCCCGGGTATATCCATGAGCAAGCAGATGCTGTGTTAGGGTTGCGTACTGTCACACCCCGACCCGCAGCGGAAATAAGAGTCGAGGCATAATTGGGTTATCACCAAAGCACATGACATTTACTATTATGTTTCAAAATTAAATGAAGTCAAAGTTACATTTCTCAAACATCCAAACATGTTCATTCAATATAAGGGAAAATAACCAAATATAACAATTCAAATACTAAATCGTTTTATTTCTTCTAATCCAGGTCCTATGTGTTCCTAGCTGCTGCTGGTTCACCTGTATCATGTGTAAAATGGGAGGTTTTGGGTCAACATAAGTTGGCGAGTGAACCTTATTAGATTAACATTTGACAATGATATTATGGTTAGTTTATCAATAAAATATTATGCATAATCATAAAAGAGCACATGTAAGTAATCAAACATTGGCAAATAGCATTTACAATTATAACATATATTAACACTGGATAGCATACATGAATATACCAATATCATATGATAACTAACATAAATGAACTGTGCGATCAAGGCTCAATCAAACGGAGCCGATCGTATTGCATGAACTGGAAATGTAAATTGAACTGTGCGCTCAAGGCTCAATCAAACGGAGCCGAGCGTATTGCATGTATTGAAATGTAAAATGAAATGACCGATCAAGGCTCAATCAAACGGAGCCGATCGTGCGGGCACCCCAAGATCAACCGCATAATAAAATGGGGATCAAGCTCAACCTCGATGGATGGGGAGCTGCGGCCTCGGCAATTGCATGTACTGAAATGATAATTTGCATCCAATAATAACTACTTAACAGCAACAACCTAATACACATGTCATGATATGATGTATGCACAATAGTTTCGTTATAATATGTAAATAAACAAAGACACATGATACACCCCAAAACGTGATTAAAACGAGGAATTTGAAAGGTTCACTCACATTGGGTACGTTGGATTAGAGATGGTGAGATGCGCACGATTTAGACGAGCGAGTCGACGAGGAATACTAACCTAAATAATAATGGAAATATATTAAATGGATGGATTTTATTAAGGATTTTAATGGGATTTTTAGATATATTTTTGTGAGTTTATGGCTATTTTCTATCTTTAAAGATGTTAATTTTAAGTATTTTAAATGGATTTTTTTTAACTAAAATAATCAAATAAATATATAAAAAAAATATTATTTTTTTTACTGTTGACCGTTGACTGTTGACCGGTTCGGTCAGCGGTAAATGCTGCGCCAAGCGGGATTCGAACCGGCGACCTTCCGTTCACGTGCACGTAGCTCTACCAACTGAGCTACGTGACTAACCCATTAGAAACTCAGTTTTAATTATATTTATATACTCATTTGAATTAACAGAAAATACCTTTATTTACAAAAACGTTTTAATTCAATTGACCGGTGCTTGGGACAGGATTCGAACGCGCGACGTGAAGTTTATTTTGCACACAGTCCACCGCTGGACTGTGTGTCTAACCCGGTTATATTCTTGATTTATACTATACTTAACAACTACCTGTTTTTAACCCGGGTTAGTTCATGTTTAAAAAGGAATGTTATTACGTAAGGCGTGTGCGTAGTAAGGATCGAACTCGGGACGTGAATATAAAATTTGCACACAGTCCACCGCTGGACTGTGTGTCTAACCCGTTTATAATCCGGATTTTAATTTCTCTTATATTCTGAAATAGCTTCATCTTCTTCGTCGGATTACACGGTCAGCGTAATTCGACTGGTTAAGTTTGATTTTGTGATTTACAACGATCTTAGACATTAACAGAATTCAAAAGTAAGGAATGGAGAGAGTTTAAAGAACAGAATTTACCGATTGAAGATAATCACAGAAATCCGGCGAAGGTTCGTCGGTACTGGAAATGAACTCCGACTGTTGAACCAATTAACAGTGTGGATCGATTATTCACAACGTTAAATCACCTAAACAAGGTTTAAAAGAAGTGAAGAATATCTTACCAGTTCACAGTGGGATTCCGGCAATCTCAGGAACTTTCCGGCGAGGGTAAGATTTTTGTTAAACGTTGGCTAAGATTGATTCTGATGATGGAGTTGTGTTAGAGATTGACTAATCACATGCTTTAAACAAAAAGAGCCGAAACAATTACCGTGAGAATGTGAGTCCCGGTTTTCCGGTGATTTGCAGAAAAATTCCGGCGATCTGATTCAGAGAATTTTACGGTTCAGAAACTTGACGAAAATGAAATTGAGTGTTGTGGTGATAGTTATGAATCGTGCAAATGATCAGAACTTGAATTAAATTAGAGTTTGATAAATTTTTCGGTTTCAAATACCGGAAATGATGAAGCTTTATGTTCATTCAATTCGGAAAAAATACCCGCATCTCTTTCCAGTTACACCTACTACCTAAATTTCGGGACAAAATTTCTAAAAGTAGGGGATACCGTAACATTCGTTGTAAAACAGGTTTCAAAACACGCTTCGTTAAATAATTCAAGTACTTAATTTAAAGTCTTTTTGCGTATTTATTCACCATTTAATCCGAGTTATAAATTTATAGTTACTGAATAAATTAAAAGAATTAAAATATTAAATAAATAATAATAATACTAATAAATGAAATTTTAAATAATAAAAATAAAAATAAAAATAAAGGGGCAACCGGGTTTCGAACCCGGGTCCCCATCAAACACACACACAACCTACACCACTTCACTACACACACCTTTGTGTTTAAACTTGAAAACAAATTAGTTTTATAGTAAAACCAACTAGCAAACCTACAAGCTCAAGTTGTAGAGTCTATAACCGCCAAAACCCAATTTGAATAATCTCTGCAATTGACATTTTCCTTGAGATTATCGAATGTAACTGATGTCAAACATCAGTTATAACTAAAATCCAAATTCAATTAATTTGGAAACCGATTGAAATCAATGATTTCAAAATCAAGATTTTGAAACCGAAAACTTGTCAATCATTTGCCTATAAATATTACACCTTAACCTTCATCAGAACTCGCTCATTCTCCCTAGATCTTTCAAACCCTCTAAACTCTCTCAAACTTTGCAACCAACACCGCCGGAGTATTCCTGCTAGTTGCCGGAATCTTAACCGGAAAGGTATAACATCACTCTTACATCTAAAAAGCTCTTGTATTCGTTTATGTAAGTGATTAGTTGTTTTAAAAAGTTAATCGAAACTGTTTACCCAAGTGATCAGTTGGGTTCAATTTCAGGGTTCTTATTCATGAAGAAGATGAAGTCTTTCTAGTGTATAAATATAAATAAAAACGGGTATTTAACCAGGTTAGACACACAGTCCAGCGGTGGACTGTGTGCAGTTACAAATCACATACCCGGGTTCGAGCCTCACACGTAGCAAACCTTCTGAAATAAAAACCAAAATTTTTTAAACCTAATCAGCTATCCTTGGAGTAAGTATTTATAAATAATATAATCCAATGTTATTGCGGGTTAGACACACAGCCCAACTGGTTGGGCTGTGTGCACATGAACCATAGGTCTCGGGTTCGAAACGGCTTGTTGCAACCGGTTTTAAGCATTATAGATTCTTTTTAAATAAAAACAAAATATTTGCTTAAGCTAACTAGTATATATATAATTAAAATAGAGATTATTTCGGGTTAGACACGTAGCTCAGACTACGTGCATGTATATGGGAGGTTACGAGTTCGAACCTCACACGATGCCTATAATCCCAAAGTCAACACGGTCCGACCAGTCAACCCTGTAAAAGGATATATTTTTTTAATAACTATTTTCTATATTATTTTATTTAAAAATACTTAAAAATAAGACTTTTTAAGTTTAAAAATTGTAATAAATACCACAAAAATAGATCTAAAAATCTAATAAAAAGCATTAATAAAAAATATTAATTTCAAATAAAAGTTATATATTTATTGAATTATTACGTGATTATTTAGGTTAGTTTCCCTCGTCGGTTGAATCCTAAATCGTGCGCAATCGTCGTCAATTCAAGAAAACGCACCCACTATGAGTGAATCCTTACAAATTCCCATTTTTATTCATGTTTTGGGGTGTATCATGTGTCGTTTACATATCTTGTTTATTCAAACACTTGTGCTTCTACCATTATATGATCTAACGTGTTATGTAATGTTTGTTTGTTGTTATATGTGGTTACATTTTCTCATGAACGAGGCTCAGAAAACATGATACTCTATACATCAAGGTGCTGATAAGATGTATCAAGATCTACGATATTCTTACTGGTGTCCTGGCATGAAAAAGGACATCGCTATTTTTGTCTCCAAGTTCCTCACATGCTCTAAGGTTAAAGCTGAACATCAAAGACCTCAGGGTTACTCGTCCAACCTGAAATACCTGTTTGGAAGTGGAAAAACATAACCATGAACTTCATTACCGGGTTACCTCGCACCTCCAGTGGGTATGATACAATTTGGGTTATCATTGATCGTCTCACTAAATCAGCTCATTTCATTCCAATTCGCTTAGACTATAAGAACGAGAAGTTAGCTCGTATTTATATTGATGAAATTGTAAGCCGTCATGGTGTGCCTTTAAGTATCATTTCAGATCGAGATGGCCGCTTTACTTCACAAACATGGCAAGATGTGCAATCAGCGTTAGGTACACGTTTAGATCTCAGCACTGCCTTTCACCCCCAAACTGATGGTCATACTGCGCGCACCATACAAACTCTTGAAGACATGTTGCGAGCATGTGTTATAGACTTCAAGGGCAATTGGGATACTCATCTACCGTTAGCTGAATTTTTGTACAACAATAGCTATCATCGGCATTGCTCCTTTTGAAGCCTTATATGGTCGTAAGTGCCGATCTCCAGTTTGTTGACACGAAATTGGGGAAGCACAAATTACTGGACCTGAGTTGATCAAAGAAACGACTGATAAGATTCTTCAGATCCGCAATAATCTTCTAGCAGCTCGAAGTCGTCAAAAGAGTTATGCTGATAAACGACGAAAGCCACTTGAGTTTTGTGTTGGCGATTAAGTACTTTTGAAAGTATCACCATGGAAGTGAGTGGTTCGTTTTGGTCAAAAAGGCAAGCTAGCACCACGCTATGTGGGACCATTCAAAATACTCGAAAGCGTTGGTCTAGTAGCCTACAAGCTTGACTTACCAGAATTCATCCCACGTTTCATGTATCAAACTTGAAAAAGTGTCTCGCCGATGAAAATCTCCATATACCGTTGGAAGATATTCAGATTCATGAATCAATGCATTTCGTTGAACGACCTGTAGAAATCATGGACTTCGGTGAGAAGCGTTTAAGACGAAGTCGTATTCCAATACCAGGGTGCGTTGGGAGTCAAAACGAGGACCTGAGTTTACTTGGGAACGCGTAGACTCAATGCGTGAAAAATACCCGCACATCTTTCCAGTTACACCTACAACCTAAATTTCGGGACGAAATTTCTAAAAGTAGGGGATACCGTAACATTCATTATAAAACGGGTTTCAAAACACACTTCGTTAAATAATTCAAGTATTTAATTTACAGTCTCGTTGCGTATTCATTCACCATTTAATCCGAGTTATAAATTTATAGTTACTGAATAAATTAAAAGAATTAAAATATTAAATAAATAATAATATTATTAATAAATGAAATTTTAAATAATAAAAATAAAAATAAAAATAAAGGGGCAACCGGGTTTCGAACCCGGGTCCCATCAAACACACACACAACCTACGCCACTACACTACACACACCTATGCGTTTAAACTTGAAAACAAATTAGTTTTATAGTAAAACCAACCAGCAAACTTGCAAGCTCAAGCTGCAGAGTCGGTAACCGCCAAAACCCAATTTGAGTAATCTTTGCAATTGACATTTTTCCTTGAGATTAATCGAATGTAACTGATGTCAAACATCAGTTATAACTGAAATCCAAATTCAATTAATTTAGAAACCGATTGAAATCAATGATTTCAAAATCAAGATTTTGAAACCGAAAACTTGTCAACCATTTGCCTATAAATATTACACCTTAACCTTCATCAGAACTCGCTCATTCTCCCTAGATCTCTCAAACCCTCTAATCTCTCTCAAACTTTGAAACAAACACCGCCGGAGTGTTCCTGCTAGTGCCGGAATCTTAACCGGAAAGGTATAACATCACTCTTACATCTAAAAGCTCTTGTATTCGTTTATGTAAGTGATTAGTTTTTTAAACAGTTAATCAAAACTGTTTAACCAAGTGATCAGTCGGGTTCAATTTATGGGTTCTTATTCATGAAGAAGATGAAGTCTTGCTAGTGTATAAATATAAATAAAAAGGGGTATTTAACCGGTTAGACACACAGTCCAGCGGTGGACTATGTGCAATTACAAAGCACATACCCGGGTTCGAGCCTCACACGTAGCAAATCTTCTGAAATAAAAACAAAATTTTTTTAAACCTAATCAGATCACCTTGGAGTTAGTATTTATAACTAATATAATCCAATGTTATTACGGGTTAGACACACAGCCTAACTGGTTGGGTTGTGTGCACATGAACCGTAGGTCTCGGGTTCGAAACGGCTTGTTGCAACCGGTTTAAGCATTATAGATTCTTTTTAAATAAAAACAAAATATGGTTAAGCTAACTAGTGTGTGTGTGTGTGTGTTATATATATATATATATATATATATAATATTAAAATAGAGATTATTTCGAGTTAGACACGTAGCTCAGTTGGTAGAGCTGCGTGCACGTATATGGGAGGTCACGAGTTAGAACCTCACACGATGCCTATAATCCCAAAGTCAACGCGGTCCGACCGGTCTACCCTGTAAAAGGGTATATTTTTTTAATAACTATTTTCTATATTATTTTATTTAAAAATTATTTAAAAATACTTAAAAATAAGACTTTTTAAGTTTAAAAATTGTAATAAATACCACAAAAATAGATCTAAAAATCTAACTAAAAGCATTAATTAGAAATATTAATTACAAATAAAAGTTATATATATCGAATTATTACGTGATTATTTAGGTTATTGAATCCTAATTCGTGCGCAATCGTCGTCAATTCAAGAAAACGCACCCAATGTGAGTGAATCCTTACAAATTCCCATTTTTATTCATGTTTTGGGGTGTATCATGTGTCGTTTACATATCTTGTTTATTCAAACCCTTTTGCTTCTACCATTATATGATCTAACGTGTTATGTAATGTTTGTTTGCTGTTATATGTGGTTACATTTTCTCCTTTCAGTGCAATCATTCACATTAGGCCTATCAGTTCCTCGTTGGATACGAGTTGAGCATCGCGTGCCTTATTAGATCGGCTCCGTTTGATTGAGCCTTGATCTCACAGTTCATCATTTATCATGCTCATGTGTACATTGTTTGATGTTATGTGGTTTGTTAATAGATTTACATATACGTATGCTCAAATTTGTTTTATGCACATTTTTATTAAAATAACCAATAAAACTATTTCTTTCAAATGTTTAAATGAGATTCACTCGCCAACTTTTGTTGAACCAAATCTTTATTTTACACATGATACAGGTGGACACGCTGAGGAGAGGAACACTTAGGATTTGGCTTTAGAAGAAGAATAAAACATTGTTTGTCTAGAATATTTACTTGATTGTATTGTTTTACGTGTTTGTTGGGATATTCTCTTTAAATTTTGAATTAATAAATATGAAACTTAATTATAGTACATGACGAGAACTTTGATGGAAACCCAATCATGCCCCGACAACCATATCCGCTGTAGGTCAGGGTGTGACAGACAGTCAGGACCAATGCGTGCGTCCTTGGGATTTTCCTCCAGCCAACCCACATTGTAGGTTTCAACTACCATTTTCTTGATCTTGTTATAGACACGATAGGAAGTATTCTTAGAGTAACCCACGAAGATGCATGGATCCCCGCGTGATTCAAATTTTCCCTTAGCATCCATGAGTAGAAGAACACAAGGGCAACCGAACTTGCGGAAATGGTTAACCGAAGGTTTGTGACCTTCAACCACTTCATACGGTGTTTTCATGTGCCGTTTGTTGATCAGGGCATGGTTCTGAATATAACAAGCGGTATTGACTGCTTCTGCTTAGAAAATGAGAGGTAGTTCTGATTCGATCAACATAGTACGCGTAGCTTCAATTAGTGTCCGGTTTCTGCGTTCTGCAACCCCACTTTATTGAGGAGTTCTGGCTGCACTGAACTGTCGATCAATACCCTTGGAGGAGCAGAAAGAATTTAAGGTGGTGTTCTTAAACTCTGTACCATTATCACAACGAATAGCCTTCATAGTGGTGTCTGCCTGGTTTTCCATAAGTGTGATGAACTGTTTGACTAACTCAGCGGTTTCACTCTTTTGTGCCAGAAAGAATACCCAAGTAAAACGAGAGTAGTCATCAATGATAACCAGACAGTATACCTTCCATCCAATGCTCAGAATATTTGTCGGGCCAAGCAGGTCCATATGAAGCAATTCTAAGACTTTTGACGTGGAGGGTGCGGGTTTCGACTTGTGCGGCTGTCGATGTTGTTTCCCACGAGCACATGATTCACACTTTTCAGTCTGCATAAAATCCTGAACCGGTAGATCTCTAACTAAACCACCTTTTGCAAGTCTATTTAAGTTCTTCATGTTGTCCGAGTCGACTGTGCCATAAAATTGCATCGTGATCAGCAGTCGACGAGAACAGGCAGGTAAGCTTATCGGTTGGGGCTTTGTTCATATCAATGACATATGCATCCTTTCCGTGCAACTTTGAGAAGAATCCATTCATCCGGAATCATGAGGCCTGGTTTCAGCACATAACACCCTTTCTTGGTAAAAAGAACATCCAAATGATTATCGCAGAGCTAAGACACACTCAAGAGTCTATGCTTCAACTCAGGAACATAATTCACATTCTTGAAACTGAGAGCTCCATTTCACACTGTTCCTCTCATAGTTATCTTTCCCGTTTCTCCACATGCGAAGGAGACAAACCCGCCATCAAAAAACAGAATGTCATTTAACTGTGAGATGTCTCCTGTCATGTGCCTGGAACAGCCACTGTCGATATACCAGAGTATGACGAGAGTCCGCCAAAGCTATTCCTGCACGTTTCAACAGGTGTTAGTTAGAAGCTGCAACCCAGACCATTGACGATCTGGGCGTGCCATGTGCATCAACATAAGTAACCTCACGAAAAATTAAATTAGCTGAGGATGAGATCGATGATGCTTTTGATTTGTCCGATTTTGGGACTGAAGACTGGATCTTGGTCAAGATCTTAGGCCTCCAGGCTAGCGAGTTAGACTTCTGCACATCTTTCGAAGCGCTAGAAAGATTCAGAGAACCTGAAGGTCTTAGAGATTTGGGAGTTTGTCTCTTAGCCATGTTCCAGTCTTGATTAGAGGGCTTAGCCGTAGTAAATCGAGCCTTAGGTAGGCGATTTGGCATAGCTTTCTAATATTTTGATAATAGGGCATTAAAAGGCATAATGCTTTTTGACAATTTCGTGCAATGTACCCAGGAAATCCACAGTTGAAACAGGTTTGTCTCTTCTAGAAGAAGACAGTCCGTTCAGCTTGGGAAATTCTAGGCAACTTGTCTATCAGTTTCTTGCTTGCTAGTACTGTCTGCTGGTGCAAGGTCTTAGTCTTGGCTGTAGCCTGCTCACAACCATCAGCACACCTATAAGTTTTATGATTTGAATTAGATAAATTGGAGTTGGTAGACTTAGGTACAAATTTAACTGATTTCTGTTCAACTGGCTGCTTAACAGATTCAGTTTGGGGCTGCTGAGTCAATTTCTCAGAATGAGGAACTGGATCAACAGCAGCCTTTTCAGTAGGCCGAAGTGCCTGTTTGGTTTTCTTATTTTTGGATCTACGCGTACCCCGTTTCTTTTTATTAGATTTCAAATCATTTTGTGTGGCAGATTCTTCAGAGGAAACGGGTGAGTCAGTAGGGACATCCTTTTTTGAACCGTCAGAAGATGAGCTTTGATCGTTAAGAAATCTCTGTATTTTGAAAAGTTTGAGATTCCGATTCAGATTAATTTTCACAATTTTTATCTGTATCAGCAGAGGGAAGTTGCTCATTTTCTGTCATTTCAGAATCAGTCAACCGATCTTTGTTCGAAGAATCTGATTCGCCCGATCCTTCTGGTACTGTGCCAGTGTCACTCATCACGTATTCAGTTGGTTGGTTGATTTCTTCACTGTCAATCCTAGGATTAGCATCAACAGCCGGTACTTCCAGAGAAAAACTCCCAGTCTCTTCAGTAGGAACTGAGGAAACCGAATCATCTGTCGACGCTGTACCTGTAGCAAAAATTATGTTATCATCACAAGAGTTATCACATTCATTATCAGGATGCATAACATCAACTTTAAATGAAAAACCAGAATTAAAAATGTCTACGTTATCAACACAACCAACATTGTCTGAGAATATAAATTGTTCAGCAAGAAATTGATCCAAAATGTCAAAAGCAGGTTTATAAAAATCATAATCAGCAGTAGAATTGTCTGAATTTGAATTCAGACATTCCTCTTTATCACCATCTGTAATATCCTCAACTAATCTTTCTTCTGCACATGAAGTAGAAACGTTAGTAGCATTCATTGAGTCAGTTTCAGTTTCAGGAGGATTTTCACTTTTTGATTCTGTGGGTGATGTTGCTACCTCGTCTTTAGGCATCATTTTCTCTAAATCATCTGAACTACAAGAGGGATTGTCACCAGATTCATGTGAAAATGGTGTGGAAGTGAAGAAAACATCATCCTTCTTGAGTTCAGTTGGCTTAGAGAACTTTAGGTAATAGGGCTTCCACGATTTTGAAAGATAATCTGATGGTTTACCGTACATCATATTTTCTTCATTTTCTAGTTCAGTCTCAGAGTCAGGCATTCTTGTGTAGTTATGATTATATGGTGGAGGAGCCCTATTATACCCAAGGCCTTTTGTATAATTTTTCTGATAGTTAAGCTGTAGATGACACAAGTCCTTGACCAGCTTGCTAGAAGTTTCAAATTTTTTAATATTTATTTCATTTTCTTGAAACTTTCCTATCAAGGAATTTAGCTTGGCTAAAGTTGCTTGAAGTTCTACGTCCTTTTCAGCTAATTTTAGCTTATAGTCGTATACCCAACATTGCTGTTGGTTCAAGTCAAGCTTTAGCTGACCTATGTCTTGTTTTTGAGCTTCGACCTTTTCCATAAGAAGCTTGTTCTTATGTTTAAGGGCGATGTTCTGTGAAGCAGCTTGTTGATATTCAGCTACAAGAGTTGAATTGTTGGCATGCATTTGTGATAATTTAAAACGACAACTATCTGAACAAAGAATGCGATTTACCGTTTCGGAAAGATAAGGTGTCTCAGTTGTCTGCGCCATCATGCAGTGATTGCTGTTCTTAGAAAGATTTAGAGTTTCCATCTGAGCTGCCGCATCTGCCCAGTTGAATCCTTCATGTTGTTGTGCCACCAAAGATGTTGATTTCCCGCCAGAGCTACTCGAGGGACTTAAAGCAGATTTTGAAGGAGATGGCGACTTCTTGCAAGCCCGAGCAAAATGTCCTTGCTCATGACATCTATAGCATTTTAGCTTATCTTTTGTCAATCCAGTCTTCAGATTTAACAATGGTTGCCTCTCGTACTTCTTTTGAAATTTGTTGACGCGGAAAGCAGCCATTGCAAGATTCCAGGACACGTCAATCTCTTCCAAATCCTCCTCCATTATTTCATCTATTTCAGTTGGGAGAACAGATGGAGGAGTCAAGTCACATGCTAAGAAGGCATTTAAGCTGTTAATCATTGAGGCAGCTATAGCCAATTTCTCCTCATTCTCGTTAGTGAGAAAAGCAGAATTGGACACAGCTTAAGCATGAGCCGATGCAGGAGCAACAGATTGAGGAATGCCGCCTTGTTGAGTTGTAGCAGGAATGGCAGGACTGTACACCATGTTAGGATACTGAGCATGATATTGTGTCTGAACCTGTGCCGTAGAAATCATAGTGGGAGTCCGAGACTGAAGACCATACACATACTGGGTCTTCTGTGGTGAGGCGAGAGGACTGTACACCAAGTTTGAGCTACCTGGTGTGTGAGAACTTCCTTTCAAAGGGCTATAAACAAGATTTTGAGACATTAACGCTGTGTTTTGCCTTGTAAAACCAGCCGCCATCAGACTGCTTTGATGATTGATGTCTCTCTGCTTGTTATCTATCTCACATGATTTAATGGTTGCAATCATTTCTGTGAGATGACATCGTTCAGATTTTTTGTCTTCTTGATCATGCCAACATCAGCATCCCAGCTCTTTGGTAAGGAATTTAACAATTGTCCTCATGACACTGTTTGTAAGAGTGATTTCAGCTGAAATCAACTGAGAGACAAGCTTCACATATCTTCTAATCTGGTTCTCAATGGTTTCCCCATAAATATGGTTAAACAAGCTAAACTGTTGATTCAGTTGATTAACTTTGCTTGCCTTCATGTCAGCATTTCCCTCATAAAGATTCTTCAATTAACTCCACACTTCTTTAGCTGTCTTGCAATTTCTGACAGCTATATAAATGTCAGGTCCGAGTGCCATTGTTAGAATAACTGAAGCCTTTTCATCTTCTTCAATTATTTTCACATCTTCGGGAGTCCACAAATGACTTGGTTTAGGGATCTTAGTATCAGGATCTTCACCGGTACTGTAAATGATTGTTCGCGGACCGTTCATAATACATCTCCAAACCCCAGGCTCTTTGGCCTTGCAGTACTGCTCAAATCTGAATTTCCACTCATAGTATCCATCTTCGTATAGCAGACGAGGCACCTTGGTTGAAGTGCCAATAACTTCAACTAGCTCTTGATGAAGGGCCAGTATCTGTGATTGTAGTGCTGCCAAGGTGGCATTGGCCAAATCTTGAGTGGTCATATAGCTGTTCATCATTGTTAACTTTATTAAACTTACATAGTAAATTAAATTAAAGTTAATTTGAAATTCTTATAATTAACAGTGATCCGAAGATGAGTCCGAGATAGAAAGGTCCGAGATGAGTTCGAGATAGACAGTCAGAGATGAGAAACCGAAATAATTCCAAGATGAATATCCGAAGAGAAATCCGGAAAGCAATTCGAGATGATATGATCCGAAATAAAAAATCCAGAAAGCAATCAAGATGATAAGATCCGGAATAGAAAACCAAATCCGTAATGAGAACTTTATCCGGAATAAAGTCTTGATCCGGAATAAAGGCTTAATCCAGAATAAAGGCTTTATCCGGAATAGAAGTCTTATCCGGAATGAGAGTGCGTATCCGAAAATAACAATATTCTGAAATTCCTGCACAAATAAACACAAAAAAATTTTAAACAGTAATCCTTATCCGGAATCCGAGTAATCCGGATAAGGTTGTTGAAGTTGTTGATGAACAATAGTCCGGGATCAATCCGAGATGGATGGTCTCCTTCGTGTCCTTCGGATCTTCAACTAAGCCCAATCCAAAATACTTAAATCTTCTTCGTGTTCTTCAGAACAGTAGCAATGCGAGATGGGAACAACAACAATCTTCAACTCTGAACAGTAGCAAGAATCTTCAACAGTAACAATCCGGGTTGACCAATAACGATTTTTCAATTCTGAACAGTTCTTCGATCTGCGATACCTAGAGCCTGTATTGTACAGCAGGCTCTGATACCAATTGTAAGTCCAGTGATCGGATCTAACAGGTATTGCAAGACCAATCGATTGTAGAAATAAAGATTAGAATGAAGAACAATCCTTAATCAATGCAACTTGCATACACCAGAATAGTGTCTGATACAAGTTTTTCAATAATAACTAACTAGCCCCAAAACATTAACCTAATACATGTATTTATACTAATCACATAGCCCACTAGTTACAACCCTAGGCCCATGAGGCTCTAGGAAGCCCAAAACCCTTAAACTTAGCCTAAATGTAGCACTAATGTGTAAACCTTTAGTTATAAGCCCAACATGGACAGTTTATTTCATTTGTTTATAGTATTGTAATTTCTATCGGAATTTAATGAAGTATTTTTGGAATTACATATATACGTATTCATCCTCTTCAAACGAGCGTCTCGATTTTACTCGAAATTTGTGCTCTGCTATATAATTCCAAAAGACCTTAATGGAATTGATTATGTCAAGTGGCATAGACCACACATTGGCCAAGAAATGATAGTTAAGGACAAGGGGCCTTCTATCAGGATAGTTAGGGGAAGTTATCATTCTATCCAGAGGTGGTGGACTAGGTTCAAACCTCCAAGGTCGTTAAAACCGGGACCATTAATCAATCATTAAGGTACTCTTATGTTAACATTATGGAATGTTCATACTCCTGGTAGTGTGACTTGAGGAACCACACTAGCCGTCTAGGTAAAAAAGACTACGTCCTAAGACCTACTATATAGCCTATGTGATCAATGTGATCCCGGCTAATGTCATCAATGCGATGACAACAGACAGGCCAATGTGCCCAATTTTATGTCCAATGTGACAGGCCAATGTGCCTAAATTTATGTCTAATGTGACAGGCCAATGTGCCCAATTTTATGTCCAATGTGACAGGCCAATGTTCCCAATTTTATGTCCAATGTGACAGACCAATGTGCCCAATTTTATGTCCAAGGTGACAAGCCAATGTGCCCAATTTTATGTCCAGTGTGACAGGCCAATGTGCCCAATCTTTATGTCCATTAGTGACAAGCCTATGAGATGTATATAATTGTCTAAATGACAATGACAGTTGTGACATTACGATCCACTATCTAATAATATATGAACTATGTCCAGATTGTAATTTGCCTTTGATGGTCCTGTTAAGACCTAGGCCAAATATAGATATGATAAGCCTAAGAGTTGTGATGTTATTCACACTAGCTTAAATAGGCGATGGATTGTTATATCCAATATTTAAGCCAATATGGTTGTTATACCATGGCTAAGAGAAATTTTGTTTAATGTTTAGAGCCAAAGCTTCAAAATGGTAAACTCGGACGAGGCACAGAGTAGCCACCGAGAGATTAGCTCTAACAAGGCTGAAAATATAGTCGTTAATAATGATGATATCCAAGCTCGCATAGATGCAGCTATTGGAAAGGACATGGAAAAGGCCATAGAAAAACTTAGGGAGTCGAGTGCTACTCGCTGACCATTATTGATTCCGCCATCCTCAGCTCATAAAGAGAGCTCAGTTCACTCTTCAAATGCGAAGAGTGAACCAAAGAAAATAGAATTTGCTGATAGGTCTCGTTCTTTTAAATACGGATGTACTTGCAAATATTTTGTCTCCTGCAAGCCCCGAGATTTCAATGGGGAAAAAGGAGCAGTAGAAGTCTTGAAATGGCTTGATGAGATGGAGACAATAGTGGATATCAGCGGATGTGCTAATAAGGATGTGGTTAAGTATGTATCACATTCCTTCAAGGGCGATGCTCTCATTCGGTGGAAGGCAATGGTTAATCTACAGGTAAGATACACCTGTACAACTTGGGATGGTCTAAGTTTGTCGATCTAGTCAAGGAGACTTACTGTCCACCTCATGAGGTGGAGAAATTAGAGACAGACTTTCTGACTCTTTCAATGAAGAACCTAGATTGTCGGAAGTATGTTTCTAACTTCAATTCCCTGTCAAGATTAGTTTCATATTTAATCACCCCTGAATCTAAACGCATTGCGCGTTTCATTAACGGGTTAGCGCCCAAAATAAAGGGCATGGTAAAGGTTGCTCAGCCTAGTACCTATAGGTCCGCTGTAGACCTATCTCTCTCCCTCACCTTAGATTTACTGAGGCAAAGGTCAGTTAGGACTGAAACTGACGGAAAGAGGAAACGGGAGGATAATAACTCCCAAAGGTTCAAAGAGAAAGGAAATTTCGGGTTTAAGAAGAACCAGCACACATCTAATGACAAACCTCTGTGCAAGAACTGTAACTACAGACATTGGGGGACAGTGTAGTGTTTAATCCACAGACTAAACCCTGTGGTATCTTTATGAGAAAGGTGCATAAGACCCTAGAATGTAAGGATCTTAAGAATGTTGTCTGCTACGGCTGTAATGAAAAAGTGCATATTACGTTCAATTGCCCCAAGGAACCCAAAATTAATGATGCAAAGCCTGGATAGGCTAAGAAAGGGAATGCCCGGGCCTTTCAAATAAATGTCAGGGAGGCCGTTAATGACAATAACGTCATAACAGGTACATTCCTCATCAATGATGTATATGCTAGAGTTCTTTTCGATTCAGATGCAGATAAATCTTTTGTTGACCATAAGTTTAGTAAGCTATTAAACTTACCCATAAGAACTCTAGACATAACTTATGAGGTAGAACTTGCTGATGGAACGTTAGAAATAGCATCTTCCATTCTTGATGGATGTTTTATATCCATTAAGAATCATTCTATCCCTATCTCTCTGTTGCTAATGAATTGGCAGGATTCGATGTAGTTTTAGGCATGGATTGGTTATCCCATAACCAAGCCTGTATTGCCTACGATAAGAAACTCATCGAAATCAAAACCCCATCTGGTGAAACAATCACCATCCCTGGAGATTCACACTATGGATTGCCAGATAAGGTGTCGTTATTTAAGGCATCCAAGTGTTTGGTGAGAGGTAGTGTCATTTACATGGCACAAGTAACTATAAACGAGCCTAAGCCAAATATTGAAGACCTTCCAGTTATCTTGAAGTATCCCGATGTTTTCCCTGAAGAATTACCAGGCCTACCTCAAGATAGGCAAGTAGAGTTTAGAATTGATATCCTGCCAGGATCAGCACCTGTTGCCAATGCTCCATATCGGTTAGCACCAACGGAAATGAAGGAGTTAAGAGTTCAATTAGATGAACTTTTATAGAAAGGCTTTATTCAGCCTAGTTCCTCACCTTGGGGAGCTCCTATTCTATTTGTTAAAAAGAAAGACGGTTCAATGTGGATGTGCATTGATTACCGAGAACTGAACAAGATGACGATTAAGAACCGATATCCTCTGCCCAGGATCGATGACTTATTCGACCAACTTCAAGGGACTAGTTATTTCTCTAAGATCGATTTAAGATTAGGAGATCAACAGCTGAAGGTTAAGAACGAGGATGTTGCTAAGACTGCCTTCAGGACCCGATATGGTCATTTTGAATTTCTAGTGATGCCTTTTTGACTCACAAATGCACCTGCAGCATTCATAGATCTCATGAATAGGGTCTGCAAACCTTATTTGGATAAGTTGTCATTGTCTTCTTAGATGACATACTTATCTATTCTCGTCATCAAATTAATCACGAGAAACACCTTTAGTGCATTCTAGATTTACTAA
This sequence comes from Scalesia atractyloides, assembly GCA_947069175.1. NCBI lineage: Eukaryota > Viridiplantae > Streptophyta > Magnoliopsida > Asterales > Asteraceae > Scalesia > Scalesia atractyloides. The sequence goes on from CAMTDV010001632.1 coordinate 24,397,939, forward strand.
GGCAGGAAAAACTTTATGCTAAATTTTCTAAATGTGAATTTTGGCTTAGAGAAGTCCAATTTCTTGGACATACGATAAGTGAGCGTGGTATCCAAGTGGATCCCGCCAAAATAGAAGCCATAATGAATTGGGAAGTACCCAAAACCCCATCGGAGATTCATAGTTTCTTAGAATTGGCTGGTTACTATAGGAGGTTCATTGAGAACTTTTCAAGGATAGCCACTCCTTTAGCTACCTTAACCCGTAAGAATGTCAAGTTTGTTTGGGGTCCAAAACAACAAGAATCTTTTGAGATTTTAAAACACAAGTTGAGCAATGCTCCTGTGTTATCTCTACCTGAGGGTATTGAGGATTTTGTAGTTTATTGTGATGCTTCGCACACTGGCATGGGTTGTGTGCTAATGCAAAAAAGGCAAAGTAATTGCTTATGCATCACGACAATTAAAGGTGCACGAAAGAAATTACACCACCCATGATTTGGAATTGGGTTTTGTTGTATTTGCACTAAAGTTGTGGAGACATTAGTTATATGGCACAAAGTGTACTATATACACTGACCATAAAAGTCTCCAACATCTGTTCAATCAGAAGGAATTGAACATGTGACAACGTCGTTGGATGGAAACACTTAACGATTACGATTGCGAAATTCGTTACCATCCCGGCAAGGAAAATGTCGTTGCTGATGCCTTAAGTCGTAAGGAAAAGGTTAAACCTATTAGGATTAATGCCAAGAGCATTGAGCTCGGAAATAGCTTGAATGAAAAGCTATTAGATGCGCAGAAGCAAGCTCTATTAGAGGCTAATATTCCTAATGAGGGATTAGGTGGAACTATTGATCACTTAGCGCCTGGAAAGAATGGAATCCTTAGATTTAATGGAAGAATCTAGGTTCCAATCTTTGGGGACTTAGAGATCTAATCCTCCAAGAAGCGCATAATACAAGATACTCTGTTCACCCGGGGGGTGACAAGATGTATCAGCATCTGAAAAAGAATTATTGATGGATGAGTTTGAAGAAAACCATAGCCACTAATGTAGCTAAGTGTCTGACATGTTCGCAAGTTAAGGCCGAATATCAGAAGCCGTCAGGACTTCAACAACAATTGGAAATTCCCACTTGGAAATAGGAAATGGTGAAAATGGACTTGATTACCAAGTTACCTAAGACCAAACGTGGTAATTACATGATTTGGGTCATTGTAGATAGGCTGACTAAGTCAACACATTTCTTGTCAATTAAAGAAATGTATAATTCAGACAAATTGGCTAAGTTGTATGTGGGCAAGATTGTGTCCCTACATGGTGTGTCGGTATCTATTGTATCTGATAGAGATACTAGATATACCTTTCACTTTTGGAAAAGTTTCCAACAATCTTTAGGCACAAGATCAAACTTTAGTACGGCTTACCACCTGCGGACGGATGGTCAAAGTGAGCGTACTATTCAAACATTGGAAGACATGCTTATAGCATGTGTAATTGATTTAGCTGGAAGTTGGGATGACCACTTACCCCTAATAGAATTCTCCTACAATAATAGTTATCATACGAGCATCAAGGCTGCTCCTTATGAGGCCTTGTATGGGAGAAAGTGTCGAACGCCCGTGTGTTGGGCAGAAGTTGGGGAAGCCCAACTATCAGGACCTGAGATTGTCCTAGAGACCACAGACAAGATTGTGCAAATCCGTCATCGTCTTAGAGCTGCCCGTGATAGGCAGAAGAGCAATGCTGACAAGAGGCGTAAACCTCTTAAATTCCAAGTAGGGGATAAAGTTATGCTGAAGGTATCACTTGGAAAGGTGTAATGAGGTTTGGAAAGAAGGGCAAGCTAAGCCCAAGAAGGACCATTCGAGATAATCGAATGTGTCGGCACTGTAGCTTATAAGCTTAAGCTACCAGAGGAGCTTAGTGGAATTCACGATGTATTCCACATATCCAACCTTAAGAAATGTCTAGCCGATGAGTCGCTAGCAATGTCACACAAAGATGTGCAAATAGATGAAAACCTGAGGTTTGTTGAGAAACCAATTTCGATCGAGGATCGACAGGTTAAGAAGCTCGAAGGAAATTAATACCTATAATAAAGGTTAAGTAGGATGCCTTTAGAGGTCCTGAGTTTACATGGGAGGTTGAGTCCACTATGCGACAAAAGTACCCCCATCTTTTTGAATAAAATCTCGAGGATGAGAATTCTTTTAAGGGGGTGAGGATGTAACACTTTGTAAAATTATGTCCAATAGTATAGTGACACGTCTTGTATTTTTATTTTAGTCAATTAAAGACTAATAGGGACTAAAGGTGTCAACATGCTCAAACTGAGCCTCTGAGTGACTGACTGATGTTAACATGCATAAATGTAACCAGCTGAGTGGCTGATATGTTAACATGCTTAAACTTGGCCTATGAGTGACTGATATGTCAACATGCCTAGCCTTTGAGAGTCATCGGAGTCAACATGCTTATAGTGGGCCTCTGAGTGATCCTTTACGAAGTTCTAACTCTCATGTTTCCCATTTGTTGGACGAGAGGGATCAAATCCGTAAATATGTGAAAGTTGGATGATGGAGGGGTTAAAAGTGTCAACATGTTAAACCTCTTAGTGACCTTTTAACGAACGAGAGCTCGACAATGTCCAGGTATACTCCCGGGTACGCCAAATATTAACTACGGAGGGCTAAATATGCTAAAAAGGTGTTTTAGAAGGTTTTATAAGTTAAGGGGCTAAAGTGTCAAACTTTGAAAGTGGCCTAGGGGCGCTCACGGCGCGCGAGAGGCCAGGCATGTTCCTCTCGCGGCCCGCCAGAGACCTGTATCTACAGAAAAATTGTTTGGCCTCCACACAAATTGCAAAAAACCAATGTATTCTGTAAGTCCTGAAATCCGATCTACCAGATATCACAAACCTAATCAGTAGCGGAAATAATGATTAGGAAGAAGAACAATTTCTTGAATCAAAATCAACTTGCATACGCCAGAATAGTGTCTGATACAAGTTTTTTAGTTACAACTCTCTAACCCCTAAACCTTGAACTAAGACATATATTTATACTAATCACTAAGCCCAACAGTTACAACCCTAGGCCCACAAGGCACTAGGAAGCCCAAAACCCCCTCAAAGCCCAAATTTAGCTCTAATGTGTAGACCTTTATTAATGTAAGCCCAACAATCTCCCCATAGGTTTACATCATTAAGCCTTCTAGTCTTTAGGTTGTGCATCCACTCCCAATCATCCAACAATAATACCAGCCACAGCAGCTTACCAATCTTTAGCGCATGCCTCGTACAACTCTGCTATTCGAATTTGATGTGAAGCAAGAACCTGCAGATCTTCATCATGAAAAATTACCAAATCAACCACATCGTTCACCCTAAATGCCTTCTCCTTTGTCACAATAGCCACACTACCAACCTTGGGATCATACAGCCAGAAATTAAAGTTCTTCAAAATTCCTCTCGAAAAGGTTGGAGCAAGCGGTATAACAAGTTACTTATCCGTTGGGGGCCACATTACCTACTTAAACCTCCTCCCTGTTCTTGCATCACGTACTCCTTTTGTAGCTCGTAAATACAGTTCAGCTATTTTCATTGTCTTGAACCCATTCTTTACCTCATGTTCCAACTTCTTGAAAAACCTCCAGCCTGGACCTCATTCAGTTGTATCATCGTCAGAGTACGGAGCTCGTAAGAAATAAGTCAGAGCAATCTTTTTCCACGTTTCAAACTGAGACTCCTTAGAATAATACTCCCGAGTCCCGTCTTGTCTAACAATGATCCACATTTTCTTGACATGGTCGTACATCCAGCTCAACACCTTTGATTTATTTCCAACCTTGTTGTAGTAGCTTGAGCCAAGCTCCATGACATACCGTTCTGACTGGTTTGAAGGATCTTTCAATTGAAAATTCTCATCAAGCGGATTGACATCAACGTTTTTCATCAACACCATCTGCTTCTTCTTTTGGGTCGTTGGACGCTTCTGACTTGCAGTATATTTCTTTCTCGGATCACGCAGATGGTCATCCAACCCAGCTTGTCATTCAGAAGCCAACTATTTTGCTGCTAACCTGTCTGCTTCACTTTCTTCTGCCGCTCGTTGCTCAGCTGCTCTATGTCTATGTTCTATGTTAGTCGGATCATCAGTATGGTCAGAGAATTCCCTCCCAAACTTGTTCTCCAATTTAGCTTTCAAATCAAACACCATAGTCATTAGCATAGTGACGTCCCCTTGCAGTTGATCGATCGTTTGGTCTCTCACGTCTAAGCGTGTCTGCAGTGACACAATCTGAGCATCCTTAAGTATGACTCCCTGCTCTAACACAATCACCCGCTTCTTCAAATCCACAACATCAACTTCTACATCTTCATCATCACTGTCCAGACCACTAAACTCAAACTCATGTTTTTTCGATCTTCGCGAGTAATCCATATCATCATCCTCAGCACCACCTGTACCACTTCCACCTGCGCTAGATCCCTCAGCACCCACTGAACTTCTGCCAAAATCCATCATTCGTAATGCCGAGTCTGCTGGAATAGAAACAACTGTGGAATACGTATCAATGTGAGCAGTTACTGGTTCAGATGAAATAGGAGGATTAACCATCGAGCGTCTGCTATAGATACAGTAACTGAAGATAAAGCAGGAGTAGATGTCACTAGTGTAGACTCTTCAGCAATACTAACAACATGAGCTTCTGGCTAACTTGGTTGAACAATAGGCTCTGTTCGTCGATCAAAGGTACTTCGTCCTCTTCATCATCTTCAACCACACCTACCGGAACATCAACAGAGGGGATTACCAGAGGAGGATCACCCTGTCGTTCTTCAATTTCTTTTAGATGAGCAATTAGGGCTTCTAAGTTCTCCGAAGACAGCTCTGGCAAGACTGGAGTCAGGTTGGCATTAAACTCAGTAAGATCATCTATGAAAGCTTGTTCCGCGTCAGTATCCTCATCTGTAACAAAATCTTCAATCTCGACCTCTTCTCTTTTGCGGGCACATCATGCTCTTCAGCAACAATAGCGTTGACTGGTGTGGGAGCAGGGACATCCTATCTGATCACTTCAGCAAATTTTCCAAACTTCTTCAATGGAAAACGACCAACAAAGATAGTCTTTGATGTCGAGTGATTCTTCTTCATTGTGCTAAAGATAGTTGGTCCAATTGGCTTCATGTTTAATAAATTTGCATCCGAAGCATCCTTGGTCAAGTCGGGATATCTAGCATCCAAAATCAGCTGTACGAAACGTGGATATAACATAAACATCCTCTTCTTGGACTGCTCTAAAATCTTCTTCATGTTTTCGAAAATATAACCTGAGAAGTTATACTTCCAGTCCATAATAAGAGCTATGATCGCAGAAGTCTGGGTTTGATTCGGTTGATCTAAGCCTCCCTTGTTCTCGGAAATGCACTGCATAAACATGTGTTCCAATAATCTCCAGTAAGCAGGAAACATCTTCTTGTGTAACGGCGGATACGACCCTTCATAACTCATCTCTGCAAGTATGAGCAACACTTTTCCTTTGCGTACACAGTCAGGTTACTTGTGGCGTCTGCAATATGTAAAACTTCTCGAACGCAGGCTTCATTTACCAAGATCTCCTTCCCCTGTATCTGAGAACTAATATACGGTCTCTCGTCAGCTCCTCTCTGGTGGAATCGAGCTCTCTTCCAAAACGAGTGCACGAGATCTCTGTATATAATTGGATTAGCACAAAGTGCATAAGCAATCTTGCACGCATTTAGACCCGCCATCATCGATTGGAACTCTTGATAAAATTCAGCTGGTGGATCCGATAGGTATCCTGCCTGATTATGGAACTGCTCCTCCACCAACATAACTGCATCAAAGGCCTCTTCTACCATTTCTGTCAAAACAATAACCAGGTTAAATCAATTTTAATGCAACTAACAGAAGTTAACGGAGTTTATTCTGATAAAAGATCAACATGAATTAGATGGTTCAAACAGATTTCAAAGGTTCAAATATTAAAAGGTTCAAATCAGTTTGAACGGTTCAATCATTTGAAAAAGGTTCAAAAGAGTTCAAAGGTTCAACCCCTCGAATTCGGATTCACTAACAGGTCAACAGTAATCCGGATGAACCTTTCATCAATCCGAATTAGCAAAGAGGTCAATAGTGTTTCAGATGAATCATCATTTCGGATTAGCATGCAAATCAACAGTATCTCGGATAAATCATCAATCCGGATGAATATTATCTGAGATGAAATCCGAGTTCATCAACTCGGTTGAATATCCATCCGGAATGAGATCCGAAATGCAAGTTCCTTTGAAGGCCAATCCGAAATGCTGTCCAAAATGCATGAAACTTGAAGATTATCATCTGATTTTATGATTTTAAAGAATAATTTACCTAATCTGCATTAATTCTCGTCCAAGGGTCGTAAGATGTAGCCCACTTTATCAAGTTCAAGATACTTGATATCATTCCCCTCCAAGTACAGTTTGAGCCGATGCCCATTCACCATTTGTTTCTTGTTGGTCTGCTCATCAAAGATATCAGCATCTCCAAACCTTCCCACACTTGTAATAACATATGGGCCCATCCACTTGCTCTTTAGCTTACCCGCGAACATCTTCAACCGTGAATTAAACAACCATACTTTTTGACCCGTTTCAAAAGTTCGCTTTCGAATCTTTATGTCGTGAACCTTCTTGAGTTTATCCTTATATGCAGCTGCACATTCATATGCTTCATCTCGAATCTCTTCGATCTCACTCAATTGAAGTTTTCGGATCTTTCCCGCTTCATCATAACCAGCGTTTACCGTCTTAATGGCCCAATACGCTCTATGTGCCAACTCCATTGGTAAATGGCACCCCTTCCTAAACACCATCCGATAAGGGGTCGTACCAATAGGAGTCTTGTAAGCCGTGTGGTATGCTCACAACGCATTATCCAATTTACTTGCCCAATCCTTTCTGTCTGTTCGCACAGTTATCATTAGAATTTCTTTGATCTGACGGTTAGACACTTCGACCTGTCCACTGGTTTGTGGATGATATGGTGTGGCAACGCGGTGGTTCACATTATATCTCTTTAACAATTTGCTAAAATTAAAATTTTTGAAATACGAACCACCGTCACTAATTATAATACGTGGGATTCCAAAACGAGCAAAAATATTCGATTGCACAAACTTACATACAACCAAATGATCGTTAGTCCGCGTCGGTATGGCTTCAATCCACTTCGAAACATAGTCCACGACCACAAATATATATAAAAGCCCATTTGAACTTGGAAACGGTCACATGAAGTCTATCCCCCACACATCAAAGATTTCTACTACTAAGATAGGTTGCATAGGCATTTCGTCCCTCTTTGAAATACTCCCCAACTTCTGGCAATTCAGACAATTCCGGGCAAACTCACATGCGTCTTTAAAAATTGTGGGCCAATAGAACCCGCACGTGAGCACCTGGTACCCCGTCTTATGACCGCTAAAATGCCCCCCACAAGCGGAGGAGTGAGCATGGGTTAAGATTTCAACCACTTCCGATTCCGGAACACACCTTCTAATTGCCTGATCAGGCCCAATTTTGAACAAGTCCAGTTCATCCCAAATATACTGTTTAACTTGTACCATGAACTGTTGTCGTCTTCTCTTTGTCCAATGTTCGGGAATAGCACCCGTGGCCAAATAATTCACGTAATGTGCGTACCACGGAGCCGTAGAAGGAGAGACAGCGAGCAACTGTTCATCCGGAAATCGTTCATTAATCTCACCTAGATCATCAACCCCTTCAATTAAAATCCAAGACAAGTGGTCCGCCACCACATTTTCACTTCCCTTTTTGTCTCTAATTTCCAAATCAAATTCTTGCAATAAAAGTACCCATCGAATCAACCGAGGTTTAGCATCCTTCTTTTCCATTAAATACCGCACTGCGCTATGGTCAGAATAAACCACCACTTTGCTCCCCCAAATATATGACCGAACTTATCCAAGGCATACACCACCGCTAATAATTCTTTCTCGGTCGTGGTATAATTTAGTTGCGCCTCGGACAGAGTTTTGCTGGCATAATAGATCGCCACCGGTTTCTTATCAACCCTTTGCCCCAAAACTGCACCAATAGTTGTATCGCTGGCGTCGCACATGATTTCAAATGGTTTTGACCAATCCGGTGGCTGCAAGATAGGGCCCTCACCAACTGTTCCTTCAAAACATTAAAGGCTTGCAAACATTCATCAGTAAAATCAAACGGAACATCTTTCAATAATAAATTACATAAGGATTTGGTAATTACACTAAATCCCTTAATGAATCTTCTATAAAAACCAGCATGTCCGAAGAATGACCTTACCCCTTTAACATTTTTAGGAGGAGGTAGCAATGAAATTACCCAAATTTTTGCTTTGTCTACCTCCATCCCTTTTTCGGACACAACATGGCCCAAGACAATACCTTCCTGAACCATGAAATGACTCTTCTCCCAACTCAACACTAATTTTTTCTCGACACATCTTTTTAAAACTTTTTCTAATTCGTCGAGACATGACTCAAAACTTGTGCCGAAAATGGAGAAGTTATCATGAACACTTCAAGCGACTCTCCAACCATGTCCGAGAAAATACTCATCATACATCGTTGAAAAATTGCCGGAGCGTTGCACAAGCCAAATGGCATTCGCCTAAGGCAAAAGTACCATAAGGACAAGTAAAGGTGGTTTTATGTTGGTCATTAGGGTGAATTGCAATTTGGTTATATCCTGAATACCCATCTAAAAAACAGTAGTATTTTTTACCCGAAAGTTTTTCAATTATTTGGTCAATAAAAGGTAGCGGGAAATGGTCCTTGGAGGTTGCGGTATTCAGCTTCCTATAATCGATACAAACAAGCCACCCGGTGACCGGTCGGGTGGCGATTTGTTCACCATTTTCATCTTTAACAACTTGAATTTCGGCCTTTTTAGGCACTACTTGGGTAGGACTTACCCAAGCACTATCGGATATAGGATAGATAATACCTGCATCTAACCATTTGATTACCTCCTTTTTCACTACCTCGTGCAGATTCGGATTCAACCTTCTTTGTGCTTCCCTCGTCGGGTTTGCATCCTCACTTGTAATTATCTTGTGCATAATGATAGATGGACTGATCCCCTTCAAATCAGCAATTGTCCATCCAATGGCCGCTCGATTCACCTTGAGCACTCTTAACAATTCCTTCTCTTGAGCCACCTCTAAATTAGAGGCAATAATGACCGGTAATGTGTCATTATCCCCTAGAAATGCGTATTTTAGATGGCTCGGCAACTCCTTCAATTCCAACATAGGGGCTCTTCCAAAGATGGTTTTGTTCCCGAATCCATTTCCACCGGTAGACTCTCGAACTGATGAGTCCATGATGGTCGCCCCTCTTTCAATGCCATCAAATCTTGCTTCTCCTCCTCCACCCGCAAATCATTAGCATGTACCTGTTCAAACACATCACAAACACAAACACAAGTATTCTCTTCCGTATATTCATGTGGGTTGCACCCATCCACCAAATCTGCCATGAAACACTCGTCAACACCAACAGAATTAGATGTGTTAGTAAAAACATTTAAATGCATTTTTCTGTTGCCGAATGTCATGTCAACCGTACCAAGTCGACAATCAATTACAGCGTGAGCGGTGCTTAAGAATGGCCGGCTCAAAATAACATTCTGTTGTTGTTTTGGTCAGCGGACGAATAGTCAAGTACCAAAAAGTCTACTGGGTAGTAGAACTCGTCAACTTTTACAATTACATCTTGGACCATCCCTCGAGGTAGTTTGTGAGACAAATCGGCTAAAACTACCGTAGTCTAAACCCGAGCCAATGGACCAAAATCATATTGGTCATATAATCCACCCGGTAGAATACTTACCCCGGCTCCAAGATCTAGCAACGCTTTTGACATTGGAAAGTTTCCAACTTGAATATTGATTAAAGGCGTTCCTGGATCTTGGAGCTTTGGAGGAAGAATTCCTTTTAGCACCGCACTAACTTGTCCGATCAGATCTACCTGCTTAGGCAACTTCTTTTTTTGTTGTTGTTTTTGAGTGCATAATTCTTTTAAGAATTTTGCGTAAGCGGGTACTTGCTTTATAGCATAAAGCAACGGAAGCTTAACTTTCACTTGTTTAAAAACATCTAAGAGTTCTTCCTTTTGGGGGATCCCTTGTTGAAATAAAATTTTTCTTTCCGGGGTCGACTAAAGCAGAAGGAAACGGGACTTGACTCGGTCCCCCTTCCTCCTTTGGTTTATTTAACAATTCACCCAAACCTGGTTTATTAGTCACATTTTCAACAAAAGGTTCCTTTACACATTCGAGGATGAGACATCATCCTCATCACTCTCATTACCCGTAATATCCTCAACAACCCCATCAACCAAAACTGGTTCTAAATTTGCTTTAAATTCTTTACCGCTTCGTAAGACACTTACATGGTTAATATTGGTATGACGTGAAGTATTATGAGAGGGATTTACCTTAGTGTCACTCAGAAGTTGACCCTTACCTTTTTTAAGATCTGCTACCTCCGATGCAAGTTGCCCCATTTGTGTGGTAAGTGCTTGGATACTTTTTTCGCGGACTTCATCCTTTTGTAAATGAACTTCATCGAGTTGATTTCTCCGTTGCATGTCTTGTAGCATCATGCGGATCATATCTATCACTTCATTACCGCTCGATGAATTTTGACCCATATTTCCACCTTGGTCACCCCCTTGTTGACTTTGACCTTGATACCCTTGATTATTTCCGCCCCTCAAGTTCCCTTGGTTATATCGTGGGCGAGGAGCAAAACTCCATTGAGCTCCTTGGAAATTAGGGTTAGCCTAATTAGCCGGGTTCCCATAGCGGAAATTCAGATGATTCTGTAACCCGGGTGGTACGTGTTTGAATTCATGTTAAAGTTCCGACCACCCCCTCCAATTGCCTTCACCTCCTCTACTTGATTTGCATCCCACCAAGCACACCACCGTTGCATGACCAAGTTCATTACAATTAGTACAAACATTATATGCCTGATTTGATGCTTGTGTTTCTCCATCCTCCACCGCATACACTTGAGGCCTTGTGATTACATGTCTAGCTCGCCTCAATGATTGTGCTTTTCATTTTTATGTGACCGCCATTTGTTCTAGAAATGCCCAATCATCCTGCTCATAATTTGTTCCGAATGTACCATTTGTGACAGACATTAAATCCCTTGCATCCTCCGAGCTCAAACCTTCATGAAATGCATTTAACAATTCCCACAACGCTATACCATGATTCGGACAATTCTTCAACATCATGTTAAATCTCTCAAACGTCTCATGGAACATTTCACTTGGCTGTTGTTGAAAACTCCTTATACTCTGCCTCGCTTCATTTCTTTTAGGCTGAAAAGAATTCCTTGAGAAATCGTTGTTGCATATCGGCCCAAGTATATATAGATGCGGACGGTAAAGTATGAAACCACCTTTTCGCTTTATCCTCCAACGAGAATTGAAACAACACCAACTTAACATCATCCGATGAGAATCCTTGCCCCCCAATAGTGTTGCAAATGGAATCATACATTTCCAAATGGAAGTAGGGTTCCTCCGTTGCTAAACCCTTGTACTTCGGCAAGCTTTGCACTGCAGTCGTCCTTACCTCGAATGTCCTCCCATCTGGGCGTTGAGGTATTACTACCAGAGAAGGATTATTGGTAATAATAGGACGAAAATGCGCTTCAACCCCCCGCACTACTTCTCGATGATGTCGACGCGGGGCACCCAATGGTACTCTTGGTCGGCCCACAGGACCTTATCTTAACCCTTGAGGTACAAAGTGTTGTTGAGGTGGAGGTTGATGCATCGGTCTTTGGCATTGTGGTTGTTGATGTTGAACTTGGAGTTGTTGTAGAGATATTGGTTGTTGAAATGGTGGCCCCTGATGACGAACTTGTTGCACCCCCGTAGGTTGCCTTGGTGGATAGCCCATTCCCCCTTGTGGTCCCAAGTTACCTCCTTCACCCCCATAATAGTAACCTTCATCTTCATACCCTCCGAATTCCTCTTCATAACCATCTTCATACCCATCTCCTCCTACACCTGATGTTTGCACGAACTGTGAAGAAGGATTATGCGAACCCGGTTGGTTTGATGGTGGAATGTAGGTGAAGCATGGATAATGGTGGAGCTAGGTAAAGGTTGAGTTGGTAAAGGGTATTGGGTAGATGAGGATTGACCGGATGTGGGAAAGAAAGATGAGAATGGTGGTACTAATGATGCGGTGTTAGATGGGTCAACTTCATATGTCGAAGTTGGGTGAATGGTGGAATTTGGTGGAGGTGTAGATGGTGAGGTGTGATTTGTGGTGGTAGGTAAATTTTCCATGGTGTGGAGTGGTGAAATAGGTGTTGATGGTGTTGTTGGGCAACCACTGATTTTATTCTCTCATAACAAAACCCTGTTGCATCGTAAGGTTCGTTCAATCTCCGGATCAAATACCAATGGTGATAGCTTGTTAGATCCTCTAGTATGCATACACCTGTAAGAACCTGCACATTAACACAACCAGCGTAAACCCGAAAAAATGACAAACTATACTAACACAAAATAACACACGTTGCGCACAAATCCCCGGCAACGGCGCCAAAATTTGACGTGTAGTCGTTGTCACACGCAAATTTAATCCCAAAACTGCTATTAGCTAGCGGTAAGTGGGTATCGAACACAAGGAATTGTGGAACAAATGTTATCAAAAGGTTATGCCACTAGAACTAATTACCTAATTTGCACTAATTTAATTTCAGATTTTTGATTAATGGATTTAGATTTTAACTACTTAACAATTCAAAGATTGGTTCTTTTAACAGATTAATAAGAGAATGATCATCTTGGGTTTCCGGTTTAAAACGAATGTATTTCGATTTTACTAGAAAGAGTCACATAGGCATGACTCATGCTTGATTAACTATTGGTGATAAAAGGGAACAAAGTACTCGGACTGAAATGCGAGGTCGTTACCCGATGACCAATTGATTAATACCCAACCCGTAAACCTTCCCGTGATATCTTGATTGTCAACGACACCAAGAACGTACGAAGTAAGCAATAAGCACAATATCAACCAATAATTTACAAAAAATCAATCAACACCATAATCACCATAACATAGCAATTATTCTAGAAAAATGTAAATTGAAACACAATTGTTTACCGAACCTTCCACACAAGATGATCATTGAAATGTTTAGCCACTCATGTTCTCACAATCAAACATACTTCAGATGTCTTGTTCATACGAATCGAAAACACCAAAATATTGTTTAGAACTTGTTATAATCAATGAAAGCCACTCAAAATCGCCTCCTATTTGCTATGCAACTCGTCCCAATGATTGATAATTTGAAAGGACTCCATAACTCAGCTTAAATTGGGTAGTTACAACTTTCCCGTAGCTCACCACCGTAAGCTACGGTGGGCAATTTCATTACGGTTGTCATTCTCTGTCTTACGGTGGCCTTTAGGATTGGACTCCACCGTAAGCTACAGCTTGATTTTTCCATTTTTCCCTTCGTTCAATCTCTTGAGTCACATCTTCAATTAGGCTCTTGCAAATACCCGATAAAGCACGTTTAAGCTCCCTCATTATGCTCTTCGGTACCTGAAAAGCCAAACAGACCGTAGACATCAAATTGTAACAAATAAACAATTAGAGCATGGAATATATATCATTTTAACGCAATTACGGGTTGTCCAAAAGACCACACGTCAAGTGCAGCCAAAGTGGCATTGGTTAAATCCCGAGCTGTCATGTAGCTGTTCATCATGTTTAACTTTATTAGAATTACCAAGTAAATTTAAATTCAGTTAATTTCAAATTTTATAATATGAACAGTGATCAGAATATGTCCCAAACAGTGTCTGAGATGAGTCCAGCATAGTCAACTCTGAGATGAGCAGATTCGAAATCAGTTCGAGATGGGCAAATCAGAGATCGACAAATCCGAGATGGGTGAATCCGAGAAAGTTGAATCCGAAAACAATCTGAAATAGAAAATCCGAAATGATGATTTGGAAAGCAGTGTGTATAAGAAATCCGGAATGATGTTGATCCGGAACGAAAGAGCATCCGAAATGAAAGCTAGTCCAAAATGAATCCGGAATCAGGAATAATCCGGAATGAGACTGAATCCGGAATGAAATTAGTCCAGAATCTGGTCCTTATCCGAATGCAATAGTGGTCCGAATTCTAAGTAACAATACTCCAAATTCTAATCAATAGTAGTCCGAATTCCAAGCAACTAATAACCACCAACAGTGTCTCGGATCCGAAATGTTAACAATCCCGATTGAACAGTATCCGGGATCAATTCGAGATGGATGATCTCCTTCGTGTTCTTTGGGATCTTCAACAGTAACATATCCGAAATCCTTGAAGCTTCTTCGAGTTCTTCGGAATCCGTAACAGTAGCAGATCCGAAATCTTCAGATCTTATTCGAGTTCTTCGGAACAATAGCAATTAAGTCCCAATCTGCGATACCTGGAGCCTGTATTGTACAGCAGGCTCTGATACCAAGTAAGTCCCAAAACCGGATCTACCAGGTATCATAAACTTAATCAGTAGCGGAAATAATGATTAGGAAGAAGAACCATTTCTTGAATCAAAATCAACTTGCATACACCAGAATAGTGTCTGATACAATTTTTTCAGTTACAACTATCTAACCCCTAAACCTTGACCTAAGACATATATTTATACTAATCACTAAGCCCAACAGTTACAACCCTAAGCCCACAAGGCACTAGGAATCCCAAAACCCCCTCAAAGCCCAAATGTAGCTCTAATGTATAAACCTTTATTAATATAAGCCCAACATATTCAAAACTATTGATTCCCAAACAGCTATGCCACGTTTTAGGACACTTGTAAGCTCCCTCTTACACCCCTTAGCACCTGGCATCACCTCCTTCAAGCTCTCTAACTATAAATAGGTGCAAAGGTTTATCCTTTGAACTTGCACCTTTCTCATTCACAACTCTATCTCCCTCCTCTGGAAGTTCCTAACTGAAAGGAGCATCCAACTTAGTTCTACTACATCCTAGGAACCACTTGTAAGTGTTCCTTCCTCTTACATTTTCGTTAATAGGCTTTTATAGCCAAAAGTCAAGCGTTTTATGGAAAACGCCTTTTTCTTTCGGTTAAGACCATTATGGTCCAGCCATGGTTCGTAACGAACATGGCTAAGTGATCGTAATAAGGTAGGTGTTAGTCCCTATAAAGGGCACCTCCTGAAGATCACGTTTGCTAGACCAATTGACGGGTCAAAGTTACTATACTAAAAAGTCAAACAGACCATTTTTCGGAAATAATATAATTTGAGCATATATATGTTATGAAACTCATTTTGAAACTTAAACAAGTTGGTAATAATTATTAGAACATGTAAGAACATGTTCGGCTCGTCAATTTCAGTTCTAGGGTCGGTTCACCATCGAAAGTTGCGAAGTTTGACTTCTGCTTTGACTTTCGATTCTGACCAGATTTAGATTAGTTAGCTACTGATCTAAAGTTGCATTATGATCGTAATATACTGTAGCATAACCCTCTAAGGTTATATTACATGATCATAATCAACATCTGAGTTTATACACAAGTTCCGTAATTATGCATTTAACTAAAATGCCCTTTTTGCATAAAAAGAGGTTTAAATGATAATGAACAAATGAGTTTCCTACTGATGTAATATTATAATTAGGATTATTTGGGATGTCAAACCAAATTATAAACTGAGTTTATGAATGAGTCCTTGTATTATGTCGATAAATGACGAAAAGGTCCTTGTGGGCTTATAAAATGGTTTTAATCACATCTGTTCAAAGTAAATCTTTTACCTACTGATATGTTATATTAAATAACATATCTAAGACATGTTAACCTGACCTTAACATCAGTTTTCATTAAACATCACACAAATCGTCATTTATGACATAAGCGTCGTTTTGGCACATAGTATGGTTTTAAAACGATATTTACCAACCCAGACTTGTTACCTACTGATTTTAAAACTTATTTTAAATATTTTTACAGTAGGTAAAAAAATAAACTCAGAATCCCAAATAATTTATGAACTATGTTTAAAATGACCAAAATGCCCATTCAGTGCATAGTTTGGCCATAAAAGATAAATTACACATATAGTTAATATCCTACTGATATTACAACTTATTTAAAGTATAATGGCAAATAGAACTTGTTCATGACTTATCCGGTTACTTGATATCGCTGACATGCGTACGGTTAACCGAAACGGGTCTAACCTTGTCATTTAAGTCTCAAAATCCAGAATGTTTATAGTTTATCCATATTACATAAGTCAAGGTACTTGTTGGGATTAAAATTACATTCTACCCGATCATTGTTTAGTCTAGCGTTACATGTTTTGATCCTGTACGCTACTCGGTCTAAGTCTATGACTTAATAAGACCGTTAAATGCTATATGCACTTAGTACTTTTTGTGTACTACTGAGTTATTAAATCGTGCGTTTAAATGCAGAATAGCTAAGGTAAATACTCTCGACTTATTTCCCCTATACGGGCTTGGGTTACGGTAAACTATTGCCGCTTGGTCGAAAATGGGATCAATCGAATATCGGATTGTGGCTAGTAAATCCGCATATTCCTTCTAATCAGTTTTGTTTGATAACTTAAACATCAGGGGTTAACTACCGTGTCCTGGATGGCCACGACCTTAGCGCGGGTGTAGGCATACACCCGATAGACGCCCAAAATGCATTACCCACAAGTTTGGGAAGAAATAACTCCTTCGTGAGCTCAAAGTGGTGTGTACGTTAATCATGTCTCGGTCTCCGTACAGGGCCCTATATGTATGGCCAAACATGTGAATCTGTTAATAAGGTTGGACGGTTAACTTTCCCAAGTTATAAAAGATTTTGTGTTGATACGCACTTAAAACATATTTTTAAATGTTTTCAAAATGAGTCAGTTGGGTTTATTTACCAGCGAAAGCTGGCGTATTTTCAAAAGACTAAGCTTTCAGGTACAATATGAAAATAGGCTGGAAGTGCTCGGTAGTTATAAGAGGATCTTGCAAATCCTAGATATGCCCAAAGTCTGTTTTACATTCTTTCTTTTGTACAATTTATGATCCGCCTGTGGATCTTCTATTACAAGACGTCTGTATATTATTTGGTACTTTGAACATTTGGTTTGTAATAGTAATTTAAATCCAAGACTTCCGTTGTGCTGTGTTTAATTGTCTATGATGATATCAACTTACGTCACGATATTCCCCACCCGGGCCCACCGGTGTTATTGGCTGTGGAAAGCCGGGGTGTAACAAGTGGTGTGTACGTTAATCATGTCTCGTTTTTCGCACTGGGCCATGTATGTATGGACAAACATGTGAATCTGTTAACAAGGTTACAAAGTAACTTTCCCAAGTTATAAAAGATTTTGTGCCATATGCACTTAAAATCATTTCAAAAGTTTTCAAAATGAGTCAGGTGGCTGTATTTACCAGTGAAAGCTGACGTATTTTCAAAAGACTAAGCTTGCAGGTACAATACGAAAATAGGCTGGAAGCTGCTCGGTAGTGATAAGAGGATCTTGTAAATCCTAGATCTGCCCTAAAGTCTATTATACACTTTTTGTACATTGTACGATCCGCTTGTGGATCTTCTATTACAACCGTCTGTATACTATTTTGTATTTTGAACATTGGGTTTGTAATAGTAATTTAACTCCAAGACTTCTGTTGTGCTGTGTTTAATTGACTATGATGATATCAACTTACGTCACGATATTCCCCACCCGGCCACCGGTGTTTGGAATGGCTGTGGAAAGCCGGGGTGTGACATCAACCCAGAATGTTAGTATCATATATGATAACGTAGTGTTAAGTGAAGAATAGAACAAGCATAGTGCGAGTTCTCAAGAGGGAGGAGTGAGATTAGAGATCAAGAGTTATCTACCTTATCTGGTGTGCCCCCTAAATGATAAGGGGTTGTGTTTTATTAGGGAAATGGTCCCCTATAAGAAGAAACCTTTGACTGATGATCCCTGGTTGTAGTGACGGGCTTACCCTTTTTGGTAGGTTGAAGGGTTTGGACCTACGGGTAAAAGGGTGTGCTCTTGCACATGCTCTGTTGCGACTGTGCAAGAGAATGTATACGTAAAGTGCTGATGTGACAAGGCACTGTTCTCATTCTTTTTGTTGTTCACGGCAGCTTGTTGATTCTGAACCCGTTTGCCTTTTAACCCTTTAAGCAATATTGTGCTTAATTACTATTTCATATATTCCTTCATTAATCCACAAGACTATTGCAATATTCCTTTCTCCCAAGTTAGTCTTCTTTTTGCCCTGTTCTTGCTTTTTCTTGTTCATCGCTCATGGGTGCTCGAAAGGATTTAGCCATTAGTTTTTCCCGTCTTACACAAGAGGAAGTTGAGGCATTTTGTCTGCAATGGGGTATTGATATGCGGTTTAATCTGGTTGCTCCGAGTTTGGATAAATCCATAGATCAGTGTCCTGCCAGTTCTACTGCTTTGTATTGTCGACATTTTGAATTTTTCAATCTTCGTCATCCGTTTTCAACTTTTGTGCTAAATTTTTAGAGTATTACCGTGTGTCTTTTGGGCTATTCCATCCCCAAGGGCTGGCTAGGGTTTTACATTTTGAAATCATGTGTCAAGCGCTCGGGTTTGATCCGTCGTTGCTATCCTTTCGCCGCTTTTTCCGCTTGGCTAAAAATGGTGATTGGTTTACGATTGAGAAATCTCAGATTAATACTTGTTTAGTTTCATCTATGGTGACTACGCTTGGTTCTTGGAAAGATCGGTTTTTTTAGGTTTCTGAATCGATTGTTCCATTCAGAATGGTTTGGAGACATCAGGATGCAATTCTTAATGAGTTGGAACCGGTGGAGTCTAAGTTGAAATAGTTGTTTTTTAAAGTCTATCCGTGCATGTCCTTCACAGCTTCGTCCCTTTCCTGAACACTTGTTGGTGCTTCTGGGAATTAGCAAGTTGTGGGATAAAGTGGATCGAGACCCTGTTCTTATGAGGGATGGTCGGGGTATGCGTTTTTTCTTTGTGAATTTGTTTTCTTTTTTCTTCTATTGTTATTTATACCTTTCTTTGTTTTGATTGACAGTTATGTCTGCATTGGATTTTATCAAGAGTGATGACACATTCGATGTTGTATTTACGGATGTTGAGGCCACAGAGGGTGATGATGCTGTTGTTAGAGGTGATGAGCACCGATTTGAGGGTTTAGCTTATGTGAATGTTCCCAATGTGAAAGGATTTTCGAAGGTTGCTGCTGTGAAAGTTTCCACTCGCGGCTCAAGTCGTCGCCTGATAAAGGGTGTTGAACAATCATCTGGCTCTGAACCTGTGGAGTTGAGTGATGATATAGAGGTTTTCGAAGATTTGGAACCTGTGGTTGAGGGCGAGAAGAAGGAGTTGCCGTTGGTTGGTGGCAAGGATAGGAAAGCTGCAGGAAAGAAGGTTGTGGGGTCAAAAGGTTCTTAGAAGGTTGCTGAAGGGTCCAGTGATGCCGGTTCTGAGGAGGTTTATGTGCCGGTCTGGAATGTTAAGGTTGATGATAGTTTTGCCTCCTCTTTTGTTTGTGAGGATGTGTTTTCGCACTTTGCTCCTCCAGGGGTCCGAGACAGCTGTTCGGCAATGGAGGATGATCGGGTGATCTCCAAGATGATGTTAGCTGCTTGCAATCTTTCGGACTTAATTCCTGAAGGTGTGGGCCGGTTTCATAAGAGGATGCAAGAATTTGAAGCTTTTTCAAAGAAGCGGGATGAGATGAAAGCTTCTATGAATGCGCTGAAGAAGGAGAGTGCGGCCTTTGCTAAGAAAAAGAAGGCATGGGTGTCAAAGGTTAGTGAACTTTCTCAAAGGCATGAGGTGGAGGTGAACGGTTTGAAGAAGGAAATGGAGGCTTTGCGTGCTCGGGAGGAGGCCTCTTTAGAGGAGAAGAAGCGGCTTGAGGCTTTGCTGGTTTAAGTGACCAGCGACAACAATGGCTCATTGAGCATGGCTTCCAGCTTGTAGTTACTTATCTTCTTCATTCCTCCGAATTTAACAGGGCCCTGGGTGGTATCTATAGCAAGCTTCTAGTGCATAGGAGGCATCAAGGCTTTGTCGCTGGTTATCAAGCCTATAGATCTGGAGAGCTTATAGATAAATCTTCCTTCTATCAGCCGGAAGCTTTTAAGGTTCTTCAAAATGCCATCTTTGAGATGGAGCATTCATCCTACCCTTATGTGGGTGAAGTTTCTGAATGCTTTGGCAAACCTCTCTCCGTCCTACAAGGGTTGAAACTTCATGGCTTAAACGAGGCTGTTTGTGATAAAGTGTTTAAATCTCTTTCTAAGAAGCGCTCATGCCTTGGAAGTAGCGAAGAGACCTTTGTTGAAGGTGGCGAACGCTCAAAGGTGGCAAGTCTTCAAGGTTCAGAGACGGCGACCGAGGGTGACGAGCATGATAAGAAGGGGAAGAAAGTGAAGAAGGCTAAAGTTGACAATGCTGGTATGTCAAAGCCTTCTACTGACGTTTGAGTGATTCGTAGCTTTCTTAGCATCCAAACGGTGTGTTGTGTACTTGTTTAAACATGCTTCTTTTAAGGGGAACCGTTTAGGTCCCTTATGGTAGTTGGAGCCTCTAAGGCTATTTGAATTTGTAGGTTGACTGGCCCTTAAGGCCTTTGTGATGGTTACTTTTTTATGTTATATTGCTCTATTATTCCCTTGTGTTGTTTTATGGTTTGTTATGTTGTCTTTGTTTGTTAGTTTTGCATCCTTTGCTACTTATACCTTGAAAGGTTCAGTGCTGCAGTCACTTAGCCTTAAGAGTTTTCTTAACAAGAAGGCACTTTGTCTATCCTATTTGTAACACTCACTTGGTGTTTTTGGTTCGTAAGCCGTTGTTAAAGCTTAAGGAACATTTGATGTAGGCTGCTCAAACCCGTCTATGAGACATGTTTTTTGAAAAATTTGCTAAGTCTCATGGAGTTGTATTGATTTAAGAACTCACCCCTTATATAGGTCCAAAACCCTTGAACCTATTGAGCAATGTGGCCTGGGAGCTCATCCCCTTTCATGGCCCCTGCCATGGAGTTTTTTGCTAGATTCTCAACCTGGTTATACGATAGAAAGACAAATTTCATAAAAACTTCATCATTCCTTAATTCAAGGGAACATTTGTTACGTAGGTAAATTAGAACACTTCTTACGATACTTAGACATTTTTTGCTAAACATGGAACCTTTAAAGGTTTTTGCCGTTCCAGTGACGGGGAAGCCTTTTTCCTTGGGTGTTTGCCAATTTGTACGCCCACCCTTGTGAGATTCAAGGATGGTGTATGACCCTTCCCATTTTGGGCCAAGTTTAACTTGACTTTCTTTTTTACTGACCTCAATGTTACGGAGCACGAGGTCTCCAGGCTTGAATCGTTCATGCTTCACTCGCTGTTGTAATAAGATTCCATCTTTTGTTTATACTTGGCTTCTTGTATAGCGGCCTGATCACAAATTTCTTCAAAGTTCAACATGGTCTCTGTCTTGTTTAATTCAAGGTCTATGTTGAGCATCCGCTGTGTTGGAACTCCGATCTCCGCTGGGATCACTGCTTCTGATCCGAACATTAGACTGTAGGGTGTTTTCTTATGACTTATTTTCTCGGTTATTCGGATTGCCCATAGGACATTAGGCAATTCTTCGAGCTAGTTGTTGTCATATCTCCCCAATCAGGTTTTGATACCTTCAACAATGCTTTGATTTGTTCTCTCCACCTGCCCGTTGGATTGTAGATAAGCAACTAAGCTGAATACTTGTGTTATTCTGAACTCTTTGCACCAAGAGCTAAAAGGCTTCTCGGCAAACTGTTTCCGTTGTCGATTACTAGTACCCCTAGAAGCCCAAATCGACGGATTATATTTTCCCAGAAGAAATCGATGACATGCCTTCCCGAAATTTTGGCTAAGGGTTATAGTTTTGGCCATTTGCTGGAAGTAGTCAACGGCTACCAACAAGAATTTATTCCTCCTTTGGCTGGTGGAAATGGACCAACAATGTCCATACCCCATTTGTGAAATGGCCAGGCTGAGGAGATAGGGACAAGGTCATGCTTGAGGCTTTTTGGTACCGGGGCGTGTAATTGACAAGCTTCACATTTTTTAGCTGTTCGGTGGTGTCCCGATGCGTGGAGGGCCAAAAGTATCCAAGGTTCGTTAATTTTGCAACTACCGATCTTGGGCCATAGTGGGCTCCACATATTCCCTCGTGAATTTCCTTTATCAGATATTGGCTTTGTTCTGGGCCCACGCATCGGAGTAGCGGTGCAAGGTAGCCTTTTTTGTAGAGGACTTCTCCTTGCAGCACTTACTGTCTTGATTTGATGCGAACCCTTTCAGCATCTGTCTGATCATTTGGTACTTCACCATTTCTCAGGAATTTGATCAAAGGGGTCATCCAGTTTGGTCCTTCTTTGGTAATTACATCTTGCACTTCAAGTTCTTGGATGGATGGCGTTTTTAATACCTCGACTAATACTTTTTTGTGAGGTGAGCAAATGTGAAGGATGTGAGTTTGCTTAGTGCATCAGCCTTCTTATTTTGTGATCTTGGAACCTGTTTGATGGTACATGATTGGAATGTATTCATGAGTTCCTTTGCTTTCTCTTTGTACTTCTTCATGTTAGGTTCCTTAGCTACGTAGCTATCATTTACTTGGTTTGAAATAGGTAAAGAGTCTGTGAAAACTTGAAGCTTTTGGACATCCATCCTTTTGGCGAGCTTGAGTCCGGCAATGAGTGCTTCGTATTCGCCCTCATTATTAGTTGTTTGAAATTCAATTCGAAGAGCATATGTGAACTCTAAGTTTTCTGGGTTGATTAACACTAGGCCGGCCCCTGACCCTTCGAGGCTGGAAGCTCCATCGATAAAAAGCTTCCAGGCATCTAGGTCAGATGGCGCAGCTATAGTTGTGTTAACTTCCATTGGCGTTTCTTTTGGAATTTCCACAATGAAATCCGCCAAGATTTGGGCCTTGACAGCCTTTCTTGGGGTATATGCGATGTTGTGTTCACCTAATTCCACGGCTCATTTGGCTAATCTTCCAGAAGTTTCGGGTTTATCAAGCACATTTTTTATGGGTTGGTCAATGACCACTTGTATTAGATGTGATTGAAAGTACCTTCGAAGCCTTTTGGCTGTTTTTACTAGGGCTAGAGCAAGTTTTTCCAACGGGGGGTTCTTTGTCTCTGCCAGTTTCAAAGTTTTGCTGAAGAAGTAAACGGGTACCTGAGCTTCGTTTCGTTCAATGGTCAGGACCTCGCTGATAGCTTCCTTAGCAACTGAAAGATAGACAGAGATCAGCTCTCCTATTTCCGGAACGGCAATGTCTGGGAGCGAAGCCAGGTGTTTCTTCATTTGGTTGAAAGTTTCTTCTGCCTCTTCCGTCCACCGGAAGTCTTTCTTATTTGTGCACCCTTGAAGGGTTTTATAGAAAGGCAGGGACTTTTCTGCTAGCTTGGATGTGAAACGCTTCAGGGGCTGCAAGCTTTCCGTTCAGGCTTTCCACATCTTTCTTGGTTTGTGGGGACTTTGTCTCAAGGATGGCCTTAACCTTGTTAGGGTTAGCCTTTATGCTTTGTTTTCCCACTATGTGACCTAAGAACTTGTCTTCTTCAAATCCAAATGAGCATTTTACAGGGTTAAGCTTCATGTTGATCTTTCTTAGGTTCCGAAAAGTTTCTTGTATATCGCCAAGCATTTGATCCTCACTTTTACTTTTGATTACCAAATCATCAACGTAGGCTTCCATGTTTCTTCCTATCTGTTCGGCAAATACTTTATCTACCAAACGTGATAAGTTGCTCCTGCATTTTTCAAACCAAAAAGCATTTTTGTTGGTGTGGAACGCCATTTTCTCTTCATCTTCTTGCTTCATTTGTATTTGATGATAACCTATGTATGCATCAAGGAAGCATTTAAAGGGGAAGCATGTGAGCGAATCAACCTTTAGGTCGATTTCTGGTAAGGGATAGCATTCTTTCGGGCATGCTTTATTTAGGTCTTTGAAGTCAATGCACATTCTCCAGGATCCATCTGGTTTACGGACCATTACTGGGTTGGGTATTCAAGAATGATACTTGACTTCTCGTAGGATTCCGGCTTGAACAAGCCCTTCAACCTCCGGGCAAGCCGCAAGGCTTCTATCTGGCGCTAGGCTTCTCTTTAGCTGTACCACGGGTTTTACATTGGATGGAATTTTGAGCTCATGATCGGCAATACTTCAGGGAATTCCGGTCATGTCTTCGGGACGCCATGCAACGATGTCCACGTTGTGCAAGAGCAGCCTCTTTAGTTGAGAAAGGGTTTCTTTGGTAAGGTTGGTATTTACCATTATCCTTTGTTCAGGATATTTTGGGTTAATGATCCATCCTTGTTCGCCGTCCTTGTTCTCCTTTGAATTTTCTCTTTCAACCAAGAAAGCTTGTGTTGGTTGAAAAGGTTGATATTCCTCGTCGGTGGGGAATTTTACGGTGCCTTGACCAACTGTAACCGCCATTCCAAACATGCTTTGCCCTGGTCTTCCTATGATAACATCATAGTTGGAGGGAATGTTGATCACCACAAAGGTGATTGGTATGGTTCTTTCCATCTTTCCTTCGCTGAAACACACATCGAGGGTTAGTTAGCCCAAAGGCTTGATGGGTATGTCGGAAATACCTTTAATAGAGGATTCAGATGGTTGAAGCCTTGAACGTTCATCATTTTTGAGACAACTGAAGCATTTATCAAACATAATTTCTGTTGCTGCTCCAGTGTCGATGTAAGCTTTGTGCGTCTTGAGAGTTCCTAACATAGCTTCCACCACTAGGGGTTTTGACAATAAGTCCCCTTCAGGTGGTGGGAAGCAGACGCATTGTCGTTCCCAAGCCTCCAAGCGTGGTCGTTTGTGGGCAGCTTTTCCATCAACGTCTACCAAGTTTACTTCTTTGTTTTTCCTTCAGCCATCTTGTCCCTAACCCCTTTCACCAAGTGGGCTAATTCTCAGGACTTGATAGCCTCATCAATTCTCTTCTTGAGTTGAAAGCAATCGTTTGTATGGTGGCATTTTTCTTCATGAAACTCGCAGTATTGGGTGGAGTTTTCATTCCTCTTTCTTTTGGGCAGAGGCCGAGGGGGTCAGAAGCTGTGCTTTACTTCTTCAGTGGCCAAGATTTCTTGTGGGGTTTTGATTAGAGCTGTAAAGTTTATGGTCTTTTCTCGGCTTGGAGGGTTCCGACCTTCAGGCCTTCTGGTGTCTAAACCCTTAAAGCGTTTATCATAAGGACCACAATTGTTGCTTCGCCAACTAGGAGCTCTTTTCCTCTGTTCTTTAATGTCAACAGCTTCCTCTCCGCGAATGTGAGCTTCAGCCCTTTCTAGGGTCTCTTCAAGGGTTTTAGGTGGGCATTTATTGAAGTCTCTCATGAGGTACTTGGAGGTGATGGCGTTCATAAATCCTGCCACCCTCATCTTTTCATCAGCACCTACGTAGGTTAACCTTTCTTTTTTGTATCTCTCGATGAATTCTCTAAGACTTTCATCATCTCGTTGCTTTTTTTGGAAAATAACTGTAGCGTCTTTGACGTACCTCCGTTACTGCGAAAAGTTGGCTAAAAAACCTTTGCTTGGATCATCGAAGGTTCGAATGCTTTTGTCTGGCAGGTCATTGAACAATATCGGCGGACCCTACAAGGGTTTGCATGAACATGAGGCAGCATTCAGCATTGGACCATTTTTAAATCCTGGCTGCCCCAGTGAAGATTTGGAGATGGTCCTCTGGATCTTCCGTTCCATCATATGTTCTTACATGGGATGGCATTTTTATCCGAGTTTGAGAATCGTAGTCTACGATTTGTTGGGAAAAAAGGATAAATTGCTAAGCTTGTAGGGTTTAGCGAGATCTTCTTCTGTTCTCGAGGTTGGATTGTTGTGTGGGGTTCCTTGACGAGTGGACAGCACTTGATCAATAAAGTATTGCCAATAGAACTACGACATCATTTGCATCATCAACTGGGGGATGAGGTTGAAGCCTTTAGGGATTTCAGGTGTAAACATGCAATTTGTTCCTTTTAGAGCACTCTTGGCGGCACTTCGAGCCAAAGGTAAGACCGCCATGGCCTGTTCCCATGTAGTGGCAACTGGAGGGGGAACACTTGAAGCTGGTGACCGTAGTAACTAATCAAGAGTGGTCTCATGCCCAAGAGGCGCGCCGGTTACAGCTGGTTGAGAAGTGAATAAGGGAAAAACAGTTGGACTCGGCCTTCCAAAAGCATAAGGGCTTGGGTTAAGTGTTTGGCCCGTCCCACTTGGACCAGTTTCGAAGCGCAAGGTGGCCGTACGCGAGCTAGTGAAAGGAAGAGGTAGGGGACCAGGTGACAATGAAGGTTCAGACTCGTCATAGTCTATCTTATTCTTACCCCCCCCCCTTCCCTTTATTGACTCAAATGCTGGTTGAGAAGGGATCTTAACTGTAAGAAGTTTCGAGCGACTCCTTCGGGTGTCAAGTCGATTCGTTCCGGTGTACTTGCAGTACCGACTTAGGGAGATGAACCCCCTGAGCGAGAAGGGGTCAGTGTCTGAAAAGAGGAGAACTCCGGGAATATGATTCACGTCGGAGTGCCTCCCGGAGTAGAAAATGGTGTGATTGTAGCCGGCGACGTTTGGTCGGTGTTAGGTATTGAAGTTCATGATACTTGGTTAAATTCACCGTGAGACTCGCTTTCAGACATGGCAGTTATTGATGGGAACGGAGCTACACTACTGGTCTTTTAAGAAAGGTAAGCGGCGTAGCCCCACGGTGGGCGCCAACTTGTTACTACAACAAATATAAGACCAAGAATAGTGACTGATGGGTTAGGCAAAAGGGTTCAGATTTGCCTAACGTAGGTCATGGGGTTCCCCCACGTTTGCAACACGTGGAGAGAGATCACCGTTGTTGGTTATTCACTTTAGATTCGGGGTTGAGAAATACTCAACCCAGAATGTTAGTATCAAATATGATAACCTAGTGTTAAGTGAAGAATTAAACAAGCATAGTGCGAGTTCTAGAGAGGGAGGAGTGAGATTAGAGATTAAGAGTTATCTACCTTGATCTGGTGTGCCCCATGAATGATAAGGGGTTGTGCTTTATAGGGAAGGAATTCCCTATAAGAAGAAACCTTTAATTGATGATCCCTGGTTGCAGTGGCGGGCTTACCCTTTTTGGTAGATTGAAGGGTTTGGACCTGAGGGTAAAAGGGTGTGCTCTTGCACATGCTCTGTTGCGGCTGTGCAAGAGAATGTATACGTAAAGTGCTGATGTAACAAGGCATTGTTATCATTATTTTTGCTGTTCACGACAGCTTTGGTAACAATTTATAAGCTTTAAGATATATGATTTAACATCGGAATATAAAAACATCATCAAATATATATATACATATATATATATATATATATATATATATATATAATAGAGATTGGTTCAAATAAGAACCACCACAAGTTGTGAAATTCATTAGAACTTTTTCTTCCCGCTCGAGTTGAGCCAAATTTTTTTTCACAAACGTAGATGAAAATTTTATAAACACATCTGTAAAAAAGTAAAAGAAATTACCGAGTCGGTAGGTTTGACTGATGCAAATTTTTTTACGCGCTGGTGTAAATTTTGTAAGAAAATAAATATTTTTTACGCCTAATGTAAATGTGAGTATACGGCTTTTTTTATTTTAATTTTTTTTTTGCTAAAACAAGGGATTTTTTATGACTTTTGAGAAATAAAATTTCTGAAAAACCTTTTGATTGACCTAGTTCTCACGGTTCTCACAACTCAAGTTGGTTCTCATTTTAACCCATCCATATATATATATATATATATATATATATATATGGTTAGGATCGTGTGAAAAGCACTAGGCTAATTATGAAACCTGAGAAACATTTTGAACCACACAATTTCCCTAAGCAAAATAACAAAAAAAAGAGGAAAAATCAGAGCTTTTCTATCATGTTTTTTAGGGATTTATACACATGTGTATATTGTCAATCTTTTAACTATAAATATATGTATATACGTATTTAAAATTGAAATATGAGTAGTGTACATCTATGATTGAGGGAAATGATTTAGTTTTAGCTTTAGAGTTTATCATTAGTATTTAGGTTTTAGCATTAGGGGTTAGTCTTAATCTTTAGCATTAGTATTAAGGTTTAGTTTTAGTGTTTAGTATTAGTATTTTAGGGTTTAGCTTTAGGGTTTAACATTTAGCTTTAGGGTTTGGCATTAGGGTTTAACATTAGCGTTTAGCTTTAGGGTTTAGTTTTTAGGTTTTAGCATAGGGTTTAGCCTTAGAGTTTAGATTGAGGGTGATATTTTGGTTATTGTTCAGTTCAACAAGCCGGTCACAATGTCATTGGAACACGCTCTTCCGCCATTCATTTGACCTGGTTTCCTATACTTTTAGGTTAAGGATATATATTTTTCACAATATACACATAAATATAGTTTAAAAATTGACTATATATATGTGTATAATTAACATAATATGTGTATAAATGCAAAAAAGAAAGCCTCTTAAAAATGTGCGATTAGAAGTAAAACAAAAAAAAAGGTGCTTGAAAAAAATATGTGTTCCAGAATACATCTTAAGTTTTTAAGGACCAGCTTGGTAATTTAAACCTACAATCAAATCAATGGATCCCATTCTATCTCCCTCTTTCTCACTCATATTATTGTTCAAAAATAAAATTAGATCTAAAAAATCTCTCAAGATTCTCTCTGGTTCATACTACAGAACACACACTCTCTCTCTATCTTGTTACCATTGAAATCTTCAAGATCAAGAACAAAAAAACACGACTGTGGTCTCCGATGTTGTTCCTAAAGGTGTTCACGACAACGAGGGGCTCCGATGATGGACGATGTTCATGACGTCGATGAATGGTGGTTTTAGGGGTTCGATAGGGTTTGGGGGGTTCGACGGTGTTCACTGGCGTTTCCAGGTGGTTCGACGATGGTTTCAGGGAGATTGACGGTGTTTTCATGTGGTTCAACGGTGGGTGTTGAGGTGTAGGAGACAATAACTTCTCAAATGCAGGAGGCCTCAAAGCGGTGGTGGTTCTGGTGGTTTTAAGTGGTAGGTGAAGGTTAACGAAGGTGGTGATTCCGATGGTTTTAGGCGGTGGTTGAAGTTGTACGGAAGCGGGTGTCTTAGGTGGTTTTTAAGCGGTGGCTGAAGGTTAACGAGGGTAGTGGTTGTCAGGCGATAGGTGAAGGTGTACGATGACGGCGGTGGTTGCTGTGGTGCATAGTGGTGGTTGTTGTGGCGGTGCTTGAAGGTATACGACAGCGATGGTGGTGTTGTGGTTCACGGCGGTGGTTGTTGTGGCAGTTGTATGGTGGTGTATGCCCTAGAACCGGTACATTATTCATGTTCTTCGACCTAAGGTTTGATTAGTGTTCTTTAATATAAAAGTTCTCACAAACTACAGATATTGGGACGACGCTGGCGACAAATCTAACGGTGGTGGTTGATGACCGGCGACAAATTCGAGGCATTTATGGCTGTCTCCGGGGTTTAAGGTTGTTAAATCACAGTGTGTTTCAATAATTTAATTGATCGGAGACAGTGTTGGAGTTCATCGGATGTTTAAAAAAGTTGTTATCGCTTGTTCGATGATGGACATTTTTAGTGTAGGTATGTGTTTTGTTATTTGTGTTGATTGTGTTTGATTTTAAATATGGTTATTTGCTTTAACCACAAGTACATATTGTCGAATGTTAATTTTTAGTGTAGATCAAGGATTATCAAGTTTGTTCATGGTTACTTTGAGATATCAACTTTGATGATGTTGAACTATTGTTTTTATAAACATGATGTAAAAATATTAAATATCTGGATTTGCAGCGGTGAGACGGATATTTTGGTTTGTTTACATCGGGGTTTTATAGGTTTAGTATTGATCAGGTTTACATTGGGGTTTCCCAGGTTGCACGCCGACATTGGGCATTTCCCCCGACGAGGATAATCAACATCTAGATTCAAGGAACGAAGACATTTTTTATTTTCTACATATGTAATGTATTTTTATGTATAAAAAACATGGTGTAATTTTTTTAAGGTGGTGTAAATGTATAAAAACATGATGTAATTTCTTTGTGGTGTTTTAAATATTGGATTCATAATGAAATTTATTTCTTGTTGGAGAGAGAACTAAAATTTGACTTTTGTTCTATAATGATTGTTTGTGAAAGAATAGTACATGTGGTATTTTTACGTTTTTACCCTTCTTCAGATATGACTCCTATTAAAACTATAAAAAGCAAAAATGGTACTTTGAAAGTTAAAAGGACTTGATCATAGCTATTGATCAATATTCGTTAATGGTCCATTTAGTTCCTTAGTTCTTTCATCAATATAGGTTCCTATTTTAACAGTTTTCTATATATAGGTTTTTTTTACACACACATATATATTATATATATATGGGAGTGTTATCCTGAGAATGCTAAATATTGCGAGAATCATAAGAACGAATGAAAAAACCAATTAAATCTATTTTTTTAATACAAACCTTATATTAATTAAAATACAATATCAAAAAAAGAATTTACAATATCAAATAATTCATTTCTTCTCTCAAAATCACTCTTATTAGATTTTTACACTTGTGTAAATTTTCTTTATTTACGAATTAACGTAAATTTAAATGTGTAAATTTAATTTCTAACATTGTATTCGAATAATAATTATTAGTGTAACGAGAAATTTTGAATTTGAATTGTTTTTTATTAAGTGCTCGCGTTTTTTTTCATTCGTTCTCACGATTATAACAATATTTAGCGTTCTCATTTAAATCTTCCCCTATATATATATATATATATATATATATATATATATATATATATATATTATATATATATAGGGGAGGGTTCAAATGAGAGAATTTTTTTGTAAGATGAAATTTTAACCAATAAGAATTCTTCATTTTACTTCTTTTGTAATTAATATTAGTGTAAGTGTATATTGGTAAGTTTAGATAGATCATTAATTGATAGTCTTCCTTTTTAATAACTAACTACATTAAATTTTTAACTTATTTTCAAAAAAGAAATATATTTGTTCAAAGAAGTAAAAAATAATTTAAAGTGTAAGATAAATTACGAGGTGTGTAGGATGAATTACGAGTTGTGTAAGATAAATTCCAATACTTGTATAATACATTTCAAAACGTGTAGGATAAATTTTGATGTGTGTAGGCAAATTTTTTGTGTGGATGATGATAGTCTTTATAACTAGTTAAAGATAATAATAAATGAGATCAGAGAAAAAGTTTTTAATGTTTTACAATTGTATCATTTGTTTTTTTTCTCAATTTAATTTTCTTCTCAAATGCACCTCCTTATATATATATATATATATATATATATATATATATATATATATATAAGCAAATTATAGAGAAAACTCACTTAAGTTAAGAAAACTCAAGAAAACCTTCTGTACAATTTTTTTAAATAAATTCGAGAATGTAAGTTACATGTTAATGAATGTTTTGTAACAAAAAAAGCGTCGAGTGGTTTTTTTATAATTATTTTTGAAAATTCAATGTTTATATATGTGTGTGTGTGTGTGCTAAAACTTAATTTTAAAAAAAAAATATAAAAAAACCCCTCGACGCTTTTTGTTACAAAACGTTCAATAACATGTAACTTGCATTCCCTAATAAGGTTTTCTTGAGTTTTCTTAACTCGAATGAGTTGTTTTCTATCCCTCCCCTATATAGGATCAAGATCAAGGGGAAACCACTTAAAGTTGTGAGAACTTAAAGAATTCGGTCTTTTCGTGCAAATTTTGCCCTCATTTTTTTCACATCCGTAGATTAAAATGTTTAGAAAGACTGTCTCAAAATATAAAAAAAAACTTTTTTCGAAGTGATGTTTTTCGGCCACTTACAGTAGCTATAAAAAGTAATGACATAAGCATGACATCCCCACTTTTTAGAAAAACTGATTTTTTTTAGGATTTTTTGTAAAAAGGTTCTTTTGAAAAGATATTAAATAGAGTTCTCTAAATTCTTACAACTAATATAAGTTTCTAATTTACCCTAACCATATATATATATATATAAAGGTTATAAAAAAAGTGACTAAGTATCATGCCAATTTAGTAAAAATATATCATGTTTTGAAAAATGATTTTACAAGAATGCCCCTCAAAATCACATCATAAAGTTTGTTCAGAATATTGCTCCCAATAGCCCCTAGCTTCTATATTGTTCCATACACAGGGCCCAGAAAACGTGTCAAAAGTACAATATGGTTATGTTTATTAGACGACTCTTCATCGATTGGGCCTGAATATACGTTTGTAGATTTTTGATAATGACACTTATTATTAGTAGTTTCTACAGATTTTTGATACTATTGTCTGTTATGTTGTATTATTTAAATATTTATTTGATACTTTTTAATTGATTAATTTGATACGTATTTACTTCTCACTTGTTTAATGAATTAAACTGTGAAGTATAATAATAAGTAGGTTATGTGTCACTATATTACATGAGTTTAACACTAAAATTTATATAAGTTATAACTTTATCAGTAAACGAAATATAAATTAAGTTATATATTACATCAAATAAAAGTTAATCTTTGAAGTCTTAGTGTTGTTTTTCTTATTCTACTAGCTTAATTTGGTTGTATTTTTGCATTAAACAACATATGAAACTGGAAAGTCTCATCAAAGTCAATGAGCAAAGAAAACTTGCCAAATTTATCACATTCAATGACACCTGAGATGAAACAGTTTATAGCAACAAGAAGTCCAGGTGTAGCCATAGATGCGACAAAGTTTGACATTATGTTGTGAAAATAATTACGTGAAATGGAATAATTGGAACTCAATTAACTAAAATAAGAAATATTAAGAGTTTGTTGGATTATTTATGTTTTCTTAATTTCTTTTATGCCACTCAAATGATGTTCTCTGCTTGTTTTCTAGCCACCAATTTCTTCTTGACCCACAACCATGAAACAGAAGTATCAAATAATTAGCCACCAAAATAGCCTACCAAAAATTCATGCTATACTACGCGCTACTATAGGAGTTGATTAAAACGAAAGTAATCTTAAGGAAAGTTTATAAAAGATAAGATCATGATGATACCTTGTTGGTTCTTCTTAAACATATTTCAGTCCAATTTTTAAGTAACACACTTCACTTGGAATTTGAATGACCAATAATTAGTTTTGCTATATTTTCTTGAAACAAACAAAAACTAAAAATGGATTTTTTTAAGTCTTCTAATGGGATGAGATTAAAAGTTGTGCATCTTGACAAGGCGTATTATAACTACACACTCAAGTTGATTTGAACATTAAAACTGAATTTTACAAAAGAAAAACAATAAAAATTAAACAATTAATTAATAAAGATAAATAGACACATAGCATGACGGATGTAAATAAGGTAGATTGGAAATTTGAAAGGCATGATTGATAAAAAAAAAGTGATTTAAGGAAACACAACTGATTCATTGATTTCTTTGGAGAAAATACATTTGTGTGGCAAAACAAATATTCTGATGTCCTCAATAAATGTTAGTGTCCCCTAAACCTTTAGTTTTATTATATAGCATAATAAAAATAAAAACTAATTAGTCAATAAAAATAAAGAGCAAGAACAAGCAATTTAAATATCTCAATCGATAGAAGAATTACTCATTATCAACATTGAGATGATCATTTGATAAAACTCTTGGATCAACAACCTAAGACATCTACATACTTGAGGTCGATTATGATGCACCCGTGAGAAAATTAATGGGCTAAGGAGTATGCAACACATACTTGACTGGAAACAACATGTTTTCTAATAAAGTGTAAATCAATTTCAACATGTTTAATATTGTGGAGCTAAGCTACTCCAACGATAACACTGTTTACACCCATATACTGAGCTTAATACAAGAACACGACAAAATGTTGATTTATAGAGGACTGAGATATAAGATTTTCTTCGTGGAATACACAATACCTAGATATGGAACAATGCATTTTGGAATTCATGTGTAAGAGTGCCCATATTGTAACAAATAATGTGTGTGAACACACTCAAATGAGGTTCACATGAATCATGCATATAGAGACATGCATGCTGAACTATACGACACAATAACTCGATATGTGAATGGTGGGTATTGTTAGGTACCGATATGGCAGTGACAAAAGGTAAGATTTGATATAGGTGTCCATGTAAAAGAGAGTTTAGACTTCCGAGCGGCCTAATTATTGTAATGAATGCATGTGTACTGAAAGCATGAGTAAATGTCGGATGATGAAATGATATCAATAACAAGTGATGTTTGAGACAAAAAGAGATTAGTGTTGGTACCACAACATGATGCCAAGTACAAGATTAATGATGGCAAACTCATTCTAGAAGCGATCCAGATATGATATATGTAATCATTTTCATAGGTATGTTGTGAAGAATATATCATCAACATATACTAGAAGATATAGAAGATATATAGTATTTGAATCACGGGATACACAAAAAAGGTGTATGCAATTTGTTGTTTGACAAACTAAATGAGATGATGTAGATGTGTAACACTCCAAAAATAATAAAAATTAAATATATACAAATATTGTATATATAAATATATATATATATATATGTGTGTGTGTGTGTATGTATATTTAATTATGATTCTAAAATATAATGTCTAGGAACAATTAACCAAATTAGTTAAATGTTAATAGTTAAAGAAACAATGGATGGTTGTACCTTTTTAACAAAACCAAACATGAGAAACTAAAAGGGGACAATGAGAAAACTAGTTTTATTAAAAAGAAAAATAAAACACAACACACACACATATGTGTGTGTGCGTCGACCAGGAAAGTGGAAAAGGGAGGAAACCCTAGCTATTAATCAATTGACCATAAATCCACCCAATTCAACAAAAAATCAAAGTGATTTCGGTGCGTGTTTGATGATTTAGAGTCTACTACATCATCTCATCATAAGGTATGTCAAAAATCTAGTGTTTGGTGAAGTATAGAATTCTTGATGAACCTTATGATATGCAATTGAAGAATGGATTGTAGAATTTATGATAAAATTCTTAGTGCCTACATGATTAGAGACAAACCCTTGATGATAATAGTGAAAACAAATGCTATGATTAATGGTTTGAAATAATCACCATGTATGTCTAAGTGAGTTTTTAGTAGTAATATGAATATGAGAAATTTTGATGGGTAAATCATGTAATCGATTGTGATGAATTGAACTCTAAGTGCTAGGTTGAGCATATTGACCCTAATGAATTGATAAATTGGGAATACATGGTTTTATGTTGTTTAATAGCCTTATTAGAAGTATTATAAGATCAATGCCTACAAGGTGTTTGAGAAAGTGCTTAAGTAAAAGCTAAATGTTAGTAAACTATGATAAAAATCTTGTGACTGATTAATGGTAATTTCATATGTCATGAAATGAGCTACGGAGTCCTAATGATAAATGTGTTGTATTATATAGGCAACTCAAGTGAGAATTCGGAAGCTTAAGCCGACGCTCGCTTAAAAGGGAAACTTTGAGGTACGTGGTTAGACACTTCGTTATTTTCTTAAATTAGTTATTGCGGTCGATTTAGTATAATGGTTGTGAATGAGATATATATATATGAGTTTGGTTTGTTCGTAAGTGATGGTATTCACAATAAGCAAACCAAACGGGTCAAAATAAAATAACACGCAAACCGGGTAGCGGGAGCGTAAAATGTTGATTTTTATACTTGATTCCATTGAACGTTGGTAAATATGTTTTAAGTGAAATTGGTTGGTTCATAAGTGACGGTATTCACAAGAAGCAAACCAAACGGGTCAAAATAAAATACGACGCAAATCGGGTAATGGGAGCGTAAAATGTTGATTTTTAATGAACTATTTGGTGAAGTTAAAAGTATTAGTGCAAACCGGGTAACGGAAGCGGGAAGCACAAGTGACGAACCAGGTAAATGGGTTATAATGGAAAACGATTAATTCCATGAAAGGAATGTGAATGATTCAAGTTAACGAACTTGAACATCAAATGGAACGAATATATGTTCCCGCAAACCGGGTA
The DNA here is from genome assembly GCA_947069175.1 of Scalesia atractyloides. Classification (NCBI taxonomy): domain Eukaryota; kingdom Viridiplantae; phylum Streptophyta; class Magnoliopsida; order Asterales; family Asteraceae; genus Scalesia; species Scalesia atractyloides. Next base: position 24,434,130 of record CAMTDV010001632.1, read on the forward strand.
TTGGGAGCGAGGAACACGAACTTATCAAGCCCGAGTAATGAGTATATTCATGGGAAAATAATCCCATTAAAAGACAGCAGTAGATGTTTAAACATCAAACGGGTCAAATAATCATAAATGCAAACCGGGTAACGGGAGCATAAATAGTAAAAGTTATGAATCCGGGATAAGGATTATAGGTTAATAATGAGGGTAAATGACTTACGAGTGTTTAGAAACAAGTTTGATGCAAAATAGAGGTGTTTTGGCCGAGTTATAACAAAAACAGTGAAGACAGGTTATGGCTCGGAAAAAAATCACCCAGCTCTGGAGACTGCTGGAAAATGATACTCTTCACGCCACCTGAATAAGAAAAGTGCCTCGTCGCGTGGCGCGACGGGGACTGTTTTCAACAATTGTTTATTTTATTCGATTTCATTGCCCTGCTTTAGTTCTTTATTGATTGAATGTAATATGGCATGTTAGGTGTTTTCAATTTAATAAACTCGGATGACGATCAAGCTAAGTACGAACTGAACATATTATCAAGACCAATGCTTCGTATTTTGCATATTTTTCTTATGAAATCAAGTTCCCACAAAGAGTTATGAAGTTTCTTTTGTATAAACAAAGTTTTTAATCGGTTTGGATAATATTCAAGTTAAGTTTTAAATTTGCATATATGTATATATGCAGATTTGTTTGTATGCAAACTACTGTAAAAGTCAATATGCAAATATGTTTGTATGCAAACTACGATAAAAGACAATATGCGAATATGTTTGTATGCAAACTATTGTAAAAGACAATATGCAAATTTGTTTGTATGCCAACTACTATAAAAGTCAACGTTTAATTAGAATGGGTCTTACAAGTGGTATTAAGAGCTTAAGGTTGAATGTGTTCGATTCGATACTTGATAGTGAAATCCGGTAAGGAACAACTATAAAACAATTATCATGAAATATACTAGAATAGAAAATGATTGAAAGTGCATGAGAGGGGTGTATTAATACACTCGAACCAGGGAAATGCACAAAGTATAAACGGTTAAGGCAAGTTATATGCTTAGCCAAACCGATTAAGAAAGGTACATTGTGTGTAGAAACAAATGATGATGATAAATTCTCATATAGTAATATGAGAACAATCAAACGAAATGTTTATCAATCTTTCGTAAATGTTTCAGATATAACAATGTCAGGTGGAGGCGGTGATGACACGGTACCTCTCAACACCGAGGAAATACGAGAAAAGATCTTCGAGGAAGTCGGAAAGGAACTAGAGACTAGTCTACCTCAATTTATAGATAGTCTATAATCTACAATCCTATCGGTTGTAGAGGAAAGAATGAATGAGCTAACAGAGAGCCTTATCTAAGAAAAAGATAAGGCCAGGGAGAAGAAGGCCTGCCCATACGACAAGTTTATGGCATGTAAACCCCCGATTTATAACGGAGAGGTAGACCCGATCGCTTTCCAAAGATGGATAAGCGACATAGAAGGTGTCTTTGAAAGAACCCACTGTGATTTGAGTGATTTCGTGGCTTATGGGACCGACCAATTGAGAGGCCAAGCTAAAGATTGATGGGATAACCTCCAGAGTGATCAAGGGGTTGAAGCTGCACGAACCATGACTTAGGAGGAGTTCAAAGTACCCTTCCTCAAACATCATAGGCCCAAGGCGGTGATTAACTGTCACACCCCGGATTTCCAACCCGAAATCCATACACCGGTGGGCCTGGGTGGGGAGTATCATGACGTCAGTTGATAATCATCATAGTTTTTTAACACGGCACAGCGGAAGTCTTGGAGTAAAATTACTATTACAAACCGAATGTTCGAAAATACAAAATAATATACAGGTTCGTAATAGAAGATCCACGGATCATAAAATTGTACATGGAAAGAATATAAAATAGACTTTAGGCAGATTTAGGATTTGCAAGATCCTCTATCACTACCGAGCAGCTTCCGCCCTATTCTGTATTGTACCTGCAACTTAGCCTTTGGACGATACGCCAGCTTACACTGGTAAATACACCCAACTGACTCATTTTGAAAATTTTTTAAAATGGTTTTTAAGTGCAAAACGGCACAAAATCTTTTATTAACTTGGGAAAGTTGACCTTGCAACCTTGTATCAGATTCATATGTTTGTCAATACATACAGGACGCAGTACAGAAACCGAGACATGATTAAATACACACCACTCAGGACTCACGAAGGAGTCATCCCCAACGTCTTGGGAATATTGCATATAAGCATCAAAAGGTGTATGCCTACACCCCGTGCTAAAGTCGTGGCCAATAACTAATGTATTGAGCCGATGATATCCAGGACACGTTAATTTAACCCCCGATGTTTAAGTTATCAAACAAAACTGTTTAAAACGAAATATGCGGGTTTACTAGCCACAAGCGGGCATTCGATTGACCCCATTTTGGACCAAGCAGTAATAATTTACCGTATCCCAAGCCCGTATAGGGAAAATAATCAAGAGTATTTACCTGAGCTAGTCTTCTTCGTTTATTATTAAATAACTCAGCCGTATACAAAAGTACCAAGTGCAGATAGTATTTACCGAGAAGGCTCTAGTCTGGATTATGGCATAAGCTAGCCAATTAAATACTAACGGTCTTATAAACCGAATAGTGTAAATGATCAATACGTATAACGCTTGATTAAACGATGATCGGATAGAATGTAGTTTAAACCCGACAAGTACCTTGACTTGTATAATATGAGTAAACTTTATACATTCTGGATTTTGAATCATAAATGACAAGGTTAAACCCGTTTCGGTTAATTTCTGAAGAATAGTTACATATACGTAATCGTGTGCATATTAGCGATATCGGGTAACCGGATAAGTCATGGACAAGTTCTATATGCCATTATACTTTAAATAAGTTAAGATAGAAGTAGGATATCAACTTGGATGCACGTTAAGGTTTTAAAACGAAACTATGCCTCAAAGGACATTTCGGTAATTATATGTCGTATAAAAGGAACTTGAATATATTTTAAGTGTATGATCATGAGTATTCTGGAAAAATACTTTATTTATGATATAATATCGGTTGGATGTCATTTATATGTGTAAATTATCTTTTATGACCAAACTATGCACCGAATGGGTATTTTGGTCATTTTACACATAGTTTATAAATTATTTAGGATTCTGAGTTTATAACATATACCTACTGTAAATATGCTTAAAAGAAGTTTTAAAGTCAGTAGGTATCAAGTCTTTGCCCATTATTGTGGTTTAAAACCATACTATGCGCCGAAACGACGCTTATGTCTAAAATGACGTATTTAAGTGATGTTTACTGTAACATTCGTCGTAGAACGGGTTTCAAAACCCGCTTCGTTTAATAATCAAATATTCGGTTAAAAGTTCGTTGCGTATTTTTGTGCCGGTTAATTAAAATAATACATAATTAATAAATATTTTAGAGTTTAAAAACCATAATTAATAAATAATAATAATAAAACAGAATAGGGTAGCCGGGTCTCGAACCCGGGTCTCCCCGATTGTACACACACAGCCTTCACCACTACACTACACACACATTTGTGATTTAAACTGAAATCAATTAAGTTATATGTTAAGACTCGCATATTACCTGTTTGAATCGCGACTGAACCGCCAACTTCAATCAAGCAAGGTCTGTTTTTAGAACGGAAACAGTTACGCTTTTCGAAATCAAAATCGGATTAAAACTCCAAACCGTTCAAAATTGAAATCATCAATTCGTAATTCAAGGTCCGAAATCAGAAAAACCGCCAATCATCTTCAATCAATGCTTTCGGTTATTTGTTCATGTATAACTGATCCTTGATAAGTTTCAAATCGGTAATCATGTATAATGATTATAACCGATTTTGAAGTTAAAGACCGAGGGGTTATAATTGAGACCTTGGGTGATTATAAATACCAGTTAAACCATACCGTCGCCCAGTTGCTCCTCAAATTCAAACCTTTCTGCTCTCTCCAAACCTCGCCGGAATTGTCTGATAGTCGCCAGAAAATAGCACCGGAAACTCTCGCCGGAAATCGCAAATCAGGGTCGACGAAACTTGCCGAAGAAAACTCTCTGTTTTGGCATATCAAGTTACTTAATCCTTATTTTTCTATTCTATTTTAATCGAGTATAAGTTTGTTGGTCGATAAAGTAAAACGGTCGGGTTCACTGTTCTGTGATTTTCTTATTGAAGAAGACGAAGCCTCAGTTGTATACTAATGTAATTAAAATCGGGTATTTAACCGGGTTAGACACACAGTCCAGCGATGGACTGTGTGCAAATATAAAACACAAGTCCCGGGTTCGAATCACACATGTTTTCGACTTTCTGAAATAAAACCAACATTTTTAAACTTATTCAGATCAATTCACAGCATATATATATAATTAATATAATCCAGTGTTTATACAAATTAGACACATAGCCCAACTGGTTGGGCTGTGTGCACTCGAACCGAAGGTCCCGAGTTCGATTCCGGGTTTCTGTAACCGGTTTCGGCCATATTAAATCATTTTTAATAAAAACTAAATAAGGTTAAAGTTAGTTAGCATATATATATAATTAAAACAGAGAATATTTCGGGTTAGACACGTAGCTCAGTTGGTAGAGCTACGTGCACGTATACGAGAGGTCCCGAGTTCGAACCTCACTCGCCGTCTGGAATTCATGCTGTCTGACCGGTCAGACCTGACAAAGTCAAACCATTTTTTTATTTTTTTTTCTCATTTTCTTTTTTATTAAATTGAAAAACTATTTAAAAATACTTAAAAATAAAGATTTGAAGGTTAAAAATTTGCATTAAACTCACAAAAATAAATCTAAAAATCTCATTAAAGAGCACTAATTAAAAATAATAATCTCAAATAAAATTTATTTATTTATCGAATCATTTCGTTATTATTTAGGTTAGTTTTCCCTCGTCGGTTGAATCATAAATTCGTGCGCATTCATCGTCATCAAGAAACGCATCCACTGTGAGTGAACCTCTACCAATTCCCCGTTTTAATCATGTTTGGGGTGTATCATGTGTCGTACTATTCTTTTATTTTATTTAAACACTTGTGCATACATCATATCCGTGATCAAATATGTATTGATTGTTGTGTGAATTATATGTAGATTGAATTTATCATTTCAGTGCACGCATTTCATTAGGCCCATCAGTTCCCCCTGGGATACGGGTTGAGCATCAGGAGCCTCATTAGATCGGCTCCGTTTGATTGAGCCTTGATCTCAAATAAATCATCATTCATGTCATATACTCATCCAAAGTGGTTTGTGATTGTTTATATATATATATGTTTGCTCACATGTGATTAATGCACGAATTTTCTTTAATAAATAAAACAAGAAATTAGTTAAAATGTTTTATCAAGGTTCACTCGCCAACTTTTGTTAACCCAAAATCTCCCCCGTTTTACACATGATACAGGTGATCCAGCAGAGACAGGAAACACTTAGGATGGCCTAGAAGAATAAACAAGTTTATGCTTTGGAATAAATATTTACTTTCATTTTTCTTTGTAATTGTATGAGTTTTGTTTTTGGATATTTAAGTTTGTAATTTGAATTTAATAAATATGAAACGTCTTAGTAAATATCATGAGCTTTGGTGATAACCCAATTATGCCCCGACTTTTATTCCGCTGCGGGTCGGGGTGTGACATTTACGAGAACTGACGTTAAGGTCAGATTAAAATGTTTAAAATATGTTATTTAATATAACATATCAGTAGGTAAAATATTTACCTTGAAAAGATTTGATTAAAACCATTTTATAAGCCACAAGGGCTAAAACCGTCATTTATCGACATAGTTTAAGGACCTGTTTGAAAACTCAGTTTATAACTTGGTTTAACATCCCAAATAATCCTACTTATAATATTACATTAGTAGAAAACTCATTTTCAAGTTCATCATTTAAAACCTTATTTTATGTAAAAAAGGCATTTTGGTCAAAATGGCATAATTATGGAACTTACGCATAAACTTGGATTCTGATCATGATCATGTAATATAACGTCAGAGGGTTATGCTACATTATATTATAATCATAATGCAACTTTAGATCAGTATCTAACTAATCTAAATCGGGTCAGAATCGAAAGTCAAAGCAGAAGTCAAACTTCGCGACTTTCGGTTGCGAACCAACCCTAGAACTGAAATTGACGAGCCGAACATGTTCTCACATGTTCTAATAATTATTACCAACTTGTTTAAGTGTCAAAACAGGTTTCATAACATATATAAGATCAATTTATGATTTTTCCAAAAAATGCCATGTTTGACTTTTTAATATCATAACTTTGACCCGTCAATTGGTCCAGCAAAAGTGATCTTCAGGAAGTGCCCTTTATAGGGACTAACACCTACCTTATTACGATCACTTAGCCATGTTTATTTCGAACAATGGCTGGACCATAATGGTCTTAACCGAAAGTCAAAACGTTTTCCGTAAAATGCTTGACTTTGGCTATAAAAGCCTATAAACGAAAATGCAAGAGCAAGGAACACTTAAAAGAGGTTCCTAGAATGCAAGAGAACTAAGTTGGATGCTCCTTTCAGCTAGGAATTTCCAGAGGAGGGAGAAGAGTTATGATTTAGAAAGGTGCAAGTTCAAATGAAGCACTTGAACACCTATTTATAGTTGGAGAGCTCAAAGGAGGTGAAGCCATGTGTTTAGAGGTGTAAGAGGAAGCTTACAAGTGTCCTAAAACGTGGCATAGCTGATTACAAGTCCATGGTTTTCGAATTAATGGTCTCGGAGCTTTTTTTGGAGGCCAAGCCAAACTTTCTGCTGCAGACCTCCTGTCGCGCCCCGCGAGAGACCCAGTGTCACACCCCGACCCGCAGCGGATAAGGTGATCGGGGCATGATTGGGTTATCATCAAAGCTCATGACATTTATTAAACGTTTCATATTCATTAATACAAATTAAATGGAAATTTACAATAATGTTACAACATGATCTAACTAACAATCTAACTTCTTTGTTCTCTTCTAAGGCATATCCTATGTTATCCTTGCTTCAACCTGTTCACCTGTATCATGTGTAAAAAGGTTTTTTTTTGGATCAACATAATGTTGGCGAGTGAATCCTATGGAAAACATTTGAACAATTTATTTAAATTGATTATGAAATATGTGCACAACCAAACATGAGTAAAAATAGATGTAACATAATCGGCAATCATAAGATGTTAAATGAAACACTCATGAATAATAATGAAACAATTAAGGGCACGCGTTGTTCAACTCGTCTCTCACGAGGAACTGAGGGGCCTGATGAATGTATTGCATAAACATGATAATATGAATAACACAACTACAAACAATATAAACTCAATGATACACACATGAATAATAATGAATTTGATGTGAAGCACGCGATGTTCTACTCGTCTCCCACGAGGAACTGATGAGCTTAATGTATGAGTTTCATATGACTTAACAAATGGCAATAAGTAGATCACAACAATAAAAACAATCTAAGTTTAAGTCATGATGTGGTATGGCACAAGTTTAAATAAATAAATTAATTAATTTCATAACACATGACACACCCCAAAACGTGTAATTTAAAATGGGGAATTGTAAGATTCACTCACAGTGGGTGCGTTCGGTTGATGACGTTGAATGTACGCAAAGTGGTTTTAACCACGAGTGAGGTTTAACCTAGATAAATCGCATTATGGTTTGGTAAGTAAACGGATTTTATTAAACTATTTTAGTAGGATTGTTGGGTGTATTTTTGTGAATTTGAGGCTATTTTCTAACCTTAAAAATGTTATTTTTAAGTATTTATAATTGATTTTTTATTAAAATAATTAAATAAAAATAATAAAAAAAATTATTTTATTTTTGCTACAGTGACTTTGACCTGTTGACTTTGACTGGCGTTGACCGGTTCGAGGCATATTGTTGTGCGCTGGGTGAGGCTCGAACCCGAGACCTCCCGTACGCGTGCACGCAGCTCTACCAACTGAGCTACGTGTCTAACCCGTTATATATCCGATTTTAATTTCATATATACATTAATTAGAATTAACAGAAAATCATTTTTATTTTAAAAATAGTTTAAGCGGACCGGTCTTGCACTCCACAGGTCTCGAACTCGGGACCTGTGGTTTAATCTAACACACAGTCCACCGCTGGACTGTGTGTTCAACATGTTATATCATTCGATTTTTATTATACTTAAATACTATTTATTTATTTCCTTTTCTGCCTTAATTAAAAAGAGGAGATAATTGTCCGAGTCGGTGCTGAAGACCGGACTCGAACTCGTGACCTGTGATATAAACAAACACACAGTCCACCGCTGGACTGTGTGTCTAACTTGGTTATTATTCCGGTTATTAATATACTTAACATATATCTAAGGCGACTCCGGTTCAGTAAACAAAAAAATGGATTTTATTAAGGCAGCGTGTGTGAGACGGGATTCGAACTCGAGACCTTTGCATGATTAACGTTTTATGTGCACACAGTCCACCGCTGGACTGTGTGTCTAACCCGATTAATTTCATGATTTTAATTATACTTATAATATAACGAGATACATCGTCTTCTTCATCAAGGTTGAACCAGAATTCGGAAATCGACGGGTTCAAAGTTTTTTATCGGTTTGATAGTGTTTTACAGTCGATTAAGGTAAGATAAAAGTGAAAAGGAAAAGAAACTGGGCGGAGAAAGTATACCGACAGGACTCTCTGTTTTCCGGCAGAACTCCTGCGACAGGATTCAACTCCAGCGTCAGGTGTCTTGCAGCAGCAAATCTCCGAAAAGATTGGAAAGAGTATGGGTATCTCCGGTATAAGCTTCAGAGGTTCAGAAAAGCTCGGCAATGGGGAAACCGGTTTTCCGGCGACGAACAGGTTTATTCCGGCGAGTGGAATTACGCCGTGAAAAGATGTGATTTTGAGCGAAAGTGTTTGTCGTGGGTTGTGGGTGAACTTATAGGGAAAAATCGAAATGTATTTGATCTGTTTTACGACTGGGTTCATTGATTAAGATTTTCCGGCGGTTATCATTTTTAGTCGCGGACTTCAAACATCGGTTATAACCGATGTCTGGTTAATGGTTTACGTTATAACGTAAATCGTAGTTAAGACTCGCGAGTTTACCGGGATTCCGACGACTGAACTGATTGGGCGCCGATTTTGAATTTGTAAAGTCATTTTATGAATTAAATGATTCTAATATATAACAAACAAAGCAGTTGGCGCAGTGGTTTGTGTGAGTGAGATAAGTTGCTTAGCTGATTCGGTACAGACCCGGGTTCGAAACCCGGCAGATGCATAATATTTTTATTTGCGATTTTTGACAGTTTTTCAAAAACTAAATATATATTCCCGTATAATAATTGATTACGGATCGTTTAAAAATATTTTGGGCATTTAATTCGCAACGAAAATTTTGACTGACTGTTCGGTTGATAAACGGAGCGGGTTTGGTAAATCCGTTTTTGACGGATGTTACAGTATCCCCTGCTTTTTAGAAATTTCGTCCCGAAATTTAAATAATGATATATTTTGACTAAAAGGATGGTGATGTTTTGTTTGACAGTTGTATGCTTAGCAAAATAAGGGCTTAAGTTTTTTTGTTTGAGGCGGTAACGTTCCTTGTAAGGGTTAGGTACCCTATTCAGGAATCGCTTTTTGTTGCCTACTGTATAAGTATTGATAAACAGGAATGATTTGCTAAAAGAATGATATCATGCATAAGAGTTTAGATACGTTTGGGAAAATATGGTTATATCCTAAGGCAAAACTTCTAACACTACAATCTACATGGAACATAAATAAAAACGCAACATCTGATATTTGAACATAAGTAAGCACAACAGCTAATATTCAAACATGAATGAACACATCAGCAAATATTTGAACATGAATAAACACATCAGCAAATATTTGATCATGAATAAACACAACAGCAGATAATTGAACATGAATAAACACAACAGCAAATATTTGAACATGAATAAACACATCAGCAAATATTTGAACATGAATAAACACATCAGCAAATATTTGATCATGAATAAACACAACAGCAGATATTTGAACATGAATAAACACAACAGCGAATATTTGAACATGAATAAACACATCAGCAAATATTTGAATCCACATTCCGATAGCCTATATGTTTGAATGATGGAAGTTCCTCTCTCGTTTGTTATGATGGAGAGGTTAGTTTATGTAGAAATGGATCACAATCCAATTTCTTTAAATAACATGATGATATAGATGTAACACAAATTCCAACCAAGGCAATACTAAATCCTACATGGAACTTCTCATAACCGCCTGATAATGCCTCTGATCCTTTGGCAAGAATACTTATATATAGGAAGTACCAGCGGCGTATCCACCATATTCTTGCCAAATTTTCATTAGTTTTATCCACAAGTTATGATTGGTTACCAAGAAACTAATAAATCCTACATAGAACTTCTCATAACCGTCCGATAATGCCTCTGATCCTTTGACAAGAATACTTATGTATAGGAAGTACCAGCGGCGTATCCACCATATTCTTGCCAAATTTTCATTAGTTTTATCAGTGAATTATGATTAGTCCTATAACTCTACAATCAATACAATAAACATAAATTACTGAAATGAAATATATCTGTGCGATCAAGGCTCAATCCAACGGAGCCGATCGTATTGCATGTACTGAAAATGAAATGGATGTGCGCTCAAGGCTCAATCAAACGGAGCCGAACGTATTGAATGTACTGAAATTGAAATTGTGTGCTCAAGGCTCAATCAAACGGAGCCGAGCGTATTGCATGTACTGAATATGAATAACTTAACCACACAAACAGCCTATGCATGGAACCTCTCATAACTGCCTGATAATGCCTCCGATCATTTGACAAGAATACTTATATATAGGAAGTACCAGCGGCGTATCCACCATATCCTTGTCAAATTTTCATTGACTTTATCCGCAAGTTATGGTTAGTTCGATGCGACTCTACTACAAACACCACAACCACAAGATACTGATAATGAAATTGTCTGTGCGCTTAAGGCTCAATCAAACGAAGCCGAACGTATTGAATGAAATTGTATGTGCGCTCAAGGCTCAATCAAACGGAGCCGAACGTATTGCATGTATTGAAATGTAAAATTAAATAACCGATCAAGGCTCAAACAAACGGAGCCGATCGTGCGGGCCTGCCCTGATCAACCGCATAACAAAATGGGGATCAAACTCAACCTCGATGGATGGGGAGCTGCGGCCTCAGCAAAAGCATATACTGAAAACAATATATAATATATAATATACCATAATTACTCTAACAGTCTACACATGGAAAAACATAAAACTAAACGATAGGAATTGAATCTGGATCTTCGGCGAAAAGGACTAGTTGAGTATCTTCATCTGGGCCGTCATTATCTTCGACAGGATTGGCGTTGATATTGAAGACTCTTCCTCTTGCTGGTGGCATAGTGGTTGGGTTTTCTTGGTTTACTTGGTTAACTGGGTTTGATTGGGCTTGAGTGTTGATAACGTTAACCAATTGAGGGCATGTGTTTCTAAAGTGGGTAGGGTCGCCACAATTGAAACAAGCTCGAGCATATGGGAATATGGGGTATTGGTGATAAGTTTGGGCCATGTTTTGAGTAGGGGAAGAGGTTTGATTTTGAAAGGTGCGACAAACATTGCTCAAATGACCATAGCGTCCACAAGTTGCACATAGACGACAAGGTAAGGTAAGGGGATGGTGATAAAAACAGTTGTTGCATCGAGGGTGAGGTCCAAGATATGGTTTCTTATTTGGGTAAGCTGAGTTGGGTGCCACTTGGGTGATTGGGATAGCTCGGATGGGTATGGCATGAAAAACTGGTTGATTTCGTTGAGTAGCAGCGAAAAGTCGCCCAACTCTTCTTCTCTTAGGATTGGGTTGAGAAGGGGATTCGGTTTGAGTGGAGTCGGAGGTTTCAGTCAATTCTTTATCCTTCTTCTTCTCCTCCTTGAAGTCTTTGTTTCGGATTCGGTTCTCGGTGAGCTCTGTTGCTAGCTCCATTGCTGCTTCCAAAGTTGCAGGCTTGGTACTTATCACAGGGTCTTGAATCTTTGACGGAAGACCACGAATGTAGTGCTCGATCAAACGGTAGAGGGGAGTAAACATGTTGGGAACCATTTGATGTAATTCGAGGAACCTTTTGTTATAGGTGGTGTGGTCTCCTTCCATTTGCTTCAATGAGTAAAATTCATCTTCTAACTTCTTGATTTCGCTCCTTGGGCAAAATCGTCTGGTCATGATTTCCTTCAATTCGTTCCAAGTTAAGGTCATAGCATCTTCAACACCTCGTTTTGCCTTCTCTGTATTCCACCAAGTAAGTGCTATCCCATATAGTCGACCGGTAGCATAACGCACTTTGCGATCATCAGGGCAATCGCAATTTAGAAAAGTATTCTCCATTTCTTCAAACCAATGGAGGAGTGCGGTGACGCCTTCAGTCCCTTTATATTTCGGAGGGTCGCATGATTTGAAGTGCTTGTAGGTGCATTTAGTGGTATTTGGGGAAGAGTTGAAAATGTTTTGGTTTGCTTGATTGACAGGATTATTGGTAAGTGCTTGTTGAACTTGGATTACCATGTTGGGTATTACGGCAGCCATTTGTTGAGCGATTAAGGTAGCCATGCGTTCGCGGGCTTTTCTTGCTCTCGTCTTCCTACGGGCGAGGTTAGAAGACATCTACAATGAATAAATGACAAGAGTATGAGTTGGATGCTTTTGGGATCATGGGTCGCATTCAAGAATGAACATTCATAAAATAATTATACAAAAATACTACATCCATAGGATGTCTTGGGCTTTGCTCGCTGTTAGGCCCGTCATGCCGCCATACTTTACCTGTGTAATCATGTGGGCCCCCATGAATACCGGTTTTTCATATGGTTCGCACGGTTTCTGCCTGGTTGCGTACACAAAACCCGGAGAAAATCAAGAAATATGTATACAACGTGTGATGTTCGGAATGTGTCCAGGTGTAGACACGGTGACACCTCAAAGTAGAGTTAGTTCGAACGACGTTTGGTGTGGCATGCTTTGGCCTAATAGGTCCTTCGTACTCTCATCGTTGGTCCCCAGGTAGGCAAACTGGTCCGTTATATTGGATTTATACGAATGCCAGCCTAGACAGGACGTTCCGACTACCGGTACTCGTACCCTTCCAGTTACTACATGCCCGTCGCAGAACTTACTTTGATGAGATTTGAAAATTGCACAAAATCTTTGGATAATGAGAATATGAAAATAAATTGAATTCATGAACATCGATATATGTATAATGAATATGTATATATGTATAATGAATATGTATATGAGCATGTATGTTTGACTGAAATGTAAACAAATATGAAACAAATAAATATCACAAGTTTGTATGTAACCACCTAATCAATTTAAAATTTAGGCAGACTATAGTATAGGCTCTAAGGGTCTAATAACCTATCCTATATCCCTATAGTCATGGCTCTGATACCAATCTGTCACACCCCGACCCGCAGCGGATAAGGTGATCGGGGCATGATTGGGTTATCATCAAAGCTCATGACATTTATTAAACGTTTCATATTCATTAATACAAATTAAATGGAAATTTACAATAATGTTACAACATGATCTAACTAACAATCTAACTTCTTTGTTCTCTTCTAAGGCATATCCTATGTTATCCTTGCTTCAACCTGTTCACCTGTATCATGTGTAAAAAGGTTTTTTTTTGGATCAACATAATGTTGGCGAGTGAATCCTATGGAAAACATTTGAACAATTTATTTAAATTGATTATGAAATATGTGCACAACCAAACATGAGTAAAAATAGATGTAACATAATCGGCAATCATAAGATGTTAAATGAAACACTCATGAATAATAATGAAACAATTAAGGGCACGCGTTGTTCAACTCGTCTCTCACGAGGAACTGAGGGGCCTGATGAATGTATTGCATAAACATGATAATATGAATAACACAACTACAAACAATATAAACTCAATGATACACACATGAATAATAATGAATTTGATGTGAAGCACGCGATGTTCTACTCGTCTCCCACGAGGAACTGATGAGCTTAATGTATGAGTTTCATATGACTTAACAAATGGCAATAAGTAGATCACAACAATAAAAACAATCTAAGTTTAAGTCATGATGTGGTATGGCACAAGTTTAAATAAATAAATTAATTAATTTCATAACACATGACACACCCCAAAACGTGTAATTTAAAATGGGGAATTGTAAGATTCACTCACAGTGGGTGCGTTCGGTTGATGACGTTGAATGTACGCAAAGTGGTTTTAACCACGAGTGAGGTTTAACCTAGATAAATCGCATTATGGTTTGGTAAGTAAACGGATTTTATTAAACTATTTTAGTAGGATTGTTGGGTGTATTTTTGTGAATTTGAGGCTATTTTCTAACCTTAAAAATGTTATTTTTAAGTATTTATAATTGATTTTTTATTAAAATAATTAAATAAAAATAATAAAAAAATTATTTTATTTTTGCTACAGTGACTTTGACCTGTTGACTTTGACTGGCGTTGACCGGTTCGAGGCATATTGTTGTGCGCTGGGTGAGGCTCGAACCCGAGACCTCCCGTACGCGTGCACGCAGCTCTACCAACTGAGCTACGTGTCTAACCCGTTATATATCCGATTTTAATTTCATATATACATTAATTAGAATTAACAGAAAATCATTTTTATTTTAAAAATAGTTTAAGCGGACCGGTCTTGCACTCCACAGGTCTCGAACTCGGGACCTGTGGTTTAATCTAACACACAGTCCACCGCTGGACTGTGTGTTCAACATGTTATATCATTCGATTTTTATTATACTTAAATACTATTTATTTATTTCCTTTTCTGCCTTAATTAAAAAGAGGAGATAATTGTCCGAGTCGGTGCTGAAGACCGGACTCGAACTCGTGACCTGTGATATAAACAAACACACAGTCCACCGCTGGACTGTGTGTCTAACTTGGTTATTATTCCGGTTATTAATATACTTAACATATATCTAAGGCGACTCCGGTTCAGTAAACAAAAAAATGGATTTTATTAAGGCAGCGTGTGTGAGACGGGATTCGAACTCGAGACCTTTGCATGATTAACGTTTTATGTGCACACAGTCCACCGCTGGACTGTGTGTCTAACCCGATTAATTTCATGATTTTAATTATACTTATAATATAACGAGATACATCGTCTTCTTCATCAAGGTTGAACCAGAATTCGGAAATCGACGGGTTCAAAGTTTTTTATCGGTTTGATAGTGTTTTACAGTCGATTAAGGTAAGATAAAAGTGAAAAGGAAAAGAAACTGGGCGGAGAAAGTATACCGACAGGACTCTCTGTTTTCCGGCAGAACTCCAGCGACAGGATTCAACTCCGGCGTCAGGTGTCTTGCAGCAGCAAGTCTCCGAAAAGATTGGAAAGAGTATGGGTATCTCCGGTATAAGCTTCAGAGGTTCAAAAAAGCTCGGCAATGGGGAAACCGGTTTTCCGGCGACGAACAGGTTTATTCCGGCGAGTGGAATTACGCCGTGAAAAGATGTGATTTTGAGCGAAAGTGTTTGTCGTGGGTTGTGGGTGAACTTATAGGGAAAAATCGAAATGTATTTGATCTGTTTTACGACTGGGTTCATTGATTAAGATTTTCCGGCGGTTATCATTTTTAGTCGCGGACTTCAAACATCGGTTATAACCGATGTCTGGTTAATGGTTTACGTTATAACGTAAATCGTAGTTAAGACTCGCGAGTTTACCGGGATTCCGACGACTGAACTGATTGGGCGCCGATTTTGAATTTGTAAAGTCATTTTATGAATTAAATGATTCTAATATATAACAAACAAAGCAGTTGGCGCAGTGGTTTGTGTGAGTGAGATAAGTTGCTTAGCTGATTCGGTACAGACCCGGGTTCGAAACCCGGCAGATGCATAATATTTTTATTTTGCGATTTTTGACAGTTTTTCAAAAACTAAATATATATTCCCGTATAATAATTGATTACGGATCGTTTAAAAATATTTTGGGCATTTAATTCGCAACGAAAATTTTGACTGACTGTTCGGTTGATAAACGGAGCGGGTTTGGTAAATCCGTTTTTGACGGATGTTACACCCAGGCCTGGTCTCTCGTGGCCCGCGACCGCCTCTTGGCCAATTTCAAAGTTTGACACTTTTAACCCCTTAACTTATTAAAGCTTCTAAAAACCTTTTTAAACACCTTTTTGGCACTTTTAGCCCTCCGTAGCCAATACTTGGCATAACCAGGGTTATGCCCGGACATTGTCGAGCTCTCGGTTTGTTAGAAGGTCACTCAGAGGTATAAATTAACATGTTGACACTTTTAATCCCTCCATCATCCAACTTTCATATATTTACAAAATTGAACCCTCTTGTCCAACAAATGGCACGTATGAGAGTTAAGACTTCACAAAGGATCACTCAGAGGCTTATTAAAAGCATGTTGATTCCGATGTCACTCAGAGGCTGGGCATGTTGACATATCAGTCACTCAGAGGCCAAATTTCAAGCATGTTGACGTATCAGTCACTTAGAGGCTAATGATTTAAGCATGTTGACATATCAGTCACTCAGAGGTTGTTATTTATGCATGTTGACATAGGACCGTCACTCAGAAGCTCAGTTTGAGCATGTTGACATCGGACCGTCACTCAGAGGCTCAGTTTGAGCATGTTGACGCCCTTAGTCCTTATTGGTCTTTAATAGACTATTTAAAATACAACACGTGTCACTATACTATTGGATACGATTTTACAGGGTGTTACATTAACAATATTACGGAAGAGTTCATGCAGTTGAGGCAAAAAGTCAAACCAATTGATAAGATCATGGGGACTTTTCTACACAGATTGAGATTTTATGGTGAGTTGGTTCGCACAGAAGAGCAAAAGATTTACTACTACCACAATATGCTAAGTGCCGAGTATAGGGAGTTCATGGCCCCGCTCAAATTATGGAAATCTCACGGAAATTATAAATGTCGCACGAGAGCGCGAAATAAAGATGAGAAAGCAAGTGGAAAGAGGAGAGAGGAGGGCTTTAGATGCAAACCCAAGCCCCACAAAAAGATGACCGAGTCCCCAAAGAAACTAATGTGAAAGGGGGTTCACCGAGTTGCAAAATATGTGGTTGTGCCCATCGGGGCGAATGTTACTATAAAAACAAGCCATGTGTTATATGCGGGAAGACGGGACATGGGGTTTCAAATTACCCCAGAAAAATGTCAGTGTGTTACAAATGCTACCAACCAAGTCACAAGAAATCCGAGTGCCCGGAGTTGGTGGGAAAGAAGAATGTAACCGACACGAAGACATAAATCCTAAAGTCGCGGGCAAGATCTTTCCAAATAACCGCGGTCGAGGAAAAGACTGAACCAGATGTGGTCACAAGTATATTTACTGTAAACTTAATTCCCGCACATGTTTTATTTGATACGGGTGTGAATAAATCTTTTGTTTCATATATATTTATACAACATCCTTGATAAATATTAAAAAAACTACCCATGCCTTTAGAAGTAGAGGTAGCTAATAATAAAAATTCATTCTTTGTGATATGTGCCAGGATTGCAAATTAAGTATTAATGGCGAGTCGACTTGATACCTATGGCAATGGGAGGATTCCATGCGGTGATTGGAATGTATTGGCTATCTCAATACCACGCCATTGTGGTGTGTTACCGTAAGGAGATACAACTAATTTCGCCAAGCGGGAGGCAAGTTACTATTTATGGGGAAAAGAGTCGTAACCCCATAGTGTGTTCGATGATAGAGGCTAGCAAGCTCATCCAACGTGGGTGCAAGGCTTACTTGACCTATGTACTTGACTCAGAAAAAGAGTCACCAAGGATTGAAGATGTGCCAGTTGTGTGCGAATTTGGAGACGTGTTTCTGGAAGACTTATTGAGGGTACCGTCTGAGCACGAGGTGGAGTTTGGGATTGAATTAGTCTCGGGTGCAAAGCCGATTGCTAAGGCACCATATAGGCTAGCACCACCAGAACTACAAGAACTAATGTCCCAATTACAAGACTTGCTTGACAAAGGGTTTATTTGGCCAAGTGTCTCCCCTTGGGGAGCGCCGGTGTTGTTCGTGAAAAAGAAAGATGGAAGTATGCGTATGTGTATCGATTACCGAGAGCTAAACAAGCTTACGGTAAAGAAATGATATTCATTTCCGAGGATTAATGACTTATTCGACCAACTACAAGGCGCGAGTTGGTTTTCAAAAATTGACTTGAGGTTGGCTTACCACCAGTTGAAGGTAAAGGAAGAGGATTGTTTTTAAAAATTGTTTATTTTATTCAGTTTTGTTATGCGGCTTTGGTTCTTTCGCTCAATTATTCTAGTTACTAATTGATTGAATGTAATATGGCATGTCAGGTGTTTTAATTTAATAAACTCAGATGACGATCAAGCTAAGGACGGACTGAACATAGTATCAAGACCAATGTTTCGTATTTTGCATATTTTCCTTATAAAATCAACTTCCTCATGAAGTTTTTTTGTATAAACAAAGTTTTTAATCGATTCAGATAATATTCAAGTTACGTTTTAAATTTGCATATATATATATATATGCAGATTATGCAAACTACTGTAAAAGTCAATATGCAAATATGTTTGTATGCAAACTACTGTAAAAGACAATACGCAAATATGTTTGTATGCAAACTACTATAAAAGTCAGCGTTTAATTAGAATGGATCTTACAAGACGTCAAATCAATGTGAGCACGAACGAGAGGCTTGTTAAAGGCCATAAAGAAATTTTCAAATGCAGTATACATAAGGGGAAAAATAAAGATGACCATATATAGATGAGTAATGTTCAAAAATGTATATTGATGCTAAGGTGATGATTGGGTTGTTAATGAGGTATCACAATACTTAAAACACTACAAACAGTTGCATGCTTGATGATATGACCGATAGCCACATCTACTTTCAAACCAAGTTGTTGATGGAAACATTAGGCAACATAGTCATGAAACTGGCTGACAATTAGGATATAGATCATAGTACCATTATCGGGAGGGCATTTAAAATAACATTTAACATCCCTAATTTAGTTGGGTAATTAAGAATGAGTCTCATGGAGAGAAGTCTAATGTTTAATTTTCGGTAAGTAAAGAAGATCATGGTTTAATTACTAGCATGAAATAGATTAGGATTAATATGGTATATTTTAGAAATAAAAATATAGTCACCCCATTCACCTTAAAAAGGTCTTTTATACTAAATACCAAAGGATAAATAAATATAAATAACTAAATACAAATAAGAAAATGTCAATAGTTGTACTCCACACAATTCTTGTGTAATTTCACATGAAGTTTGTTGGGTTATTTTAATTTCTTATTTCTTATTTATTACTAGCACCTTTCGATTCTTTCAGTTAGGTAAGAGATTTTTGTTTTTATGTCTCAAAATGTCTATTTGATTAATAATTATATTTTGGAATAAAGCTTTTGTAAAGGGTGTTCATTATTCGAATTGCACTCGAATAACTCGAAATTCAATTTGATTTGAATTTAGAAAAAAAAATTTAATTCAAATTTGAAAAAAAAGCGGAATACGAACTTTTTGCTTATTCAATTTGAATAAATAAGACGAATTCAAATATGAGTCTTATGTGCTTAACTAAATGTCTATTTCATTTAATGGCCAAAAAAAACTATAACCTCTTGCTATTAGCCTAATATTGGTAACCGATTCCTATAATCATCTTATCTGTTGTTTAAATGTTGTTGATATTCTGTTGTTTGTGGCTGAAGTTTTATTATGTTTTCATATTTTGAGAACTTTTTAATTCTACTTTGGGACAATTTTTGTTATGTATGTGTAACTATGTTAAATTGTTCAAAGTTAAAGAAAAATAGTGATTTAGTTTCTTTCTATTTTTGTGTAATTTTTAATCTAAATCCTTTTCTAACTTGAATATATCAATATCATTCGGCCTCTTCCTATGTATCCATCAAGATTTTGCCACTTATCACCACTGTACCATTCCTTTTCAATTATATATGGTATCTTTAGAATTTTTGTTACAATTATCAATAACATGTTTTACATAATTTTTTTAAAAAAAAAATCTTCACTGTAAAATCAAGTATATTGTTCACTTTTCATTGAGTATAGTCTTGTTATACTTTTTAATCGACTTTGAAATAAAAATAGCCGATGGATTGTGCGTATAACATGCGTTATTATATATATGTGTTGTAAATAGATTGTGTACTTATCTTATAAGTTACATAATTATTGTTACAAGTTGTGCCCGTCTTTATTAAACGTCAATAATTTTTTATACGTAACTTTTTTTTTTTTAAAAACACCATAATAACGAGTGTTTTTTATCTTTAATATAAGTACCATATTACTATACTTATATAGAGAAAAAAATACGTTTTGATCGGATGTTTTAGTCCATGATGTTTTGTCTATTTTGTTTTAGTTATATAGTGATTTAAGGTTTTGTGTTTTACAATAAAACACCATGAACGTATATAAGACAATTGTGAATGTGTGTAATTATAGCATGGGCTACGTAATTTTCAGTATAGGTTTCGTAATTATCAGTATAAGTTGCGTAATTATAAACATTTTTTTCTTCATCTTCGCATTTATCATATGTTCAACCCATGTAATACACGGGATTCTAACCTAGTAAGTCGAATAAAACCGAATTCAACCCGAATTCGAATAAGTCGAATGTTAGGCGAATTCGAGTCGAATTCGAATACATATTTTAAAACTTCAAATTCGAATAACGCGATTCGAATAACTCGAAATTTGACTTATACGACTAGATGAACAACCCTACTTGTGTATGAGTGCAAGTTTGGTTTGTAATAACCAACAAAAAAGGAGTTAGTTGTGTGTTAACTAATTTTTTTTACCCACAATCTCTCTTACTCCTGATCCTAAACTACACCTCACACCTCATATATTAAACTTGTCTAAGATAGAACTTGGGATTTCCAACTAGGTCACCAACCCCAGCTGTTGTGTGGTAATAACTGAATGCTTAATTTAAACTTCACAATTAACGAAATTTGCTGAAAATTATTCTGAAAATTGCATTTAATTTTGTGGATAGAATTTGGCTGCTTTTTAAAGCAACTTGAATAAAAAATAACTACTTTTTAATTAAGCAGTTAATGGCCCTGATAACATGTATTCATCCCTTTCGTCTCATCATCTGGTTCACAAATTTCATCACACACACATATTATTCTGGAAAAATTCGATTATGAGTTTTATTCAATTGGAAAATTCAAGTGAACCATCAAATTGTTAGTCTTAAAGTGTCATACATAACTCTCAGATTAATTCGGTTTTATTTTCTAAATTCCCCAACAATCATGTGATGGTTAGAGCATTAAGGGAGTACATATGATTTCTCATTTGATATGACAGATGTCAAGGTATGAGTTAAACGGGATGTGTCCACAATATTGTGAGAACATAACGATATGATTCAACTCTGTGCTAAGTCATCTATGAATGGTGATTGTTCTTTAACAGCTCTTGGGGCATCTTACTCTATGCAAGACCATTGTTTAAGGCTAGCATTTATATTTATACTATATAATAAAAGAAATCTTTGTGAGTATGTGTCATTTATTGAGGTCATTTTTTTTCTTTTTCTCATTTTAAAGGTTGATTAAATATAATTTAATTTCTTTGTTACTATTTTAACTTTTAAATATGATCAATACTTTCTTTTTCTAATTGATAGGTAATTTAATTTTTTTATTTAAAATTATAAATTTTACTATATAATTATTTTTGCGTATGTTAAAACGATATATATATTGGAGAGTTTAAATGAGAAGAAAAATTTTGTAAGAATAAAAAAAATAACTTTTAAACCAATAGAAATTCTCCATTTACTTCATTTAATGTGTGTATTTAATGTTATGAAAAAGGGCATATAGTTAAATCTATAATTGTCATTAATTAGCTAATTAATTAAATTTGTAACTCATTTTTTTCATATATTCTTTCAAGAGAAAATAATTTATGGTGTAGAACAATTTTCGACATGTGTAGGATAAATTCTAGTATGTGTATGATAAATTTTGAAATGTGTATGGTAAATTTTCGACATGTGTAGGACAATTTTCGACATGTGTAGGATAAATTCTAGTATGGTAAATTCCGGTAAATATAAGACATATGTAGGATAAATTTTGAAATGTGTATGATAAAATGTTTTTACTTTATTAATGAGAGATAACATAATTAATGAGAAAAGTTATAAACTATTTAATGTTTTACCATTATGCCCTTTCTTCTTTTTCTTCTCACATTATATTTCTTCTAAAATGAACCTTCCCCTATATATATATATTCTAATAATATTATATACACCATCTATTTCCTATGTCTAATAAATAAAAATATGACGGTTGTGGAGTTTAGAAGATCAATAGTTGCTAAAAGTTCGTAATTAAATAAAGTGATACTCAAACTATTATAAATTTTAATGAAAATTTAGTTTGTTTTCACTGTAAATGTATCAATTGTATATAATCACCCGGGTTACGGATGGAGTGTTACAATGTACCTTAAAAAAAATAGAGGTAACGTTTTTTTAAATTCCATCTTAATTTTTGGCATGTAAGGAAAATTGCACTAATTTGAAACAATAATTTTTAAATGATATAAACACTAAACCTTGAATATTAAGTATAAAAATTAAGTTTTTAATATTTAATTCTAAACCCTGAAAAGCAAGAGTAAACCGTAAGCCTATCAACAAGATAATCAAACTTCAATGATTGTCTATTTGATGTCACGTAAATCAACCATATCAAAACCCTATTCATTCAACATGCTAATTGTTATAATATAAATATAAATATAAATATAAATATAAATGTTATAATATAAATATAAATAAATATAAATATAAATATAAATATAAATAATATAATATAATATAATATAATATAAATATAAATATAAATATAAATAAATATAAATATAAATAAGTATAAAAATATAAAATATAAAATATAAATATAAATATATATATATATATATATATATATATATATATATATATATATATATATATATATATATATATATAAATGTTCAACAAATGGGTCAAGCCCGTATTTAAGTTGCCAGTTTAAACCCGTTACCCAATCCGCAATACTCAGTTGCCTATTTTGTTGCTTATGAATAAGTAGTATCCTAAGCCTTTTTGGCTTGTGAAAATTGCAACCTGGCCACATAATGGTATCAATGGATACATGTAAATACCATTGCACGCAACCCACATTAGAGATGGGCATAAAAACCGGTTCCGAATCCGAACCGGTAGAACCGAACTGGAACCGGTTCCAGTTCCTACCCGACATTAAGTAGAACCGGTTCCGGGTTCAAAATACCCGTTGGTTCCAACCCGGTTCCACAATTTTACCATTTGAATCGGGTAGTAACCGGTTCCTACCCGTACCCGGTTTCACTAGTACCCGGTTCCATCAGTACCCGGAAATGCAGTTCTAGAAGGAACCGGTTATACCGTTAAAATGTTACCTTTGGAACCGGTTATAGCCGAAAAAGTGGAGACTAACGATAGAAAGAAACACAAAAATAACAAACACAATAGAAAGAAACATTACACAAACTTTATTAAAACACCAAACCAAACGGGTTACATCAAACATTTGAAGAACCGGTGCCGGAACCTTCTCCCGTCTCATTTTTCTTTGCCTTCGTCACTGGGCAATGCCGCTCAGTGTGTTTCTTAAGGGTTGAGTTGGCTGCGGCCTTCATAAATTTTCCGCAAGCTTTGCATCTAGCCATCTCGTGGCTGTCAGACATTAAACAGAGATCAAAATTCTTCCATATAGCTGGGTTTCTTTTCGTCTCTAAGACAGTAACAACTTCTTCGTTGCATGCCATAGGTATTTTGCAAGATTTTTGAGAAGATGATTGAGTTTGTAAGTTGATGATGGTGAGTTTGTAAGTTGATGTTGGTGAGTGTTAAGTTTTGAAATGGTAAGTAGGGAGGGGTTTATATAAAAAAACCGGTTCCCAACGGTAACATTTTTTATAAGGAACCGGTTCTACGGTAACATTTTTATCAGGAACCTGTTCTAACGGTAACATTTTTTATCAGGAACCGGTTCTGAACAGTAAAAGTCAGATTCTTCGACTGTCAGGAGCCGGTTCTGAACAGTAAAAAGTCGGGTTTTACTGTCAGGAACCGGTTCCACACCATACCCGGTTCCATACCATACCCGGTTCCATAATACCCGTACCCGGTTCTACACGGTTCCATATTCTTGGGTGTGAACCCGGGTAGGAACTGGTTCCACACCATACCCAGTTCCAATGACATCCAAGCAGAACCGGTTCCGGGTTGGAACCGGTTCCGGGTAATAATAAAACCCGATTATGCCCATCTCTAACCCACATGATGATTTAAAATAGATCATTGATAAATGAATGTAATGGACCACTTCCAAAGGCCTCCATTTCATGAAAATTGCAAGCAGCCCACATGATGACAGCGTATATGGATACATCTAAAGAACCACAACACGGGCCGAGGCCTTCATCGAATAGGGGTAAATTCAGTGACGGAGGCCGGAGGCAGTGTATAAGGAGGGTAGACCCTGGCTACCCCTCAACTCCGATTTCGTAGTGTAAAAGTACCCTTCAACTCGCCTACGTAGTGTAAAATTTTTATCTTTTTATACAAAGGATAGCCCTAATCCCAAAAAAATAAATATAAAAAATGGGATACCTCTGAATTTTTGTGCTAGCTCCGCCATTACTGTAAATTGATCATTCTAACCTCCCAACATATTAAGAAAAACATGTGCAAGCACTTTACATCTTGTGTATACAATCTACTCACTTATCAAACTAAATTCTGACTTATTGCATGCATGCTTGACTACCAAAAAAAAACCCTCACATCTTACTTGGTAACAAATGGTTAGGTAAAAACACTTTCAAAATCGGGCCATGAGAAGATACTTTTATGGTATCACCATGTTGAACAGGATGAGCGGGATAAGAACCATCGATGTAGATAAGTCCCTCTTTCGTGTACCAATCGACATCCATTGATTCGTTAGGTTTTATTAACCCATGCATTAAACTCAAGCGGGCCGGTTCTGGTGAAATGGGCTCTCTCACCATGTACTGGAGATCTTTGGATAAAACGGGCATCTGGTATCCACCAGCTGATAGCATTGCAGCCGTTGATCCAGTAGCTGTTGAGATTCTCAGACCACTAGATCTGCAGTTGACCAGAGGCGAACTTGATTCACCGTCTTTCCTAATCCTTTAAAAATAGTAAAAATAAGCAAGAAGAATATGCAGCTTCCAATATTAATAAAAGTAAGTGAGCCTATTTCAACTGTGTTTTATCTCAAGTGGGTCAAATTGTTCAAGTAAAATCTTTTACCTAAATGGCGAATAAATGGGTTGAAACTTGAAAGTCACCCCAAAGTATTTCTTTTTTTAGTATTTTAATTTTATATAATCATGATTAGGGCATTACTTATTTATAAAACGAGTAAAGTACACGAATGGTCCATGTGGTTTACCAAAATTTTGGATTTGGTCCCTAGCTTTCCAAAAGTACACAGATGGTCCTTGTGGTTTGCACTTTGTAACGCATTTAGCCCCTAGCTTTTTCCAAAAGTACATGGATGTTCCTTGTGGTTTGCACTTTGTAACGCATTTAGTCCGTAACTTGGATATGCTAAAACCTTTAGATTTGTTGCTGGGGACTAAATGCGTTACAAAGTGCAAACCACTGGGACCATCCGTGTACTTTAGGAAAGCTAGGGACCAAATCCAAAATTTTGATAAACCACAGTGACCATCGGTGTACTTTACTTTTATAAAGGTGTTTATGGGTCAACTTTACCTGGCCCGACCCATTTTGGCATATACTAAAGTAGACTTGTTTCCACCTGAACTTGTTTTGACCCGTTACCCAACCAACCCGACCCACCCATCTTGACAACTATAAAAAATAAAAAATCAAATAAAAAATAAAAAATCATACTGTAGTCTCTCATACCTGAAAGAGAACCTAGAAGCAGAAGCAGGACATGGATCAGCAACTAAAATGTCATTAAGAGCATATGTTGACAATGGTATTGAGTTCACATGAATCGACATTCTCGATAGTTCAGAAGGAGTTGTTTGACCCTCAAGGATGTTATTTAGTATCTGCGAGAAACAACAACACCACCATACTTTGTGTTTAATTAATCTAAAGCAGCCATATATTGGTGGAATTTTGACCCATTTACTTATTAATGGGTTGGTTCAGATTAGGCTTTATCTCTAATGGGTCGATTCGTCACACAAGAAGTCGCCCAAAGTGTATTTTAATGCATAAAACTTCCTATATCATTTTATTTAAAAATAAATAATTACTAAAAAATGCCAATTTCATCCCGGAGGTTTGGTCAGTTTAGCGACTTTCGTCCAAAGGTTTGTTTTTCCGTATTTGAATCCAAAAGGTTTGAATTCTTGCCGTTTTCATCCGGCTAGTTAACTTCATCCATCTTTCTCCGTTAAATGAGGGGCATTTCCGTCTTTTTAGAATTTTTTTATTAAAATAAAAAACACTATAAGAAATAAAGATCCACCTTTGTTGACTTTCTCCCCACCCAAACCCTTTAATCATCACAAAATGCCTATAAAGACGAAAATACCCATGACTTTAAGTTAAAAAATGGATGGAGTTAATGAGTTGGATGAAAATGGCAAAATTTCAAACATTTTGGATCCAGATGCGGAAAAACAAACCTTTGGACGAATGTAGTAAAAGGAGCCAAACCTCAGGGTCGAAAATGGCATTTTACTCTTACTAAAATAATATAACTTTTATAATCATATTTACTACCCATTTTGCTACTACTGGTTGCTAAATACCTGTTCAAAGTTTTTGACAGTTGCGGCACAAAGATAACCAGTGCTTCTAGTAGCATCAAACTCGTGACTTAGCTCTTGCACCTAAGAAAATCACACGGGCCACAAATTCCGCAAATATAATAAAAACATTATGAAAGCATAAATCAAGTGTATCAACATGAAATATGGAATCAAAATCATAGGCTTCAAGAGCGTGTTAACCTCTTGTGGTTGAGTTGGGTCAGAGTTTACTCCAAGTAACGGGATTGAATCATCCAAAAAGTGGCTTGCTTGCAAGAGCGTGCCGTCACCGCCAAGAGTAACAACAAGATCCACATCTTGAATGGGTCGTGATAGATTATTGCAAAAAGTAGCGTCCCATTCAATTGAGTTTCTTTGTAAAATACTTCTACAAGATTCTATGGCATCTTTGTGAACTCTACGCCTGCTATCCAGATATTGTAATACCTTCCTCGTTTAGAAAAGAAAAAAATATATTTCACGAAACTTATGGAGAGAATGTATATTTTGAAGAGATAAAGCAAGAGAAAATAGTTAAGAAAATTCATCCTTCATTACAACAAGGTCGATCAAACATGACCCGTTAATCAGATATTAGAATTGTAAACTGTAACACCAAATGACAAGGGTACATATTGGTGTTCTCTGTGCTGCATTTCACGAAACAACATTAAATTCAGTTAGAGTTAATTCTACTAGATGACGTGTAGGGACCCATATATTTTGATAATCCCTTTGTTGAAGGCAGTGCGTAAGTATGACGGAGGGACTAGGGAGTTCATGACACAGGATACCATGAAGATTTTAACTATAACAAAACAAGATTAAAGACGTCTTTTATCCTCATACCCTTTTATGAAGTAAAAGATATCATCAGTTTAAACCGCGTTTGTCCCAAATTAGAGACAACTTTCGAGTTTTAAGAGCCGGATCGATTGGTTTTTAAATTGGAAAAGGATCAAACTTCTTCTGGTTATGGACAATAATTTCATAACTATATCAACATACACAAAATATTACAATATACAACAAGTGTTGAGCTATAGAAACAAAGAACATGAACAAGAAAACCAACTTTAAAACTAGTGAAGAAAAAGACACTAAATTGAAAACATAATATTCAACTGCAAAGCATATGTTGCAAAATTCATTTTTTTGACATAATAAAGATTAAGTGATAGCAGCTGAAAATTAGGACAATGACCCAAAAGATTTCAACTTTTTAATTTTAAGGGATTTAGGGGCAATAAAACGATCAAAATAATAAAACTAAACAGAAATTCTTCACACAGGCATTTCATCAAACACATCATCTGCATCAAACTCAGATAAATGATATTGCCACAAACACATAACCGGTACACTAAACGTGACTTGAGATCATAAACCGAAACATTCTTGAACAAAATATCTTAAAATCATGAAAAACAATGGTGGGTACCTTAGGGTTTATAGAACGAGATGCACCGTTTGATTGGTGAAACGAGTAGGTATCCAACGGCTTTAGAAGCAGCAACAAACGCCTTCTTCCCATTACTAATCAGGTCTGATCTATTGGCGGGAACAAACAACCAACCGCAACGACTGAATTATGGGCAAGATCCACCTGTTCATATGTATCGAAAGCCTGTCAGATTCAGACAAAAATGTTGAGATACGAGGACAAACATGCAAAAATACCTAAATATTATCCATTTCAGCTACTTAGCCGAGTCATACACGTGCTCAACTAAAACATATTATAAATATATGTTTTAAATAAAAACAACATAAAATATTGAAGTGAATATAAAATTATAAATAGAGTTGATGCTTACAAAAACTAAAAATATAAAAGTAATTCATAACTTTCTAACTATTCATTTGTATACAACATTTGCTGTTTTTATTATTATTGTCACGCTATCATTTCTATCTAATATTCGTACTTTAACTTTGTATCTGCTTTTAATTTGTGGTAACTCCGGAAACAATTGTCTATGTGAAAAAAGTGAATCTTTTATGAACAAAGTACCTCTAGATAACAATTGTTTATGGCTTTTATTAATAGTCATCGTAATACATGTTGATAATGAAATTGTCTTCTCCAGGAAAGGAATCTTTCTATTGGAAGGTATCAAACTAATTTTTGGAATGAAAGTGTAAGTTTCATTATCACCTCTAGATATGATTTTAACTTTTATAACTCGCTTACCAAATGATAGTATTTGAAATCTCGTCCTATTACATAAACCACTTCTTTAATCATATTTCTTAATAACATTATTGAAAAACCAACCTTTAAAACTAACCTATGATTGCAAGCCTTATATTTTAAGACCGTTGAGAATATTAGCAGTGTCAATATATGAAAGTTTATAAACTATTTGGGCTATATATTAGGTGGGACTTCCTAAAGATGTAGTAACCAAATAATGCTTAAAAGGATTTTTAATAATTAATCACTATAAGATATTATTAATCATTATTTAAAGATTAAAGATTTTAAGATATTATTTTTTAACAATTATAAATTTATTTGGAATTTATGAACATAATAAAAGTAAATAGTCAAGAATGACAAAGATATTTACCATTGAATATAAATAGTGTTAAGTGTTATCTTTTATTTTTCTTAAATTTGATTAAAATAATTATTTATATAATTAAACTTATTCATAAAATAAGAATGGTAATAAATGTAAAGTAATGTGAAATTAAAATCTTGATGCATGTTTAATTGAAAAATCGAATCGTGTACGCTTATACCGATAGGATTCTAGTGAGAATATATGGGTATTTGTCGGTAAACTAATTTTATTATTGTTTGAAAAACTATTGTGAATAGGTTGGTTTGATATTGTTGCAAAATAGTTGGACGATAATATCTGATAATGTATAAAGAAAATAATGTATTAATATTAATAAACATTTTAATAATTAGGAGTACATATTAAAGATATTGGTATATGTAGGTAATTACAATCATAGTGGATTTTTATGAACATAATTGTAGTATGTAGTTCGTTACCCAAAATTTTTGCAACCCATTCAAAATAAACAACAATCAGTCATATATTCGTCTGTTAAAAACACCACGTGTCCACTTGTTAGAAACAATACCATAAAAAAGAGGTATGAAAATCTGCCACGTGTATCTTATTTTTATTTATTACTATAGATATATAAGTGTATATGTATCTATACTCTTTTTTTTGAATTATAATCATAACACTATAAAAGACACATGTTTTTATGATCTAGATAAATTAATAAAAATTTATAATCCTAACACTTTAAAAACACATGTTTTTATGATCTAGATTAATCAATAAAGATTTAATTACTAGTAATACTTTTATTTAAATAAAACTTGACATTTATTAATTAGGGTAAAAGAAAGGATTTGAAATTTCATAAATGTAACAAATGTTATAGAAATAAACTTGCATTGTGAAAAGAAAGTTTATATCTACTCAAGCTAATAGCTTGGTGGTAACATAGTGTATTCTCTAGTCTGATAGTTGTGGGTTCAGATTCTGTAAAGTATAGGTGTGATAATTTTAGTCGTTCTAAAAAAAGAAAATGAAGTTTATATAATCTAGAGCTGTCAGTGTGGAGCTAACCCACTTAGTAAAGAAATATACCTCTTAAAGGAGCCTGGGCTGAAGTGAATAATTTAGAATTTATTGGCGTAATAGAATAAAAACAAGCGTTGTCATTAATAATAATAATAATAATAATAATAATAATAATAGTAATAATAATAATAATAATCTAAAGCTGATTAGATTGGGGTATTGTTACAACATTTATTACACGTTTTTGCTGCAATATCTACTTTTTTTCTTGTAACACGTTTGATTCTTGAAAATAAAACTTTTATACATAACCAAGATAACCCTATTATTAGAATACTTGGTTTTTTTTATTGATTTAGTTGTGCCGTATACATTTTCATTTCAAGCTTCTTTTGTTTGCACAATTTATTTATTTACTTATTTACATGTATCGTATATGTATTTTTAATTGGTTTAACCAAATTTGTTTAGACTATAATAAGATAAGCGTCGCAAAGTCAAAGACCGAGTCTATGTTCCCGAGTTTCATTTAACGAAAGAAAAGAGGGGATTTGAAAGGATTTTAAAAAAAGTCGTGTTACATAGTGTTTTTAACAAAGAAAAGGGAGAGAAATGGAAGGAAAACCTAAATCTTTTTCCTTCATTTTAAATCCTTTCAAATTGGAGAGATTTGGAAGGAAAACATTTTTAATACATAAAATTCCTACTTTTCTTTTTATTTACTTCGAACTTGGGAACACGGTAGTTAACTAAAATTTTCTTTTCTACTCATTTTCTTCTCTCTTTAATTCATTTTCTCTTCTTTTCTTTGGTTTATTAAACTCGGGAACATAAGTGGCAAAGTTATGGCTTCGAATGGAAGTGGAATTGGAAGTGCCATCTGCAAAAAATTGAGGGAACAGTGGAGTGGGAACAATGTTTTCAAGCAATTGTATGACATGCTGGAATGGTAAGAAAGATTCATGGGTTTGGATAGGGGAATAATTCATATAGCTTTTCTGTAAGCTCGGATAAATGATCGTTGATTTCGGAAAGGGATGTTAGACAATCTCACATGATGGAGTTGTGCAAATGGGTGCCAATAAAGTGTAACATATACATGTGGAAAGCAAAGATGAATAGGCTTTCAATATTGGACACGATGGGTAAAAAATACAACTCTCAAATGTGCATTATGTGCGGCTCAGGAAGGGAATTGGCATATCGCTTTTTTTTACTGCATGCTTGGTAGCCTCGGTGGTATGGCAATATGTGAGCACCCGGTGGTGGGTGTCTCAACAATTTTTTGCTTCCTCGGTTAGAGATTTACTAGAAATGTACAAGTTCTCAAGGTGGGTGGACTGAGAGAAGTATGGTTGTAAACGAACCGAACATTCAACGAATAAATTATGAACCATTCATTGAGAAGTTCCAGTATGTTTGTTCATTTAATAAATGAACGAACACGAACAAAAAATTCTGTTCAGTTAATAAATGAACAAATACGAATAAAGGTCTCGTCTGTTCGATCGTGTTCGTAAACGTTCGATAAAATATTTGTTTATTTATATTAGTCCGTGTTCCCTTTTTATGTACATTAGTTATAGGTTTTTAAAATTTTCAAATTTTCAGTTTCTCTTCAAGTTTTTATTTCCCTCGGTAAACATTAATCAATTTTCCTCCTAACTTTTATTTCCTCACAAAACATTTAATTATTTAACCAAATGTTTTGACCATTCATCTATTCCTAATCTCATTCCCATTGCTGCTTCACGCTTGTAGGTATCCGGTTCGACCCGAAATAAATTATTGGAAACCCTCAAATCTTTTCTTTTGATTCCTTACTAGGAAATTGAGGATGTTGTTGCTTTTTATCTACATGGTTATTATGCAAGTTATGTACCCCTTATCTAATTAATACTTGTTTTAAAATATTCTCAGTAAAATGAAACATGACGAAGAATTTGGGAACTTGGGCATTCAAGAACGAAGAATTTTCTTTTGAATGATTATGAAGTTATGAATCAGGATTTTTTTTAACAATAAATTTGGATCACGGACCGTTAAAGTATCATCGTGTT
This sequence comes from Scalesia atractyloides, assembly GCA_947069175.1. Lineage (NCBI taxonomy): Eukaryota > Viridiplantae > Streptophyta > Magnoliopsida > Asterales > Asteraceae > Scalesia > Scalesia atractyloides. The sequence goes on from CAMTDV010001632.1 coordinate 24,466,760, forward strand.
ACCGGTGGAACCACCCGATCATATCCATCTCCACTAGGCCCTACACCAATTCTGGAGTAAACCCAATATATATGAAAAAAAATCCCATGTGAGAATCGAACCCACAACCTATTAGTCTCAAAGTCTTATCTTACCCTAAGACGTCACTAGGCTATAAAGCAATGGGCAGTTATGAATTAAGATTATCATCTATTCTAGTCTAAATAATTTTGGATACTTATGTTTAAGTTAGTGTAATTTGACTTATCATTTAATGGATATACTTTGTTAAGGTTTAATGTTAATGATGTTTCATATTTATTTGCATATTAAATGTTTGTTTATGTTTAGAATATGTGTTTATAAACTGTCACAAACAACTAAATTTTCTTAACAAAGGAACACGAATATATATTTTCATTCGTTAGTGTGTTCATGACCATTTCGTTAGTCCGAAAAATATTAACAAACGGACATGAATCAGGTTTTGTTCGTGTTCGTTCACACCCCTAGATAGAAGGTAGTTTTTCAAGGGATTATGGCGATCGTGTGTTTGAGAATATGAAAAATAGGGAATGAGAAACTACATTTGGGAAACAGCTCAAGATGTGATAATTATCGAAGAAGCGAAGTCAATGAGATTATTATGGTATAAAAAATATCAAAATATATATCTATAAAATAATTTCAATTTGATGTGGTTTGTGTTCCATGCTCTCGCCCCTTGTTTACGTGGGATTGTGGTTTGGTAATACATTTAAGTTAAATATATATATATATATATATATATATATATATAGAGAGAGAGAGAGAGAGAGAGGGAGAGAATATATAAAATAAAAATTCACTTAAGTTGATACTTATATAGAGAGGGAAAGAAAGAATATATAAAATAAAAACACAGTTGAGTTGATACTTATTAAAAAAAACCTTTTTTAATGTAAAAAATAGAACAAGTAGTTTACATGTTTCAAGTATTTTGAGAAAAAAATAAAAGATAAAAAACACGGAGTTGTTTTTTTAATTATGTAACTTTTGTTGTTTACAGATGTAAACACCCTATATATATATATATATTAGGGGAGGGTTATCTTGGGAACGGTAAATATTACGAGAACCGTGAGATCGAATGAAAAAAAAGTGAAATTCAAAGTTTCTTTTTACACTTGTCATTATTATTCGAATACAATTCTAGAAATTTAATTTACACATTTAAATTTACGTAAATTCGAAAATAAAGAAAATTTACACATGTGTAAGTTTGCCATTTACACATGTTAAATTTGTTATGTTTACACACGTGTAAAAAATCTAATAAGAGTGATTTTGAGAGGACAAATGAATTATTTGATGTTGTAATTGTTTTGATATTGTATTTTAATTAAAATGATGTTTGTATTAAAAAAAGGTTTTGATTGGTTTTCTCATTCATTCTCATGGTTCTCGCAATATTTAGCGTTCTCAAGATAACCCTCCCCTATATATATAAATCAAGATCAAGGGAAAATTTTTACAAGTTGTGAGAACTTAGAGAACTCGCCTTTCTCGTGCAAGTTTTGCCCCCACATTTTTTCACACCCTTAGATTAAAATATTACAAAGTCGGCCACGAAAAAGAAATTCGAAGTGGTGTTTTCAGCCCTTTTAATAAGCTTTTTACATCATTTACAACTGCTGTAAATGAAAAACTTAGAAAAGCTGGCTTTTTTAGGATTTTCAGTAAAAAAATGTTTTTTGAAAAAACTTTCGTAAGGATGAGTTCTCTAAGTTCTCACAACTTGTATAGGTTTTCAATTTACCCTAACCCTATGTATACGCGCGCGCACACACAAATGTTGTATTTTACATATTTAAAAAAAACTCTGTTTTTTTTTTTTCTCAAAATGCTTAAAACATGTAAACTACTTGCCCTATTTTTTAAATTGAAAAAATCCTTTTTTCAAAGAGTTTCGTGAGTTTAATCAACTTAAGTGTGTTTTCATTTTATTCTTCCTATCTTTATATATATATATATATATATATATGATCGAGTTAGTTTAAAAGTGGTACTTTTTTCTAAGAAGCCTAATAAACCATTAGATTGTAATATGGATGGATGAGATTTATTAGTGACATTTTTTATTGATTGATTTGATGGCACAGGGGTATTAATGTAATTTCATGATGTCTTAAATTGAGAAACTTAAATGCAATTTTCTGCCATCTTTTCTAAATGTCGATAACTTTTATTAACGTAATTGTTTTTTAATACACTATAATAAAAAGCGTTTTTTTATTTTTAATATGAGTACCATATTGATATATAATAAATATATGTTTCATGGTGTTTTTAGTCTATTGTGTTTTTGAAGCTGTTTATCTAATGGTGCTTTAACTGTAGCAGGTATATGGTGTTTTATTTTGTAAGTAACAAATAGTTCATTATGTAATGTTTTATTAGTAATAGTGTTGGATCTGAGAGTGTGTGCCTGTGTGTCTTTTTTATAACATTGTTTAATAATTCAAAAGATCATTAATACTAGTTAATAATAAACACATCAAACAAAACGTAAACTTGATTTGTTAGGAATGATTGTCAAATAATTTCTATATTCACTTACTTTAGCAATGATCACAGTACAATAGTCACTCCCCTTCACAAGATGCATTCTCTCTCTTACTTATGTTTTTCTCTTTCTAAATTTTTTGATCAGAGGATATTCAGATGTAAGAGTTAGTGAATTATATCATGTACTATATTATTTATAATAGGGGAAAACTGCTGGTGACGTCACCATCAAAAGCAACACAAAACAACTCAATAAAAGGTGTAAATGCCAGCAATTTGAAATACTACTGGATAGAAGACGAAAACAAATGAAAAGCTAAACTACTGGAAATTAAAATGAAACTGCTAGGAAACCAAAACTACTGGAAGAGTCTAGTACTTTTAGTTTTCAAGTACTTTAGTCTTCATTCAACAACTTGTTGACCAACTATTGTCTTTAGCTTTGACTTATTGATCAGCACTTTGTCTTTAGATGTTGACTTGTTGACTAGTACTTTTACATTTCAGTTTTTTTACTGGATTTTCAGTTCTTTGAACCCAATAGTTCTTTCCAGTTGTTTAGTGGTTTTTTGTAAAGCTTTCAAGGGGGGAACTTCTGGTAATATGAAGATTGTATAGATCTTATTTCACAGGTTAAGGATTTCTTTGGATTTTGGCTTTAATCGTAAGCAGATCTTATATAACCCATCAAGCATGTATGTGGTATTTTATTTGTTGATAACAAAAAGGTATATGATGTTATATTTTGCATATGACAAATGGTATATGATGTTTTATTTTACATGAACATGGTGTTTATATCATAATTGAATAAATATTTAATTTACTATTATACCATCCACTCTTAATTTTTATAGTTGTTACATGTCTAATTTCTATGGCTTTTTAGCCTTTTTATAATTTTTTTAAGAACCATATATATATATATATATATATATATATATATATAGAGAGAGAGAGAGAGAGAGAGAGAGAGGAAGGATAAAACAAAAATCCACTTGAGTTGAAAAAACTCAAAAACCTTTGTAAAAACCCTATGTAACATTTTTATTTTTTCTAAAAATAGAAAATGTAACATACGTATATTTGAAAAGTTTTATAAAAGAAACACAAAAAAACGCTAACTGGTTTATTTTTTAAACATGTTAAGTATTTCATGTTACATAATATATATGTCAAAAATAAATGTAACATACAAATTTTGAACATTTAAAAAAAACAAGTAGGCGCTTTTTACACTTTTTTATAAAATGTTCAAGTACATTAATGTTACATTCCCTTATTTTTTTAGCAAAAAAATAAAAATATTACATAGGGTTTTCTTGAGTTTTCTTAACTGAAGTAGGTTTTCGTTTTATCTTCACACACACAAACACACACACACACACATATATATATATATATATCAATCTAGTCATCATTATTTTTTATGCTCTTTTGTCTTTATTTTTCTTGTTTGTTTTTTAGTGAAGTAAGATTTTTTTTAAATACGTAATAATTTTCTTTCAATATAATTATTTATTAATAAACTCCAAATATGATGTCGTTGGCATGGGATTCAGGCGTATTAAGAATTAATATAAACAAATAATTGAATAATTTAATACTAACATAAAAGGTTAACTTATAAATATTTACTATGAACAAAACAATTAAAAAAGTAACAAAAATAAATAACGTAAAAGAATATATATATATATATATATATAATGAATTCGGTTCAATTAAGAACAATCACGAGTTGTGAGAACTATAAGAACTCCTGCTTTCTACGTGAGTTGGGCCATCATTTTTTACACAAACGTAGATGAAAATGTTATAAACACATATGTAAAAACAAAAAAAAAGTTGTCGAGTCGGTAGTTACGCTCGATGTAAATTTTATTTACACCTGATGTAATTTGTTTACAGCGATGTAATTTTTTTTTACATTTGATCCGATATAATTTTTGCATGCGGTATTTTTTTATTTTTTTTCTAGAATATTTAATTTTTTAGAGATTTTTGAGAATTTTTTTTTAAAAAGACTTTTAGAAGGCCTAATTTTCTTGGCTCTCACAACTTTAGAAGGCTTTGCCTTTTACTGCTGCGCTACACCCAAACGACACCACAACATGGTTACATCCCCTTTCATGCAGGGGCAGACTTACCTTAGGGGAAGAGGTAGTCTTCGCTACTCTTTGCCGCTCTGACGTTAGTGTAAATTTTAAAAAACTTTGACGCTTTTTCGATTTCGTTATTCTTTTTTTATAAAACGTTACCCGTATTTAGATTTTATAGATCCCACTGTTTTCATGTAGTGGATGTTAATACCTCTCATCCTTGTGGTTACACTTTTCATTCGCATTCATATTACTATATCGAAGTGAATTCTTTTTTTTCCTTTTAATTTTCTGGTCACGTAACTAATTTTTAACATTTGATATACCTACAATTTTAAGTTAAATGAGCATTGGTAGACTCTTGCATGGTAGTATGTTATTAGCTTTTTTTCCCTTCAACATTTAGTATTAGCAGTTATAACTCTTCAACTTTTAAAAACTATATACTCATTTATTTTGTGCTTATATTTACGTATGTGCTGGTATAAATCATGTTGATTACGGTTTCTTTTGTCTTTTAGTAAGTTTTTGTTTATTTTAGCATTTACCCTTCAACATTTAGTATTGGTAGTTACAATCCTTCAACTTTATAAAAACTTTATAATCAATTTTACATGTTTATATTTATGAACATGTCGGTATAAATTAAAGTTGATTACGTTTCTTTGAAAATGGGTTGGCTCAGATAAATATGTTTTTGACTTATTTTGGTAAGTCTTCAGTTAATATACGTTTTGGCATAATTTAATTTTAAAACAAGTCCGGTCAAATATAATATGTTTTCATTAAATTTTATAAATTTGGTTTAATTTACGTTTCAGTCCCAATGCAACACGCGGTACCATTTTTAACTTTTAAAACATAATTTTTTACTCATTATTATGTACCTATTTGTATAAGTTCAGGTTGGTGCTCGACGTAAATTTCTTTCGTTTCCGTGCTTATTTTTATGTATATTTCAGTTTATGTATGTTTTGACGTAACTTTTGTTTAGAAACGGTTCAGGTCATTACTACATAAATCCAAATTTCTTTACATTTAGACCCGCCACATCGTGTGTAGAGATTTATTGGTTTTCGTAACAAAAAGAGTTAGCAAAACTAGCAGCCAGCTCATTAGCTTAATGCTAAGAGGCCTTTGGAATTTAAGGCGGTGGCCCAGTTTTATCTCATCAGTGTCTTTTTTTTAAACCGAGATTTTTCCTACTGTGTTATGGGCTATGCTTTATTATAAGAGTCCATTTTGGTTTTGATCCAAGACTCAGTTTTTCTTTTATAATGTACTTTTCATTGCAAATAATTATTCTAAATAAGAGGTCCATTTTCCATTTGTATAAGAATCAGTTTTTCTTATGTAATGTGCTTTTCAATGCAAATAATTGTTTTAAAAATTAATTAAATCACTATGAAACCGAAGTAAATTATGTCATCTCTTATCTAATAATATCTTCTTAGTATAATAAAATAGTTATTTTTTCTCACATAATTGAAGGGATATGTCATTTATCTTGAAAAATTCAATGAAAACAAAGTTGTATTTAAAATAAGTAATTTTTAGCATCGTAAGCTATACGAGTGTTGATCGTCAATATTATACTGCTATCTGACCAACCAATACGATTCTGACTAAAAACACCGACACTGTTATCAGAACTGGTAATGCTCTTTGTTTTTATTGATTTTCGCAATTGTGTTTGATTTTTTTTTTTTGTCTTGGTGTTCCAGTATAACTTATATAACTTGTGTTAAAATGGAGTTTTATTGAAAATGGAGTATTTTTGGGTGGTGTAAGCTATACGGGTGCTGAAACCGTACTAGTACCGTGAAGAACCAAACTGATTCCGACCGAACAACATCGGTACCGATGTCAATAATATCGGAAGCGGTACCTTATTCGTTTTATGGTTTTTAGATTGATGTAAAACATGCTTCGATATCTTGGGCATATCACGACTCTACGTTTTGAGTTTTCTCTTTCAGTTGCTATAGCGAGTGTGGCTACCATAATGAACTAAACTGATAGCGATTGAATTCCTCAGCTCATCCTACGGGGGAATTCAACAATTCAATTAGTTGATTTCAAAAATGATGCTTGAATACCTAATGGGTTATTTGTGTACCATGGCAACTGAATCTAGATAGGTGGGGGCAACGATGGTTTTGGAATGTCGGCGGTGTCCTAAGTGGCCAGTGAGGCATCGGTGGTGAGGGGTGGGGGGTGACAATGATGACGGCGGGCTGGCAACGAGATCGGTGGTGGAGGTGGCTTATGTGACGAAGGCATGTGGTCGGGGATTCCATTTACTTTGGTTGAATTTCATCATATTTTTAAAGGAATGTTGAGTTCCTATACGTGAAAGCATTTGAGTGAATTAATCTCAAATATAACCAAACACATTAAGAATGAACTTCAAATTATGAATACTCCGAACAAAATGGAATTTATATATATTATGCTTTTGTAGAATTTTGCATACAATTATACAAATGCACCCTAAGTACCAAAATTTTGTAATTATTCTTTAATAATATAATTGAGTTCGACTATTTAGTTATGAAATACGGGGAGAGAATTTGTGCTACCTTATCCACGTTTATATGTTCTTTTACTATTATTATTGTAGTTACCCCACCATATTATGTTATACATAGTTTACTTTTATCATTTTTGTTTTGTTAATGTTTTTATCATTACTTCTATCTACTCTTTTACGATTATTATATGTTATCTGGATGGTGCGTTTTACAATTCATGAAAACAAAACCTCCATTGTTTTCGGCAACCTTAGCCGACATTTTGATGACATCGAATCCACCCCAAAACAATCTTGAATCTTGATTTAGACCATCATAACCTTTGTATACTTCCGACAACCAAGCAATCAAGGTTTAAAGCTTCATAGCCCACTGTAGAGGGCCCGTTAGTGTGTGTAGGTATGTTCGCAAACAACATAAAATAGAGATCCCGATTATGAGATGTGTGAGGCAATAACAAGGGATGGGTGATGGAAGAGGGGGCTAACTGTCAAAAACATGTATCGAGAATCAATGTACCCAAACCAAATCTTGTTATTCCCAAATGAAACAATTACAGATACAACTAAACTGCACAAAGCTCTCAACAATCACTCTCATATGCAAATTATCAACATGATAATCTGCACATACAAGTAAGAAACTACGTTGAGAGAATCAAGATACTTCTCTTAGAAACCCTAAGTTTCTTACTGATGAAAGAACAATTACCAACTGAGAGAATGAGAAAATAACCAAGTGTCTTCAAATCTCGAGGAAGGCACACTTATATACAGATCATCCAACGACTTCCCAACAATCTGCAAATTGTTATAACCGACGCAACAGATCTCGAGAATAGTTACCATCCAACTAATCCAGCTCATCTCCAACTAACTGCAAAACCGAAATACTAAAAAACCATTTTAAAGTATATGACATAAAAGAAAATATAATAAAAGGAAAAATAGAAAAATAGAGAAATAATGGAAATGACCAAAAAATATGAAAACCGAATATTTCAACACCCCCGCACAGTTCCATTATTTGAACATATCAACCAACTTCAACTCTTGACATAAATTTATATGATCCTTTACTGCAACCCTTTAGTAAATATGTCAGCAAGCTGCACCTCTGACTTAACACTAACACATTTCAACACACCTTTTGAAATCAAATCTCTAAGAAAAATAAGTCTAACTCGAAATGTTTGGTTCGATCATGGAAAATTGGGTTGGCTGCTATAGTTATAGCAGCTTTGTTATCACAAAACAACTTAATAGGAATTTCTATTTTTACTTTCAATTCACTAAGTAGGTTTTTTAACCACACAAACTCACATGCAGCAGCACACATAGCCCGGTATTCAGCCTCTGCTGAGGACCTGGATACAGTTGTTTGTTTTTTACTTTTCCAAGATATCAAAGAATTTCCCAGAAATATGCAAAAACCTGTGACTGACTTTCTGGATATTAAACACTTGGCCCAGTCAGAATCAGCAAATGCCGATAAGTCAAATGAGTTGCTTTTACCAAACAATAACCCTCTGCCTGGAGCATTTTTTAGATATCTCAACAAATGGAAAACTATTTTCATATGTCCCTCAGTAGGACTGTGCATAAATTGACTCAAAAAATGAACTGCATATGCAATGTCTGGCCTAGTGTGTGAAAGATACATAAGTTTTCCTGTTATGTTATCCAACGAACCAGAATTATTTTGAAGTAATGCATTAACAACATGACTTTGTTCTATAGGTACACTCACAGGTTTACAACCTAACATGCCATATTCAGTTAACAGATCAGCGCAATACTTTCTTTGGGACAAACAAATTCCATTTTTTGTAGTTAGTACTTCAATACCCCAAAAATATTGTAACAAACCCAATTCCTTTATCAAGAACTTTGTTTTTAAACTTTGTTTTATTTTTTCAATCTTATATACAGAATTTCCAGTTATAACTATGTCATCCACATACACTAACAGAACTACCAACACAACATCACCACTTTTAACAAATAAGGAGGTGTCGCACTTGCTTTGGTTAAAACCAGCTTCAAGCAAAACACTAACAAGTTTTTCATTCCACATTCTAGGGGCTTGCTTTAGCCCATATAGAGACTTGTTTAGTTTACACACTTTCGACACATCATCTATTTGATAACTCTCTATTAAAGACATATACACTTCCTCATTTAACTCACCATATAAAAAAGCATTATTGACATCTAATTGAAACAGTTTCCAATTGTTCTATACAACTAAAGCAACAACACACCTAATTGGTTACAAGTTTAACCACAGGAAAAAAAGTTTCTTCATAGTCTATCCCCTCTTTTTGACTAAAACCTTTAGCAACAAGTCTTGCTTTATATCTATCAATTTCACAATTAGATTTATACTTGATTTTATAAATCCACTTACACCCAACGATACTTCTATCTTTAGGCCTATCAACAATATCCCAAGTGTGATTTCTATGCAACGCTTGAATTTCATCATTCATTGCAGAAATCCAGTTGGGATCTTGAATAGCCTCCTTGAAGTGTTTAGGTTCAACAGATTTTGTAAGAACAGAAGCAAAACACTTGTTACTATTTGACAATTTTGAGAAATTTATTACTTTTTCAATCCCATACTTTACCTTCCCTTCAACAATAAAATCACTGAATTTCTTTGGAAAATAAGAAACTCTTGACGTTTTTCTAGGTAAAACAGAAACCTCAGAGCTCTCTGTGTCACCCTCAGAAGGAAACTGGACTTCATCTGTGATACTCACATGTTCTACCCTGTCAGAGACCTTCTTTTGTTTGCTGAACATCAGCCTCAACATTAGAAGTATCAGAATTCTCTGACTGCTGAACTTCTTGTGTTCTTACATCAGTCTCACCTTGACCCCTTCTATCATCATAGGGATCCTCCACAGATCGAGACTGTTCAGGCTCTAAGTTATCATACAAATAGAAAAAATTTAGAGCATTAATATCTTTAATTTGGCTGGAATTATACTTGTCAAAAACTGTTTGTTCTTTAAAAGGGAATATAGATTCATAAAATTTTACATCCCTTGCAAATATTATATTTTTCGAATCAAGACTAAACAATTTATATCCTTTTTTCTCAAGTGAATATCCAATAAAAACACATTTTTCAGCTCTTCTTTTCATTTTATCACTTTCATTTAAAACTGTATAAAAACATAGGCATCCAAACACTCTCAAGTGACTTAAGAAGGGTTTAAATCCATAAACTAACTCATATGGTGTCTTTCCAGCAAGAACAGAAGAAGGAGTCCTACTAATAAGATATGCAGCAGTTAAAACACATTCATGCCAAATCTGACAGGTAAGCTACTTTGAAACAGCAAAGCCCTAGTCCCATTTAATAAATGTATGTGCTTTCTTTCAACAATCCCATTTTGTTGAGGTGTATAAGCACATGAAGTTTGATGCACTATTCCAAGCTGACTACATAACTGAATCATTTGATTATTCACAAATTCTGAACCATTATCACTCCTTAAACACTTTATCTGTTTGTTGAACTGAGTGTTTACTATATTAACAAAGTTTGTTATGTTGTCAAAAACTTGAGTTTTATCCTTTAAAAGACACACCCACACAGCCCTGGAATAGTCATCAACAATGGTAAAAAAATATTTATGGCCTTCCCTGCTAGCAACTCTATAGAGACCCCATACATTAAAATGAACAAGTTCTCCTAACTCTGAACTTTTATGTTCACTTAACAGAAATGGATCCCTATGCTGCTTAGCCCCGTGACACACATCACAAGGCTTATGATCAAACTCAGATGGCATATTCAAAGTTTCTTTAAACATCTTAATTGTTTGATCTGCAGGATGCCCTAGCCTAGAGTGCCACAACTTATAAGTAGAAGCAATAGAAACACTTGACACAAAAGAATTACCACACATGTATAAACCTTCGAGCTGACTACCAATCACTAGGATTTTCTTGGTTAATAAGTCCTATATATAACATTTATGTTCATCAAACCCAACAAACAACTTATTGTCCTTTGCTAATTTATGCACGGAGATTAAATTAACACAATACTCAGGAACAACAAACACATCATGTAAAATCACACCATCAGCCTGTTTAAACGACCCTATCTTAGTCACATAAGCATTAGTTCCATTTGGGTGTTTCACTTGTATTTTAAGACTCGAGACGTCAATATAATTAGACAAACTCATTTCTGATTTTACCATATGATTGTTGGCTCCTGAGTCTACAATCCAACCAGACCCGTTTCCCACATCATAACCAAAAGAATAGACTGGGCAACTAAACACAGTTGAACAAAACAACCTACCTGAAATATTACAGCTCTGCAAAGACTCAGAACTTTTCCCCTTAACCAAACTTAGCAATTTAGACAACTGATCAGAAGTTAAACCAGTAATGGGAACATTAGCTTCATCTACACTAGAATTATTAATAGAAACACTTTTCCTCACTTGATTTCCTCTTGGTGGTTTCATCTAAGGAGGATAGCCAATTAACTCAAAGCATTTTTCAATAGTATGATCAGATTTGTTACAGTTTGTGCATTTTAAATTTTGATTTTTCAAACCTTTCCTTTTAATATCAACCACAGAATTAGTCTTAGCTGACAAACCAACAGATCGTTCATTTGTTATTGACATATTTGAATTCTGATGAGACTCCTCTCTAGACACACTTGAAAAAGCTTCTTTTAAAGTTGGAAGAGGTTCTCTAATAAGCATATTTGTTCTAACAGCATGATATGCATTATCTAAATCCATCAAAAACTGCATTAGTTTAATCAAATGAGAAAAGTTATTGAACTGTGTAGACGCATTACAAGTACAGGTAGGAATTTGCAAAATTTGATCAAGTTGTTTCCACATTATATTCAACATATGATAATATTCAGCAACAGACAAACCAGTTTTTTGAATGAATTAATTTTTTGGTATAAGTCAAACACAATTGATCCGTCAACCTTATCACAAGTGTCCTTAAGATCTTTCCATACTCCTACAACAGACTGAGAATACACATCACCTAAATATAGTTCCTCAGACACAGAATTAAGAATCCAGCTAAGAACCACAGAATTACACCTCTCCCACTGAGACTCAAGCACGGGGTTATCCTGAGATTTTTCAAAAGAACCATCTATAAAGCCAGTTTTATTTTTTACTCTCAAAGCTAAACTCATAGCATTTGCCCATACAATATAACTCAGTCCCTTTTAGTTTTATGCTAATCACAGTTAATGTAGTAGAGTCACTAGCATGCAAGTACAAAGGATTATCAGGTTCAAGCTTACTGATCATTGTCTCACCAAACAGATTCAACAAATCAGCCATACTTATACAAACCAATCAAGAATTACAAGACAACCACAGATCAGAAAACGGTGAATCAAGAACCACAAATAGCACACTAAACAATGAATCAAGAACAACACGAACCAGACCAATAATTCACACAACAGTATGCAACAGAGTGAGCCCTCTCTGTGTCCCCAATCAACAAGGCCGGCCCAACTAGTCCGGCAACAGATATGCCTAAATGCAAGAACAATAACAACAAAAAGAACAGCAAGGAAAGATCTCACCAGGATAAGCAAACCCAAGTCAGTGTTTCTCCAAATCCAGTTAAGATTTTACAGCCTTTAAGAGGCTGAACCCTAACTGGAGTGGCAGCTTCCAAGACTTTAACAGCACGCGAACTTTAGACGGCAATAAATCACGCACTCCAAGATAGCACCACAGCGGAATCCCTTTTTCTAATCGGAGATGAGAACACCGATTAGATCTCAAGAGCACTTATAGGCTCTGATACCATGTCAAAAACATGTATCGAGAATCAATGTACCCAAACCAAATCTTGTTATTCCCAAATGAAACAATTACAGATACAACTAAACTACACAAAGCTCTCAACAATCACTCTCATATGCAGATTATCAACATGATAATCTGCACATACAACAAGTAAGAAACTACGTTGAGAGAATCAAGATACTTCTCTTAGAAACCCTAAGTTTCTTACTGATGAAAGAAAAATTACCAACTGAGAGAATGAGAAAATAACCAAGTGTCATCAAATCTCGAGGAAGGCACACTTATATACAGATCATCCAACGACTTCCCAACAATCTGCAAATTGTTATAACCAACGCAACATATCTCGAGAATAGTTACCATCCAACTAATCCAGTTCATCTCCAACTAACTGCAAAACAGAAATACTAAAAAACCATTTTAAGTATATGACATAAAAGAAATTTAATAAAAGGAAAAAAATAGAAAAATAGAGAAATAATGGAAATGACAAAAAATATGAAAACCGAATATTTCAACACTAACCAAATATGCAATCGTATGCCATTTATCAAAGGGGTAAATCAAACATTTTGCAACAACTTTACGAATTTTTTTAAGGTCGTCCATCAAAGGGACTAAATGCATGCCATTCGTTCAAATAATAGCGACGAAACATGTAATTTCTCATACCTAGAGACGAAAAGTGTTATTTTGACATACCACTGGGTCCTAACATGTATCATACTGTTTTTTTTATCGAGTTAAATTTGGTTTTCATTCTTGAGGTTTGCTCATATTAACTAACCGAGTCTAAAGTCCAAAATCCTAACATACCGTGTCATGACATCACAAATGTTTAACCATGTTCGTCTAATTCCTAACTCAGTCGATTTTTTTTGTTAAATGTCACTCGCGTGTCACTTATGTGAGAGCATTTTCGTCCATTCATATTTCTCTCCAATGGATAAAAGTAAAAACCATAACATCCGTCATTTACATCCCCAGACGTTACGATCTCTTCCAAAATAGTCACTCAGTCTTCTTCATCGATCATCAACATTTCTTGCTAATTATGATCAAGTTGATACAGTTGGTCGCCTTTTAGTTCTCTCTTCAACGATATACACTAAATCTTTAAGGAATTTAAAATGGTTCTTAGTCTTTAGTATACTTGTGAGACGGATGAAGTAGTTGATATTTGTATGAGCAAACCTTATGACGAAAATCAAACTTTACTCATTTTTATTAGAAGGAAAGGTGACTACTAGAAAATGAAATATGAAACTTACGAACAAAATTCGTATTCTTTGAAACTTACGAATAAAAGTCGTATTCTTATCTTTTTCTTATAAAAAGCCAAATGAGATATTTTGAGGATATTATTAACTTTTTCAGTAATAAAGATATTTTATCTTTTCATGCTACTTTAAAATCAATGGTTATACATTAATTGTCATTCCAAATATAGCTGATGAGTGAGAGACATTCTTATCTTTTGAAGAAAATATTAGAATTTAAATCCTGACATAAGTTATAATTTATAATTTATTGGTGTAGTTTACAATAGGCATGAGCAAATGTTACCAGTGCCTGTACTGAATTTTCCGAACCGAGTTGATTTTCGGTATCGACATTAGTGTTTTCGGTACCGGTACGAGTTTTTTTGGGATTTTTGGTATTTTCTGGTTGGTACTGAACTCAACCCTAGTTTAAGAGTAGGAGTAACGTAACCTTTGCCATTCATATACATTAATTGGGGTAAATTCAATGGCGGAGTTTAAGATTTCCGACTGAGAGGTGAAAGTTACAGGACCTAAAAATTTCTATAAAATCGGGGGGGGGGGGGGGGGGCGAAAACGTATACATCCAAAAATTTTTATACGAAAACTACATGCTCTCCACTATTAAACGAAAAGTCCGGAGGGTTGGCCGCCCCCTCCCGCCCCTTAAAAGCTTCGTCCATGTAGGTAATTATAATTTATCTTTATGTAATTCTTTCTTTTTTAGTTTCTTTCTCTCCAAATTAAATTAAAAAAAGATATAAATTATTAGTTCTCCTTGAATTTTCATAATTATCAGTTTTACTTAAAACACTTTTCTCATTTTTTTCTTTTTTCTTATTCTTTTCCTTTCTCTAGAAAAAGCAAAGGTTAAAATACAATATACCCAATACGAGTGTTAAAAACCATGAACACCGAATAAACATATAAATATAGTGTATAGAAAATAATTACATGTGGCGTGAGAGACTAAATAAGGTACAACTCTAGATAAATATCATATATATTTTTTATTTATGCGGATGGCCTCATTGTGATAATCCTCATTTATAGTTTGTGTTTTTTCCTTTTAGCAACTTTTGTGGGGCTACATCCCACTAAAAGATGAGATGTCAACTTGAAAAGAATAAGATCTTCCGTACATCTTTCAATAAGATTATATAGAAACAAGAGGCAATGGGGGGCACTACGTGGGTGACACAACATGCACCCATTAATTTTATTTTTTCCTTCGCAATTAAGATACTCTTTATCTATAAAAGGTTAAAAGGCAGCCGATGATGTATTCCTTTTTTGGAAATTGATCTTTTAGTTTTACTAGTAGATCAACCATCATAAACTTTTCTAATACACTATAATTATGTCACATGTTATATTACTAAGACCGCAAGGTGTGAAATAGAAATCGAGCCTTTAGACCATGTATAGATGTGAAGTGGATGTGAAGTTGTCCTATAATGCTTGATACATCGGTCACAGAGATGTGATTTTTATTTTTATTTTTGTCCCAGACATGTTTAATAAAGTGTTCTCTCTTTATTGAATGGTTTAATAGAATTGTTTGCTTTTGTTTTATTTTTCTAAATAATAATAATAATTCGGTAATCATTGCAATGAAATTTCACCACTACACCCCTTTTTAACTTCACATTTTATAATTAATCAAACATTAGCAAAAAAAATCAAATTCTAAAAAAAAGACATAGCATTTAAAAAAAAAGGACATAACATCGTAAAAACATAAGTTTAAAACATAACGAAGGTCTACTTGTTTAGATATTTTGCACAAATGGTTTGCTTCTCCATTTCGATGATCATCCGATTCTCTTTGGGTACATAAGGTAGAATCGGTTCTTTGAGGAACTAAACGTCGGCCACCTTTTGCCTATTCTTTTGCAACTTGATTTATTATTCCTTTAGTGATAGAATTCGAGCACGTTTCTCGTATAATTTGGACAAGCGACTAGATCCACCTTCGGTATTTGTTGTTGTAGAAGTGGATTTGCCTCTAGATCTTGCTCTTGTGTTTGCTGCCTTGGTTTTGTATCTACTTGGAGGGTGTGGAAATTCTTGCGGTTACCCAAAGTCTAGGTCAAGGTGGGCGTCGTTTAGGTCTAGGTAAGAACGAGCATCAGATGCACCTGCGAATGAGCGTGGCTCAAGCGTGCCTGAATTAGTCTTGGAGCACTTTGATGTTTAAGATATCACTTTAGCGAATTTTCAAGCACCTCCCAAGGTTTAACCAATGTAAACAGGCAGCCGTATGTTGCTCTGAACTCGTCGAGGGCGGTAGACATGATGCGTTGCTTGCACCGCTCAGTCTATTTTGTTGTTAATATGGTGGTTGACAACGCTATTGAAGTTGCTACATTTCAACCTCATTGACCACCCCTTTTCCGAGAACCAATACGGTTAGCGGTTCATGGCGGCAAAAAACTTTTCTTTGATACGTCTCATGAAAACCGGTGCCTCTTGATCGTTGCCTACGATAATATTTAAAAATTATATATATATATATTTTATAAACACTTTTAAAATTTATATACTTTAAACTTGTTATTAACAATTTTGAAATTATATACATGTAAATTTTCAACCTATAAATTACCAACATGTTATTGCTTTATATTGTGGTAATATGTGCAGTGGGGATTTTTCAAAAAAAAAAAACAACTGCATTTTACATTTTTAACCTTAAGTTTTATCTTTTGCATTTTAACCCCCTTAACTTTTTTACTTTTAACAAAAACTTTTCATCTTTTACAATTTAACCATAACACTTTTTTTATTTTCAACTTTATACCTCACACTTTTCATCTTTCGCAAGTTTTTCGTTTGGTT
The DNA here is from genome assembly GCA_947069175.1 of Scalesia atractyloides. Classification (NCBI taxonomy): domain Eukaryota; kingdom Viridiplantae; phylum Streptophyta; class Magnoliopsida; order Asterales; family Asteraceae; genus Scalesia; species Scalesia atractyloides. Next base: position 24,483,855 of record CAMTDV010001632.1, read on the forward strand.
TTAAATTTTATGAGTTAACACGTCACAACGTGCATGTGGGGTCGTTTTTTCGTTTGTTTTTTCTCGTTTAGTAGCCCAATTGCAACGTGTCTATTTTTCTTTGTTTGACAACTTCGTCGCAACGCGCGGATCCGAAATCGACTTAGTTATTTTTTCTATATTTTACGTTTATGTCTAATTTCTTCGCATAAAAACACTGCAACAGGCGTGCGTGTTTCAATAAATTTACGTCTGTTTTTTATTCGGTGTTATTTTTTAATTTTTTATTTTTTGTACGAGCTCTTCCGATGTTGGTAATCGCTGGAAGTGGTGTGGCATTAATGCTACTTGGTACGATTTTACAAACATATTTAGCCTATTGGGTTTTTTTACTAATAATTTGTTTCGAGTTTACCCCTATACATCCTTTACTAAAGAAAAACTATCTTTACGTGCCTATTTTTATGTAAACGTCTATATAAATTTGATTTGCTCTGCATTTCGACGTAAAGTTTTTCTAGAAACGAGTCAAGTTAAATATAATACGTTTTTCTAGAAACGAGTCAAGTTAAATATAATACGTTTTTAATTTTTTTTATCTGAATATTTTTATGTACGTTTCGGTAAAAATTCGAGTTGGTGTATGTTTCGACGTAAACTTTTTTGGGGAATGAGTAGGTCAAATATAATATGTTTTCGTGATTATTTTATGAATCTTTTATAAATTTTCTTTCGATTTGAGTGGAGTCAAATTGTGGTTTATTTTTTCCCTTTTTTAAAAGCTCTATAAATCTCTTTTGATTATACGTGTTAGCTTTTCCCGTTATACCCCTTACGTTTTCTATGTTATGCTTGTACGATATAAATTTGATTTACTTTATGTTTTGATCCAATCGCAATGCTTATAAAGGTTACACTAAGTTCAATAAGATACGTCAAAACGCGTGTTTTCATATGGTTAATGCGTCACATAACTTTTAGACTAAATCACTCGATGTTTGCGATTTATCCGCGCCGCAACGCGCACGAGTCTTATTTCTAGTTATAATCAAATAAGTAAATATACACTTTAAAATATATTACCAAGGGTCTTTGGATATGTTGCACCTTGTGCCAAGGCTAATTCCTCTTTCATTGTCCACTTGTCATGGCTCTTTTTTGTTCAAGATCGTCGGGTTGCTTTCTACGATGTCTCAACAAGGATGACATTTCATAGTTTTAGGTTTCGGGTTAGTGTAGGTCCACTTAATCAAGATTAACCTACTTCCCTGTTTATGTAACACACATACGAGTGCGGAATCCATGTAAGTATGCAAACCAAAGCAAAGTAAGAAACACACGATAACCAAAGATTCACTATCTTGATTAATAGAAGAGAACTAGTACAAACACATAAAAACAATGTTCATACAGACTCAGGAAATACTCTCTGTGCTCTCTCTCTTGTGCTCTCAATGTCTTACTGCTTATCCCTCTTTACTGAGAAGTGCATGTTTGTTTATATAGTATCCACACCTAACAACAGTACGAAGAATGTTGCTGGTCGTACGAACTACTATAAGTCACGAAGAATATTCTCCAAAGGCTGCTCGTATGAACAACCCATTGCTCGTACGAACAAGACTGGCTCGTACGAACAAGCAAGGTTCTTGGTTGAAATGTCCCACTCGTACGACTAGTGAATCACTCGTACGAATAGCAAGTGGCTCGTACGAGCAACATCTTGCTCGTACGAAGCACCTTTCACTTGTACTAACAAATGTTCTTCGGAGAACGTGCCAATAGATATGACATACACAAGACTTAACAGTATGCACACATGCAACTGTTTTACAACACAGACAAACTAAATGTCGTACTAAATCAAGATAGGAGGATATCTTGATTTGGCCGACACGACCAAACTATAAAGACACAATAAATAAATACCGTACAATTACAGACGTAACTAAGAACAAGCGACAGACACAAAAGTGTATCAACAAACTCCCCCTTGGCTGTTGCTTGGTCTTCGGTCTTCATTTCTGATTGCCTGTTGTTTCCATGATCTCTGAAAATCTTCAATCCAATGTTGATTGAGGATTAGGTCTCAACAGTTTCTAGAAACATCAAACCTTTCCTGTTTCCTCTTGAGTGCCACTGGAGGCAACTGGATCGGTCACGATCTGCTGTACATTAGACTTTACCACTGGAGTTGAAACAGAAACTTTTGGTTGCGAGGATGAGGCTGAAGCATCAGGATTGCCAGGGTCTTCACTATCCTGATCACGTTTACATTTGATCTCCTGTGCTTTGCATCTTTCATTCCACAGAATGTTCACTCGCTTTCTGCTCATTTGAAATACGTCTTTAATACCATTAAAGCCTTCAACCAGTGTAGAATTTTGAGAATGATACCATTCTCTCAAGTCGTTATGTTTAGCAGTTAATGTCTTGGCAGATTGTTGTACAGCCGCACTACGTCCTTTCAGCCTATTCAACTCAATCCCACGAGAGTTATCAGCTGCTCTCATCTGTTGTAGCTGAGTTGTTCTTTCAGCATCAGCAGCCTTTAACCGCTCATTTTCTTTTCTTAACTGCGCAATCTCAAAATCCTGTTTTCTAACAGTTGATACGTGGTCGAAAACCGATGTTTCTATTGAGTTTAAGTTAACGTTTTACGTGACTTTTAGTTTCGAATAGCCTACTTTTGATTGGATTTGTGTTTTACAGGTTTATGGAGTTTAAGGAGGCCGTCGCCGACGCCCTCCTGGTCTGTCGGTGACGCCTTCCAGATAACCCGTCGGAGAAAATGGTCGTAGACAGTGGATTAAGGCGTCGGAGAAAATGTGCATTTCTAGAAGGCGTCGGCGATGCCCAAGAGGGCCGTCGGGGACGCCCTCTGATAGTTCAGTCGCTGAATTTCAATTTTGAACGGGTGTTTACTGTTTGTTTGACCCAATTGCAAGAAGTTACGAGTTTGTGAGCTTTTGAAACCCATCTTGGAGCCAAGAACACCATACCCTTCATCCACGACCAATTCCAATCGATCCAATCCATCCAATCATCCAATTGATCATCTTTGATTATAACCCTAACCTATCATCATCATCTCCTTCATCTTCCGTCCACCTTCACCTTTAATCCCAAACCCTAACCATCATCATCACTACCTTCGAAGCTTCAATATGTTTGTGATCAAGCTCCAATCATCCGGTGATCAAGTTCCGTTCGCCATGAGCGACTAATTCTCGAGGGTTTCACCCAGGTGTAAACTTTTGTAAGATTTAGGGTTGCTTTATGTTCTTAGTTGATTTGTGACAAGTTGAATTGTATTTTGAATTGATTGATAATTGTCTTACATTTGAACTATATTTGCGAATTGTCGAATGATGATAAAATTTGACTCTGTGAAACAAGTTTGTGTATTTATGCCTTATCTTTCAAAATGGATTATTTGTCTGAAGTAACTAAGTGCATTATGGTCCGTCATATGCATGATAGCAATTGGCATCTAAGCTTCGTGATATCAAAACCGTTAATGACAAATTAAGTTGAATAAATCTAAAATCATTTAGTAACCTAGGTTGTGCAATTGTTGAACTGGGTGTGAACCTTGTTTTCAAATCATTGTTTTAATCAAGTAATTTAGTTTTCATGCAATTGTTTAAGTTAGTGATTAAGTAGTCAAACCAATTTTTTCGGATCAGTCCGACATCTCTTCAAAACAAACCAAATTAATCAATCTTATAGCAAGCTTCATAAAAGTGACAATCTTAGTTAAAATCAATCACATCCAATCACAAGCCACAAACTCTTCGTGGTTTGACCCCTTACTACCACTAACACATTGTTAAGGGTAATTAGGGCATAGAAATATTATCTTTGACCGGAGCGCGACACTCCACGATCAACAGTCTCCTTCAAAGAATTATCTCCAACTGATGTTTGACAACTGTGTTCCGATTTGAAGACATAAACTCTGAGTGCTTGTTAACTTGGGTTGCCGCAGGTTGCAACTGAGAGAACAGAAAATCCACTTTCTCATCCTGTTCCATTTCAGAGAATAAACGACTGCTTCGTTTTCTATTTTGTTGATGAATTGTGGACTGGGATTGTTGAACTAAAGAAGTAGTAGGTTGTGCTTGAATTGGAGTAGCTTCAGCCGAAAGTGTTTCAGCTGCTGTGGTATTTGAAGGTTGTGGTTCAGAGGTTGTAGTGGGTTCCGTCATTACAGGTTCAGTCTCCTCCGTTGTAAAGGTAGACTAGGCTTCTGCAATTGGTTCCAGTACAGTTTCTTGATGTGAGGTTGTAGGTTGTGTGATTTCAGGTTGTGCTCACGATGTTCTCATAGACTTTTTGCTTTGTTTCTTTCTACCCTTATCACCAAATGTAGTACCTACATCACTTTCACCACCATTACCATCATTATCACCGTCATCATCATCACCTTTTCCCTTTTGATAACCAAAATTATCTTCAATCATCTTTTTCATAGTTGGTTCTTCATTATCTGACTCACTGTCATCATTACGCCACTTATCATTTTCTGGTGCAACATATTCATCACTTGCCAGAAAACCGAACAATTACCAGGAGGTGTGCTTTCCTTATAACATTTAGCTGCCACTCCTCTAAATATCTTCAATGAATGTTCCATCATAATCTCAACTTTTAAAACATCGTTGTCGTCTTTTTGAAGATTCGGATGTTGCACATTCAAGATCATCTTGAGAAAACGAGGATACATCCAAAGCTTATTTCCACCATATCCGGTTCTTCTCAGGTTTTCCTTCATGTTTGCAAAAATATACTTTGAAACACTGAATGGTTTGTTCAATGTCAAAGCTATGATCATTCTAACTAAGTCGTTATTTGCCATGTCATAACCACCTCGTCTGTTGCTCAAACACTGAATTAAAACATTTAGAAAGAACTTGTATCGGAGTGGCAACCATGCTTTGTTTAGTTGTCCTACGAGAAAATCTCCAACACATTTCATTCCAAGCAAACATCCACGTTGGCAATTCAACGAAACTGAGAATGGAGCTTCAGGATCATCGCCAACTTGTAATACCGAGTTAATGATTTCAACAGAGATATCTACGTCTAAGTCATTTACTTTTTCGTGGATAAGTTCCTGCCCATTCACTTCAACAACTTTAGCTGAATCCCAAAGTTCCTTGATCAACGTCTTGTATACTGTAGTCTTGTGCGTGCTAGCATGTTGTATTCTTGAGTCGCACAAAAACTTCATTATACCGATGTACTCAGCAAATATATCTCCTGGATCTAAGTAGGCCACCATGTTGTGTCTTGGCTCTGACATGATTTCCACTTCTGACTTGTCAGTTCTCTTCGTTGCGGGTTTTCTTTTATGTTCTTTTTGTTCCATTCTGTACACAAAAGACAACCAAAATAAGAAGAACATAAATACACTAGGGAACATACACAAAAAGTTTTTATTGCAAACTTTCTGTAAGTATGTATCCCCTAGACGAAGAACTACTGACTCATACGAATAACAACTTATTCGTATGAAGAACAACTGATTTGTACGAATAGCAACTGACTCAATCAAACAAGTGATTCACTCGTACGAGTAAGTGGCTCGTACGAATGACAGGTTACTCGTGCGAGTAATAATTCAATCGTACGAAGCAAAGTCAACTTGTTCGCACAAAGAACTTCAAGTGAAGATTATGCATGAAGAACTTATTTTTCGTTAACAGGTTCTTCGCTTAAAGTTTGTTGTTCGTGTCAGGCAATGTCAAACAGTCAGGTAATGTTCAAACCGCTCATCTTCAAGGTAAACCAACATTGTCAAACATACCTTAAAGATATCAGAAACAACTTAAAAAGGTGAAAAGATGAAGTGAGAAAGGTGAAAGTAAAGTTGTACTGAAGAAACTACATCACTCTTTATACCACATGCTTATACTCGCACGAAGGACCTAAGCTCATACGAAGAACTTCCACTCATACCAGACACCAGTGGTTCATTAGTACGAGGCATAATCACTCATACGAGTGACCTCTGATTCGTACGAGTCCAAGTTTTTCAAAACTGGACTTTCAGTTCTTCGAGGACCTTAGGTTCTTCGTTGACATGTTTAGATCTTTGCACATATCCACACAAATCACAAGTTAAGTTAGGAAAAGTGCTCATTAAACAGATTTTGTTCTTTGAAATGAGTTTACCCGTTGTAAAAAAAGTACTTTATGAAGTTATGATAGCAAGACAAATGATTTTTAGGACGTATCTTGGTAGAAAACTTTTGAGCTTCCATCTTTGGCTAAATAAAAAATACTTAATTTAACAACAGAGTAAACTAAAAATAACTACTAACAGATAAGTATAAACTATATATATACTAGGCAATCTTTTTCAGAGTCTCAAGGTAAGAGAAACATACCAGCTTTAATCTTGCCAAACACGAGTTATGTTTAAAACATCAAATTAAATAAGTAAGTATTCTACTATGATTATCGGTATTGTTGTTCAAGTAAGCTCAGCTTATCAGATGTAATTATGATTTTGGAGATATGATTAATGTATGAATTATACTTACTAGTCAGTGTTCAACCACTTCACGACACATTCCCGTATCAAGATATGCACGAGAGAAAATCTTACCAGTGAGTATACTGCTTATCATTGTTTTGATGTATATGATGTAAGATACTCACTTATTTTGATTGAAAACAAGCCCTACGTGATTAAATCACTTATTGATGAGGAACTTGATTTTCAGATGCATGCAGGGCATAGGAGTAAGTCCGTGAACAGGTTAGTACCATCGTACAGACAAAGAGACGAACTTAGCTCCCGCATAAAGCTATGATATATTATCACTTATTTTTGGGTGGATGTGATATTTTTATCACTTATTGATGATCGTATGCAGTATTTACACGTATGTATGGTATCATGGAAGTTCTAGACTTGCTTCCCCGTTATTTTTCGGTAAAAGATTCAACCATGATACCCAGATGATAAGCAAGCATAAAGACCGCATATCTCAGAACCTCGGCATACTATCAAATGAAATTTCGGTAACAAGACCATATGCCAGTGAATGGTTCCCACCTGGCTTTCAGTCCGTTATTTTTATATCAACCTGCACATTTTAATCTGATTGTGAGTCTACCGATACATCATTAGTAAAGTTACTTATCAATTCTCGTTTTATGCTTTTGACCATTTTTGACAGGTTACCGGTGTATCATCATATTCTCTTATCTTTCCAAGAAACTCTTTTTTGATTTTTGAATTTTCTATTGTTTTTTTGTGTTTTTCTAAATTTTTCTGCCCCTTAAATATTGAAGGTAAATAAATAAATAAAGACTTAACTAAATAGAGACATATTTTTGTATTTTTGTATTTTCTCATGTTTTTGTATTTTTCTTGAAATTTTCTCCCCCTAACATATAAAACTAAGAGAAAATGGAAAATCTTTTTGTCGTTTTAGTTTTTAAGAAAATATTTACGAAAAAGATTAGCCAAGGATGATTTACTCGGGTTTCACCTTGATGCCATTGACCAAAAGAAGATAATCAAAACGTCATTTATCAAAGGCTTTTGTAAACAGGTGTGCACGTTGGTGATCGGTGTGGATTTTAACAACATTGATAAGTTTCTTTTCATAACAATCTCGTATGAAATGATACTTAATCTCAATGTGTTTGGTTTTTGAGTGCTGTACAGGATTACGAGTGATCTGTAAAGCAGCTTTGTTATCAACATAAATAGGAGTAGTTAGAATTCAAAACCATAGTCGCGCATTTGCTGTTGGATCCATAGAACCTGAGAGCAGCAACTAGAAGCTGAAATATGCTCAGTCTCACAGGTTTCCATAGCTACACAAGTCTGCTTTTTGTACTACCACGTGACTAGACGATTTCCCAAGAACTGACGTCCTGCCGATGTTGATTTTGCATCGATCTTGCAGCCACCATGATCAGAATCACTGAATGCTGTCAAATCAAACTTATCATCCTTAGGGTACCAAAGACCAGTGTCCGGGCGACCCTTCAGAAAATGAAAGATTCTTTTCACAGCCATCAAATGAGAAACTTTTGGACTTGACTGGTAGCGAGCTAGAAGACATGTTTGGTACATTATATCCGGTCTTGAAGTAGTAAGATACATAAGAGAGCCGATCATAGCACGATAAAGAGATGGTTCCACATGTTCACCCATTCCATCAGGAGTAATCCCATGATTTTGAGCTAATGGAGTTCCCAAGGGCTTTGAGTCTTCCATTTGAAATCGTTTGAGAATATCCCCGATGTACTTGGTTTGATGGATGAAAATCCCTTCCTTAGATTGATGAACCTGCAAACCTAAAAAGAAAGTCATTTTCCCATGGCGCTCATCTCGAACTTATCTTGCATCACCTGCTCGAATTCTTTGCACATCTTCACATTTGTAGACCCAAAAATAATATCATCAACATACAGCAATAATTCCTCATTCCTTTCTTTGATGAAGAGAGTACAATCGATCAATCCTCGTCGAAAACCATTCTTGAGAAGATAGGAAGACAACGTTTCATACCAAGCCCGAGGAGCTTGATGAAGACCATATAACGCCTTATTGAGAAGCCAAACCTTGTCAGGATGGATTGGATCTTCAAAACCAGGCGGTTGCTCAACATATACGTCTTCTTCAACCACACCATGAAGAAATGCACTATTCACATCCATTTGATAAACAGTAAAGTTCCTGTAGGACGCATAAGCCAAGAAGATTCTTATGGCCTCAAGACGTACTACTGGTGCATAAACCTCATTATAATCAATGCCTTCTCCCTGCTTAAAGCCTTGGACAACCAATCTTGCTTTGTTTCTCATAACAACACCTCGGTCATCCTTCTTACACTTATAAACCCATCTAGTACCAATCTTCTTGTAGTTGTCAGGCCTGTCAACCAATTTCCACACGCCTAACTTCTGAAACTGCTGAAGTTCTTCTTGCATTGCTTCAACCCATGAGTCTTCTTTCATTGCCTCTTCCAAGACTTCAGTTCTACTTGACAAACATAGCAGGCAAAAGACCAATCATTCTGTTCCCCAGATTCCTTAATAGCCGAATACAAACCAGCATTCTGGTTGTTCCTTAGCTGATTACGTGTCTGCACTCCTCTCTGGACATCTCCTATAATATTCTTATGAGGATGGGTATTGTGGATTCGAGTTTCAGGAACATCGGAAACTCGAGAATTTATACCCAAACTGTTGATATTTTGATCAACAACTAAGTCGATTGTTGGATTTGACGAAGATGTAGATGCATGACCTTCAGTCGTCCCTTGATTTTGTACATTTGACGTGACATCAAAAATTCCAGGAACTGGAGCAGAGGTAGCTTCATTTGCATCATGAAACTCATCATCTTCAGACGAAACATTATAATCAGCAGCATCTTCGAATTCCTCATTTTGAACAAGATTGTTAACCGAAGTAGACACTTGAGGGTTAACAGTAATTGGTCGTACTAATGATGAGTCAACTGCAGTATCACTTTCAAGTAACATTTGAGCAGCTGCAGCTGCATCATCAAAAGTTGGCAGATTAAAGGAGTCAAATAGTCCATCATAGTCAAACATCCAAGGAGCACCCGAAGCTCTTACTGATTCAGTGTATCTTTGAACCTTAACTTCACCCCATTCCTCAATCTTTTTAGTTGATAAATTCTACACTCTGAAATTAGTAGTAGCATATGCAAGAAAGAAACCTTCGATAGCCTTAGGACCGAATTTACCATGTGGATTATTCATAGTGCATGGAGTTCCAAAAGGTTCTAAGAAAGACACATCCGGTTTCCTTTTATGTAACAATTCAAAACATGTTTTCCCATGCCTCTTCACCGTAAGAACTCTATTCATCGTATAACATGCAGTAGCCACAGCCACCCCCAAAATTGAACAGGAAGTTCTGATTCTACTAACATAGTTCTTGTAGTTTCAATAAGAGTTCTATTTTCCTCTCAGCGACACACATTTTGTTGTGGAGTATAACGAGAACTGTATTCATGCAAAATACCCTTAGAAGAACAGAACTCATCCATAAGATGGTTCTTGAATTCGGTGCCATTGTCGCTTCTGATTCTCCTTATCTTCAAATTGTATAAATTTTCAAGTAGCATGAGGAGATTCTTGAGGATTTTAGGAACTTCACTCTTGTGTGCCAAAACATTCACCCATGAAAAATCTTGAATAGTCATCAGTAACTACTAAACAATATGAATCACCAAAGGTAGTCTTGTGTTTCATAGGTCTAAAAAGGTCTATATGAAGACGTTCCAGAGGCATATTCACCGTGTTAATCTTCTTCATAGGATGAGACTTTCGAGCTTGCTTTCCCTTTTGGCACGATACACAAAAGTCTTGTAAATGAAAATTATTCACTGATACACCACTCACAAGATTGTTTTTCACCAAATAGTTCATTTTCCTCAAGTGAATGTGTCCCATTCGTCTATGCCAAGAGATTGATTCCTTTTCAGTGGCTTTTAAGACAAAACATGTAACTTGTGTAGACGTGGTAATAGCTTGGCTCATGTCAAGAATATACAAGTCATTAATTCTTGGAGCCGACAAGAGAATCCATTCTTTGGGAATCTTGAAACCAGGTTTCAGCACATAACAACCGGCATCATCAAAATGAACCGTGAACTTCTTGTCGCAGATTTGAGAAACACTCAGAAGGTTGTGATCAATTTGACGAACATAATTGATCTTGTCAAAACTAACAACACCATTGGAACCATTCCTTCTCCAGTGATGTATCCGCCCTTATCTCCAGCAAAGGCAACACAACCTCCCCTAATGCTTTTCACATCATAAAGGAGCCTTAAGTCTCTTGTCATGTGCCTTGATGCTCCACTGTCAACAATCCAATTACTATTCACAATTCCTGCTAGAACACCCTGCACATTGCATTACCCGATTAGTTTGAGATGGGGACCCAAGCCTTAGTGGTCTTGGGTCGACCCTTATCATCAAGAAATATAATTTCTATTTCTTGTTGATTTTGAAACTTTGTACCTCCCCTGGAACTTTACCGGTTTTAGGTTTCCAAGATTGCTGATATTTACCAGATGACTATTATTTACAGATTTAAATACTTCTGGTTTTATCAAACTTGATGAACTTGGTTTCCTTTCTGAAATATCCGATTTTAATGCCTTTTCAATTATTTTAACTTGTTTACGTCTCTGTTTTTCTTCTTGTTCCTTAACAATACGTTTGTCTTGTTTAGGTGACCAGATCGACGTTGGCAAGTTGTTTCAGAAAGGGCTTTTTCAACAAACTTCGGTTTTGCTGGGTTGGTACATTTTTTGATTATGTGGCCAAACTCCCCACACTTAAAACGTGTTCTCCTTTCAAGAAACTTAGGAGATCCTATTTGCTGACTTGATTTTGAACTTGTGGGTCTAGAGGTACTTGGTCCATCTTCACACCCATTTGTGTGTTGAGTGTAATTGTTTTGATTGTTATGCTTTAAAATCTTGACTTGATTTACAAAATCAATATTAGACATGCTTTCAAAAGTCTCGATTTTATCAGTACCAGTTGAACCCACAAATTTAACATTCTTCAATTTCTTCTTGTAGCGAGCTCCTTTAGCTTCAACCTTTGGTTGTGAGCTTAGGTTTTTCAGCTCGCTTTACTTGTTGTTTTTCTTTTGAAATGATTAATGGTTGTGACTTGATTGGACCAAAAATTTGGTTGTTGAATTTTCTAAAACATGATCAATTGAAGTTGGATTTACATTTTTGATTAGAAAGTCTTTGTTTGAGTAATTTTCTTATCTCCAATCAAGGTATACAACACATTATCCTTTTCAGATGTAGACACAGTTGTCTTGACTAATTTCATAGGATCATTCCCTTGATTTGCAACAGATTTCTCATCAGGAGTAGCAGAAATTTCTACCCCTTTTCTTCATCAAGAGATTGATCCAGGTCGATTTTCTCTGACTCATCATTTGATGAATCATCTTCCTCTATTATAGATGGATTTTGATCAATAACAGATAATGAGTTCTCTGTTTTTCTTGATTCTTTTGAGGAATTGTCCAGCTTAAACCCTAATCCTGCTGCAAACTCTTCAGGGTTAAAAGGTACAGATGGTTCAAAGTGTTGCATTTCCTCTTCATCATGTAATTTGGTATAATTGTGTTTCAACGGAGGTTGACATGATTTATACCCAATGCATTTAACATCTCCCTTAAGTTTTGAACGTCAATGATGTGATCAAGCACATATCGAGAGTTAGAATAACTCTCCAATTTTAGATTAATTGCATCATGTTCGCATTTGGCAATGGCTAACTCCTTTTTCGTTTCTTCAAGGATATTAATGTAGTTATTAATTCCTGTTTGCTTGTTCAAAACTATTTTTGTTAATTCAGAAACGCTTTTCTTAAGAGTCTCGATTACAGATTTGAATTCTTTTTCGTTTCGAGTTAAAGCCAGATTTGCCTCTTTGCCTTTTGACAGTTCAACTACTAGGCTTTGATTGTGGCTGTTTATAGTTTCAAATTTAGTTTTTAATTCAGCACAGACACTGCATATTTTAGGAGAGTCGGATTTTACTTGACTTGTTGAACCTGCAACGTTAGCCATGAAAGCAATATGATGAGAAAAGGACGCATTGTTGGCAAAGATTTTCTCCATTTCCTTTGATGCAACTTCTACTTTCCTTATCAAGCCAGCCTTTTGACTTTTCAACTTTTCTGCTTCTTTTAGCAACTCATTGACCTCAATATCAATCCTTTCCATGACATCTGAATCAGATCCATAACCACTTACACTCGAGCTTTCCTCGTCAGAACTACCATTATACCCATAACTATCATCATCATCAGAAGTGTCAATATTGTGAACATGCTTGATCTGATTGATTATATTGGCATAACATGCAGTTTCTCCTTGATTCTCGTTTCCCAACTGAACTAACCAATCGCATCCTTCATCTGCTTGAACTACTAATGCTCTGTTTGTGTTGTTTGAAGGCCCAGACTGGTTAGTGTTGTTTGGGTTGTTAACAGCTACTATACTTCGTTCATTGTTAACTTGAGTTGTGTTGGATGGTTGTGATTGATTTCAGAAAGGGTTGTGATTTCCTTGTTTGTTGGGTCGAGTACATTCACGCTTGAAGTGACCTTTTTCTCCACAATTGAAGCAAGTAACAACATCTTTATCAAAACCATACTTCGTATCTTTCTTGCTTTCCAAACTTGTTCTTCCAGCTCTGCTCATGTGGTCTTTAGCTCTTCTGACTCCACTTGCAAATGCCCATTTAAGATCCATCAATTCCATCTCATTTCTGTCTATTTGTTGATAGTCTTCACTAGTCAAATTGATGTTTTCCAATTTGACCAGCCACTAGTCCACAGTAAGCACTAACCATGGTGTTTATAAGTTCCCTGTGTTCCCGAGCAACTTCTACACTGACCTTGGAAAGATTGATGTATCAAGTCTGACGATATTAGGATTTGCAGGTTGAAAGTTGTTACCATAGAAAGCTTGTTGAGAAGCTTGTTGTGGAACTTGAGGTGTACAACTTGAGGTTGTGGTAGAAAAGCTTTAGGATCAAATACTTGACCATAGGTTTGAGTACTTGATCCAGCAGATTGATCTGCTTGAATTGGTGGTGGTAGAAAGGGATTAGCATTTGACACAAACGCAGTTTGAAGTTTTGGTTGCTGAGTTGTAGTAACACCTGTGTTAATACCTCCAAAGTACATTTCAGGATTTTGTGGAACAGAAACTCTTTTTGCTTTCCAGACTTCTTCTTCATTTTTGTTTTCTAGTTTCTGAACAAATACATAGATACTAATCACATCCAAAACACCTGTATGCTTTAGTAAGTCAATAAATTGACTCCATTTTGGCGGTAAGGCGTCAGCAAAATGCATCACGGTTTCTTATGGAGATGCGAACACTTTGTATATATACATTCACTAAGCAGATGGTAGAAACGGGTTGTCATATCGCTCAGTGTTTCAGTCTCCATGAACATGAAACCTTCAAACTCTTTCTTTAGCATATCATGTTTTATCTTTCTTGTTGCAGCATTTCCTTCCCCTCTTGCTTCCAAAGTATCCCACAAATTTTTGGTGGTGGTACAGTACACAAACTGATGGTAAATATCCTTATGAAGTGCTTGTGTAAGGATAGCAAACGCCTTCTTCTCTAAATCATAGGCCTTTTTATCATTTTCATCAAAGTTGCCTAAGGAGGTTGGATTTGATCCTGCTTCTTCGAGAGATTCCTTATATGGTGTAGTAAAACATGTCCATAATTCTGTATTTTGACCTAGAACGTATGTATGGAAACGTCTTTTCCATGAAGGATAGTCGTTCACATGGTTCAATTTCGGTGGACGGTTATTACTTCCTGTTTCACTCTCGCTTATAAGAAGAGTCTGAATGCTCTGATTTTAATTTGCCACACACGCCCATTGATTAGCGTAATCATGGCTGTGTGTTGAGGCATCAGTGATTTAACCCATGAGGTTGCGGAGCATTGTGATAAGTCTTGGTCTGAGCTTGAACTACTTCCCCAATCACAAGGATTAGTACCTATTTTATTTTCTTGTTTATGAAGGTAAACTTTAAAATTTTAAAGATTAATTTTTTTAAAATAACAGTCTACTTTTAAAGTTCACAATTTAAAAACCACAAAGTTTTGAAAAACTGGAACACGAAAAACAGATCCCAAAAGAAGCTTAGTTCTTCGTACGAATCAGTGATTCGTACGAGTCACTGTCCTTCGTACGAACAACCTGGTTCGTATGAACAACTATCTTTCGTGCAAGAAACTTATGCTTCGTTCGAACAAGGTTCTTCGTGCGAGTAATCTTTTGCACGAACAATCTTGTTCTTCGTGCGGATAGGTTATTCGCACGTAAGTTTTTCGCTGAAGTTTGGTTTTTCGCAGTGAGGAATCTTTTTGCAGGGTTGGTTAGTGAAAATTTCCTTTTCTAACAGAGACTTGTTTCTGAGTTTGTTCGAAAGTGGTCACTTGTCTACACAATTTTGGTTAAAAAGACAAACATTCCAATATCAGCTTTTCAGTCAAAACAGTAAAGTCCAGAGATTTAGTCAACCCTAAAAGAATATTCCTGTGAGTTTTCCGGCAGATGTTTCACCTGAAAATATGTCCAACTGAACTTTGATAGAAAATTTTAAGAAAAACAATATCCTAACATGTCTCCATGTATTCTAACAAGGTTTTTATGAAAATTTTCTGGATAAAACAAGTTTTACCTATGTTTTAAACTAGTTATCTTTTAAAAACTTAAAGTTTCTTGTTAGAAGTTCAAGAACACTTCTAGAAACCTTCACAACTAGCTCAGACACAACACTAAGCTTGGTTTTTAAACAAGGAAGATGTTGATACACTTTTATGACTGTCACTTGTTCTTAGTTACATTTGTAATTGTACGGTCTTTGCTCAAGTGTCTGTATAAGTATGGTCATGTCGGCGAGATCAAGATATCCTTCTATCTTGGTTTCGTACAACATCTTAGTTAGTCTGTGTTAAACGGTTGCATGTGTGCATACCGTTGAGTCTTGTGTACATCATGTCTGTGACACGTTCTCCGAAGTAAGCATTTTGTGCGAGTTAGAATGCTCCGTAAGAGCAAGTGTTGCTCGTACGAACCATATGCTTCGTACGAAGGAATTGATGTAAACAAGTTGTTTAAAAGGTTCGTACAAACCAATCGATTCGTACGAACCAATCGCTTCGTACAAGCCTCTTTGGAGCAGTGCTTCGTGGGTAATAGAGTGTTCCGTATGTCTTATAACGTACTTCGTACGAATGACAAGCATGGACACTATATAAGCAGACATGCACCTCTCAGTTTGTGGGGTTAGTGAGTTGGTTCTGTTGATTGTTCTACTAGTTGGTGAGCTGAGCAGTTAGCATTTCTGGAGCAGACGAAGACACAAGAACACAGGTAGTTTGTTGAGTCGTATGAGCATTGTTTGTATATGTTTTTACTTGTTCTCATCTCTTAATCAAATAGTGAATATTTGGTTACCCCGTGTTCTTACTTTGCTTTGGTTTGCATGCATACTTGGATTCCGCACTCGTATGTATGTTTCATGAAAAAGGAATAGGTTTAACTTGATCCTCAGGTGGACCTTCAAGTGGTATCAGAGCTTTGCTCTTTCCTTTTCAAAACCAAGCTTAGTTGTGTCTGAGCTAGTTTGAAGATTTCTGAAGTGTTCTTGAATCTCTAGCAGAAAACTTAAGTTTTGAATAGATATCTATGTCACACCCCGACCACAGCGGAATAAGAGTCGGGGCATAATTGGGTTATCCCCAAAGCTCATGATGTTTACTAATATGTTTCATATTTATTAAATCCAAATTACATTTCAATGTTCCAAGTCAAATTCATACAATACAAGGAAAGGAAAAATTAACTAAAACAAATCCATAATCTAAACTGGTTTATTCTTCTAAGCCGCCCTATATGTTTCTTGCTTCAACTTGATCACCTGTATCATGTGTAAAAATGGGAAATTTTTGGGTCAACAAAAGTTGGCGAGTGAACCTTGTTAAAAACATTTGTTATCAATTCATTATTGTAATTAATTTAGGAAAATTGTGCAATAATCATATATGAACAAATGTATGTAAACATAACGATCACAAACCACCTTGCTTAAGCATGAAATAAGAATGTCAATGTATATGTTGGCAACGTCCCGTTCACGCTCATAGGTAATGGGGAACGGACGGCCTATGCTAATGTATGTGAGATCAAGGCTCAATCAAACGGAGCCGATCTTATGTTGGCAACGCCTGGTTCACGCTCATAGGTAATGGGGAACAGCTCACGCTCATAGGTAATGGGGAGCGGCGGCCTATGAAATGTATGTACTAAAATGATAAAATTAATCTAAACTTCAACCACACAAACAATGGATACACATTGAATACACATTTGATCATGAACATGATGGATGCACAAATGTTTAATTATAATAAATAAATAACGACACATGATACACCCCAAAATGTGATTAAAACGGGGAATTGGTAGAGATTCACTCACATTGGGTGCGTTTGTTTGAAGATGTTGAATGCGCACGAGTTTAGAGGATTGATCGACGAGAGATAACTAACCAAATGAATAACGAAAAGGTATGGTAAGTATGTGGATTTTATTAACTATTTTAATAGGATTTTTTTGAGTATATTTTTGTGAGTTTAAGGCTACTTTCTAACTTTAAAAATGTTATTTCTAAGTATTTTTAATTGATTTTTAAATTAAATAAATAAATAAAAACAATAAAAAAAAGTTGACTTTTTTTGACTTTGACCGTTGACCATGACTGTTGACCGTTGACCGGTTCGGTCGGTTATATTGTTGCACTGAGTGAGGTTCGAACCGGTGACCTCCCGTACGCGTGCACGCAGCTCTACCAACTGAGCTACGTGTCTAACCCGAAATAATTCTGTTGTTAATTATACTTATATACTATTTAGTTTAATCTGAAAATCATTTATTTTTAAAAAGATTTTAAACGTATCGAACCGGTGCTGACCATAGGTCTCGAACCCGGGACCTGTGAGTTAGCGTACACACAGTCCACCGCTGGACTGTGTGTCTAACCTGGCTATTAACTCGGTTTTTATTATACTTAACATGGTTTGTGAGTTAACCCGCTTCAGTTAAAAAGGCATTTTTTTTTTATTTCGAGAGAGTAAGCTTGGGACAGGATTCGAACTCGCGTCGTATGTGTGTTTGTTGCACACAGTCCACCGCTGGACTGTGTGTCTAACCCGTTTATAAAACTGATTTTAATTAATCTTATGTTATAACCCGACTTCGTCTTCTTCGTTAGATTTTACCCAGAAACAAAGTCCGACTGCTTGGACTGATTTATGCCTAATCTGGTTTTTAAACTTTATAAGAAATTTAAAGGTAACGAATGGAGAGAGTTTGGGGGAAAAGGATGTACCGATTAGTGATTCTCACAGAATTCCGGCAGAGGTCCGTCGGCTCTGATAGTGAACTCCGGCTGTCGAAATCAATTAACAATTTTGTTCGATTATTTATGAATTTGAGGTACTTAATCAAAGTTTAACAGAAGTTTGAAAGATCATACCAGCTCTCAGTGTGTTTCCGGAAGTTTCAGAAATTTTCCGGCGAAGGTAGGAATTTCGACACACGTTGACTGGGATTGATTCTGATGGTGGAGTTGTGTTAGTGACAGATTAATCAAATGATTGAAACAGAAAGAGTCGAAAGAATTACCGTGTGGATGTGAGACTCGGTTTTCCGGCGATTTGCAGGTATTTTCCGGCGAGTGAATTTTCGTCGAGAAGAGGTGCGATTTTTGAGCGAAAAGGCTTCCAGTGGATTGTGGGTGAATTTATAGGGAAGAATCGTGACGTATAGAGTCGGATTTCAGTCTTGATTCAAAGTCATCCGTTCTCCGGCGGTTACGACTGGTGTCGCGGGTTCAGACGTCGGTTATAACCGTCGTTAAAGTTAATTCTTCGGTTAAATTGGACGAAAACGTTAATTATCGGCGAAGTCGTCGGGATTTCCGACGACTGCTAATTGGGCGCGATTTTGACTCGATTTAACTTCCGTGTTTTATTATTTGAATTAATTGATTTGATATGATATCAAATAACTAAAGTGGCGGAGTGGTTGATGGTGTGAAGGTTAAGGCTTTGGGGATTTCCGGCTGACCCGGGTTCGACTCCCGGCAGCCGGTTTTCCTTTTTAATTAATTTATTTTTTTTTTTTACAATTATAATTTATATCTTCTAATTTGTTTATTAATTATGTATCGTTTAAAATTAAAATAAGTCACAAATAAACAACAAAAATTTAAAACTGATTGTTCGGTTATTAAACGAAGCGGGTTTCGAAAACCCGTTTTTCGACGGATGTTACAGTATCCCCTACTTTTGGAAATTTCGTCCCGAAATTTAAGTAGTAGTAGGTACAGGAAAAAGATGTGGGTATTTCTCGCGCATTGAGTCTTCACGTTCCCAGGTAAACTCAGGTCCTCGTTTCGACTCCCAGCGTACCCTGACAATTGGGATGCGGCTTCTTCTTAAACGTTTTTCCCCGAAGTCCATAATTTCTACTGGTCTTTCAATGAAATGCATAGATTCATCGACTTGAATGTCTTCTAGAGGAATATGGAGATTTTCATCGGCGAGGCACTTCTTCAAGTTCGATACGTGGAATGTGGGATGAATTCTGTTGAGTTCCTCCGGTAAGTCAAGCTTGTAGGCTACAGGTCCTACCCTTTCAATCTTGAAAGGACCTACGTAACGTGGTGCTAGCTTGCCTTTTTGGCCAAAACGAACTACTCCCTTCCACGGCGATACTTTTAAAAGTACTTGATCGCCAACGTTAAACTCCGAGGGCTTTCGTCGCTTGTCAGCATAGCTCTTTTAACGACTTTGTGCCGCTAAAAGGTTGTTTCGGATTTGATGAATCTTGTCAGTTGTTTCTTGTATTAATTCCGGACCGGTGATTTGAGCTTCTCCAATTTCGTGCCAACATATAGGTGATCGGCACTTACGACCATATAATGCTTCGAAAGGTGCCATGCCGATACTTGAATGAAAGCTGTTGTTGTACGAGAATTCAACTAGTGGTAGGTGAGCGTCCCAATTCCCTTTGAAGTCTATGACACATGCCCGAAGCATGTCTTCAAGAGTTTGTATGGTGCGTTCAGATTGACCATCAGTTTGGGGATGATAAGCGGTGCTGAGATCTAATCGTGTACCCAAAGCGGCTTGTACAGCTTGCCATGTTCGTGAAGTGAAACGACCATCACGATCTGATATAATGCTTAACGGTACACCATGACGGCTTACGATTTCACTGATGTAGATACGAGCTAGTTTCTCATTTTTGAAGTCTTCGCGAATCGGAATGAAGTGAGCTGATTTTGTAAGATGATCAATGATTACCCATATAGTGTCGTACCCACCAGGAGTGCGAGGTAACCCGGTAATGAAGTCCATGGTTATGTTTTCCCACTTCCATACAGGTATTTCAGGTTGGACCAGAAGTCCTGAGGGTCTTTGGTGTTCAGCTTTCACTTTTGAACAGGTAAGGCACTTAGAAACAAAAACAGCAATATCCTTCTTCATACCAGGCCACCAGTAGGTGTATCGAAGGTCCTGATACATCTTGTCGGCTCCTGGGTGTACGGAGTATCGTGTTTTGTGCGCCTCTTTCATAAGAGCATCGCGAAGGTTAATGTGATCAGGAATCCATATGCGATCTAGATAATACAGAATGGCGTCAGATTTTGTTTCGAGTTTATGTTCTGCTCTGCAAGATAACTCATTGTGTATGTCGTATTCTGTTATGGAAACATGTTGAGCTTCCCGGATTTGGTCTTTGATGTTGGTCTGATTTGCGAACATAGAAGACGAATGGAGTTCGCATAACCCTTTCGACTGAGTGCATCGGCCACCACATTTGCTTTGCCAGGATGATATCGAATTTCACAGTCGTAGTCATTAAGAAGTTCGACCCATCTTCGTTGCCTCATATTCAGCTCCTTTTGGTTAAAGATATGCTGGAGGCTCTTGTGGTCAGTGTAAATTTCACACTTGGTACTATAGAAGTAATGTCTCCATATCTTAAGAGCGAACACAACGGCTCCAAGTTCTAGGTCGTGAGTAGTGTAGTTCTTCTCATGAGTTTTAAGCTGCCTAGAAGCATAGGCTATCACTTTTCCCCTTTGCATTAAAACACAGCCTAATCTCTGTCCTGATGCGTCGCAATAAACTACAAAGTCATCGCAACCTTCGGGGAGTGTGAGTATAGGTGCGTCACAAAGCTTTTGCTTAAGGTTTTGGAAGGCTTCTTCTTGTTTAGGTCCCCATGCGAAGGGTTTTCCTTTATGTGTCAAAGCCGTGAGTGGTACAGCGATACGAGAGAAATTTGATATGAAACGACGATAGTAACCAGCCAAACCAAGGAAAGATCTTACTTCGGTTGGGGTACGTGGCGCTTGCCATTCTTGTACTGCTTTGATCTTTGCGGGGTCGACATGAATTCCCTTGTCATTGACGACATGACCAAGGAACTGTACTTCTTTTAACCAAAATTCGCATTTGGAGAATTTAGCGTAAAGCTTTTCGGTTCTCAAGAGTGTGAGGATGAGTCGAAGGTGTCGTTCATGATCAGTCTTAGACTTTGAGTAAATGAGAATATCGTCGATGAAGACTATAACAAAGCGATCAAGATAGGGTTTGCAAACTCTGTTCATTAGGTCCATGAAGACGGCTGGTGCGTTGGTTAGACCAAATGGCATAACCATGAATTCATAGTGACCATAACGAGTTCGGAAGGCGGTCTTTGGGACGTCTTCTTCATGTACTCTGAGTTGGTGATAGCCGGAACGAAGGTCGATCTTTGAAAAACAAGTGGCACCCTGGAGTTGGTCTAGGAGATCATCGATGCGAGGTAAAGGATAGCGATTTTTGACCGTTAATTTGTTGAGTTCCCTGTAATCGATACACATGCGAAATGTTCCATCTTTCTTCTTTACAAACAGAACAAGTGCACCCCAAGGCGATGAGCTAGGACGTATGAATCCCTTGTCGGTCAGTTCTTGCAACTGACTGGCCAGCTCTTGCATCTCGGATGGGGCTAACCTATAAGGAGATTTCGCGACAGGTGTAGCGCCAGGTATAAGATCGATGCGGAATTCGACTTCTCTCTTGAGAGGAAGTCCTGCGATGTCATCGGGAAAAACTTGCGGGAAATCTTTCACTACGGGTATATCTTCGAGTTTCTTCTCTTTGTCTCCCTTCTTGACCACGTGAGTTAGAAATGCTACATAATTCTTGCGGAGATATTTTCGGGCTTGAAGACAGGACATCAGCTTGAGTCCTTTCGAAGGGGTTTCTCCAAAGATTCGTAGAGTTTGACCGTCTGCAAGAGGAATGCGAATTAACTTCTCACGGCATACTACTTCAGCCTGATGTTGGCTGAGCCAGTCCATGCCGATTATAATGTCAAAACTTCCCAACTTCATAGGAATGAGGTCAACGGGAAAGTCGTGATCGTTTAGAGTAAGGGTACAGTTTCGGATAATGGAGTTTAATGTGACCGGTTTTCCGTCAGCAACTTCTACCGTTATGGATTCCATAAGTTTATCACGAGTTTGGTTGAGGATAGGTTCAAATTCTAAGGACACACAACTCTTATCCGCGCCAGTATCAAATAACACGGATGCATAACTACCATTGACGAGAAACGTACCGTTAACCACATTGTTGTCGGCCCTAGCTTGGTTGGCGTTGATGTTAAATGCTCTTCCTCTAGCAGGTGGAGGAGCTTGGTTAGCTTGATTCACCGGTTTTGCTTGAGCTTGAGCATGTATGATGTTCACCAAGCGTGGACACGTGTTTCTAAAGTGGTTTGGGTCTCCACAATTGTAGCAAGCCCGCATGGGTTGCATCATGGGGTAGTTGGGTTGATAGTAGGTTTGGGTTGTATGTTGTGTAGGTGGTGGTAGTAGGGGTTGTTGGGTTTGACCCATTATTTGATGGTGGGTTTGAGTTGTGGGTTGGTTGCGGTTCATTCGTTGCTGTGAGCGACATGCTTGGATGGTGTGACCTGCACGGCCACAGTCGGTGCAATATTGACAGGGGTATTCGGGGGAGTGATGGTATTGACAACGGGTGCACTTTGGGTAAGGGCCAGAGTATTGCCTTTTGTATGGTGCGGGTGAAGGAGTAACTTGTGTGATGGGTGCAGCAAGGATTGGGAAATTTGTTTGGGTGACAGCAAAATTTCTGGCATTTCGTTTCCTCTTGTTTGAAAATTTTGAGGAGGAGGTGGAATGGTTGGAAGTTTGGCCCTCAACGGGGGCTTTCTTTTTCTCCTCTTTGAACTTACCGTTTCTGATGCGGTTCTCGGTAAGTTCAGTGGCTAATTCCATAGCAGCTTCGAGGGTTGCAGGCGAAGTGCTGAGGACTGAATCTTGAATCTTCGAGGGGAGGCCTCGAATATAGTGTTCAACCAAACGGTATACTGGGGTGAACAAGTTAGGAACCATCTGGTTCAGCTCCAGGAATCTTTTGTTGTAGGAAGTATGATCCTCTTCCTCTTGCTTCAGCGAGTGGAATTCGTCTTCCAACTTCTTGAGTTCGCTTCTTGGACAGAAGCGTTTTGTCATCATTTCCCTTAACTCTTCCCAGGTTAAGGCCATAGCGTCTTCAACTCCTCTTTTACCCTTCTCGGTGTTCCACCAGGTCAGGGCTACCCCAAATAATCTCCCGGTTGCGTAAAGTACCTTGCGATCCTCGGGACAATCGCAATTTAGGAAGGTGTTTTCCATTTCCTCAAACCAGTGGAGGAGAGCGGTGACACCTTCGGTCCCTTCGAACTTTGGGGGATCGCAAGACTTGAAGTGCTTATAGGAGCACTTCTTGGAGGAAAAGTTGTCGATGTTTTGATCCTCTTGATTGGGTGGGTTGACAGGATTCGCGGTGAGAGCTTGCTGGACTTGAATTACAATATCAGGAAGTACCGCGGCCATTTGTTTCGCAATCTGAGTGGCCAAACGTTCGTTTGACCTTCCTGACTTTCGTCCTCCACGTAGCTGCCTAGCCGACATCTACAGGAACATACATAGGAAGATTGTGAGTTTATGGAGTCTTTGTAGGTGTCATGTGTCTTAAAGAAAATGAAAATAACATAAATATCAATAATGCAACTCCATCCATAGGATGTCTTGGGTTTGCTCATGTTGGGCCTCAAATGTCCCCCATACCTTCACCTGTATAGTCATGTGGGCCCCATGACTATTGGCTTGGTAGGATTCACATTAGTATTGGCGATTTAACACTCGCATGACCCGAATGAAAACCACAAAATATGTTTACGAGATGTATGGTCGGAATGTGTCCAGGTGTAGACACAATGACAACTCAAAGTGGGGTTAGCTCACACGACGTTTGGTATAGCATGCTTTGGCCTAATAGGTACTTCGTACTCTCACCGTTAGTCCCCAGGTAGGCAAACTGGTCCTTTATTTTGGATTTATACGAATGCCAAGCCTAGACAGGACGTTCCGACTACCGGTACTTGTACCCTTCCAGTTACTACATGCCCGTCATGAGAACTCACTTTGATGAGATTTGAAAATACAAAAATCATTGTAAAAGCAATCATGAAAATGATGTGGTATGTGCTTTCATGGATATGATATGTTATGAGAATATGATTCATGATAAGCATTATATGATAATATATACTTATGAACATGCTTGCATAACATTGAATGTAACATTTAACATAAAACATATAAACATCATGAAATTTGGCATGTAACACACAAGAATCTTAAAAAATTTCTAATCAACTATAGTATAGGCTCTAAGGACGAAAACGTTAATTATCGGTGAAGTCGTCGGGATTTCCGACGACTGCTAATTGGGCGCGATTTTGACTGGATTTGACTTCCATGTTTTATTATTTGAATTAATTGATTTGATATGATATCAAATAACTAAAGTGGCGGAGTGGTTGATGGTGTGAAGGTTAAGGCTTTGGGGATTTCCGGCTGACCCGGGTTCGACTCCCGGCAGCCGGTTTTCCTTTTTAATTAATTTATTTTTATTTTTTTACAATTATAATTTATATCTTCTAATTTGTTTATTAATTATGTATCGTTTAAAGTTAAAATAAGTCACAAATAAACAACAAAAGTTTAAAACTGATTGTTCGGTTATTAAACGAAGCGGGTTTCGAAAACCCATTTTTCGACGGATGTTACAATCTAACTTAAAACTTGGTTAAAATCTGTTGCATGCAGAAAATTTTATGGTAATTTTTTTTTCTGAAGAACACATTTGAAGAAGAAATTCTGCAGAAAATTTCAAACAGATTAGTTTGGTAGGGTTGATAAATCTTTTTGACATTGTTGGACTTGGACTTGGACAACTGTTAAGACTGAAAGAACTTTTATGTTTTAACTAAAATTGGGCAAGACAACAGGGTATTTTCGAAAAGCAGGTCTGTACAAGAAAGGAAATTTTTCTCCAAACCAACTCTGCAAAGATTCCTCTGAGAAACACTGACAAAACAGTCTGTGCGAATATTTGGTTCGTACGAGGGATAGGTTGCTCGTATGAAGGACCATTCATCCGCATGAAACAATCTTGTTTCGCACGAAGGACTTGCTCGTACAAAGCATAGTGTTGCTTGTACGAAAGAGCTGTTATCCGCACGAACATTGGTTCGTACGAATAACCTTCGTTACTGTTTGTTTTTCGTGTTTCAGTTTGTCAAGCTTTGCGCTTTTCAGAATTTGTAATATTTTCAAAATTGTGAACTTTTAAAAGGGAAATGTTATTTTCAATCTTTAAACCTTTAAATTTTTCATAAATCAAGAAAATATAATGAGTTCTAACCCGTGGGATTGGAGTAGTTCAAGCTCAAATCAGGAGTCTTCGCAAAGCTCCGCAACATCATGGGTTAAGTCATTGATGCCTCAACATACAGCTATGATATCTGCAAATCAGTGGGTGTGTGTTGCGAATCAGAATCAAAGCATCCAAACTCTGTTAATGAGCGAAAGTGAAATTGGGAGTAATAACCGTCAAGCTAAACCACATGAACGATTATCCTTCGTGGAAAAGTTGTTTTCATACTTATGTTCTTGGACAGAACACAGAATTGTGGACGTGTTTTACTACACCCTATAAAGAATCACTTGAAGAAGCCGGATCAAATCCAACCTCCTTAGCCAATCTAGATGAGAGTTACAAGAAGGCATATGATCTAGAGAAGAAGGCGTTTGCTATCCTCACACAAGCTCTTCATAAAGACATTTATCATCAGTTTGTGTACTGTACAACCATGAAAATTCCGTGGGATACTTTGGAAGCAAGAGGAGAGGGTAATTCTGCTACCAGGAAAATTCGGCATGATTCGCTCAAGAAGGAGTTTGAAGGTTTCATGTTAATGGAAAATGAAACGTTGAATGATATGACCACACGTTTTTATCATCTGCTCAGCGAGATGTACTCATACAAAGTGTTAGCAGCACCACAAGAAATTGTGATGCGATTTGCTGATGATTTACCACCGAAATGGGGTCAATTTATTGACTTATTAAAACATACAGGTGTTTTGGACTCAATTAGTATTTATGAATTTGTGCAGAAACTGGAGAGCAAGAATGAAGAAGAGCTCCGGAAGGCACAAAGAGTCACTGTTCCACAAAACCCTGAGATGTACTTCGAAGGTATTAATGCAGGTACAAGCTCAAACCAGCAACCGAAGCTGCAACCGCGTTTGTGTCAAACGTGAACCCCTTCCTTCCACAACCTATTCAATCAAGTCAGTTTGCGGGCTCGAGTACTCAAGCCTATGGACAAACATTTGATCCGAAAGCCTTCCTTCCACAGCCAAGAGATTTAGCACATCAAGCTCCACAGCAAGCTTCTCAACAAGCTTTCTATGGAAACAATTGTCAATCTACAAATCCCAACACTATCAAACTAGACACGTCCCATATCTCTAAAGTTAGCGTAGAAGTTGCACAAGAACATATGGAACTTCTCAACACAATGGCCAGTGCTTATTGTGGTTTAGTTGCAGGTCAAATAGGAAATATCAATTGGACAAACGAAGACTACCAACAAATTGACAGAGATGAGATGGAGCTGATGGATATCAAGTGGGCATTTGCAAATGCTGTGAGAAGAGCGAAGGATTACATGAGGAGAACAGGGAGAACCAATTTGGAGAGCAAGAAGGATACAAAATACGGCTTTGACAAAACAGCCGTTACTCGCTTCAACTGCGGAGAAAGATGTCACTTCAAACGGGAATGCACGAGGCCTAGCAAAGAAGGAAATCACAACCCCTTTCTAAGTCAATCTCAACCACCCAACACATCTGAGTTCAACAATGAGAGAAGAATAGTAGCTGTCGGCAACTCAAACAATAACAATCAATCAGGACCTTCAAACACACATAGAGATTTGGTAGTTCAATCTGATGAAGGATGCGCATTGGTCAGTACAGTTGGTAACTGAGAACAATGGAAGAACTGCATGCTATGCGAAGATCGTCGATCAAATCAAGCATGTTCACAGCATTAACACTCCAGATAATGATGATACTTTTAGGTATGCTGGTAGTTCTGATGAAGAGTGCTCAAGTTCAGGTGGTATGGATCTGATATCAGAAACGGGAATGATGCTAAGGTTAACAAGCTGCTCAGTGAAGCTGAGATGTTGAAGTGTGAAAAGGTAGGTACGATGAAGAATGCAGAAGCTGCAGTGAAGGAGACAGAGACACACTTTACAGATGATACAGCCTTCCCTCATCACACTGCCTTCATGGCAAATGTTGTAGGTTCTACAAGTCAGGTAAATTCTGACCCTCCTACAGTTTGCAATGACTGTGTTGACTTGAAAACAAAGTACGAAACCGTCAACAGTCATAATCAAAATTTAGTTCTTGAACTATCAAAGTGCAAAGAGGCGAATTTGGCTCTAACCCGGAATGAAAAAGAATTCAAATCTGTAATAGAAACCCTTAAGAAAAGCGTTTCTGAATAGAAAGAGTTAGCCATCGCCAAATGCGAATATGATTCGATCAAGCTCAAGCTGGAAAGTTACTCTAACTCCCGCTATGTGCTTGATCATTTCATTGATGTTAAAAAACTAAAGGGAGATGTTCAATGCATTGGGTATAAGTCGTGTCCACCTCCAATAAAACACAACTATACCAAAATGCCTGATGAAGAGGAAATGCCTCGTTTTGAACCCTCAGTTCCTCTGAATCCTGAAGAATTTGCAGCAGGATTAGGGTTCAAATTAGACAATTCCTCTCAAGAACCACGCAAGCTAGAAAATTCATCGTCTGATGTTAATCAAAATCCATCTGATGAAGAGGAAGACGATACATCAGATGATGAATCAAGAAAAGATGATCAGGATCAGCCTCTTGATGAAAGGAAAAGAGTAGAACTTTCTGCTACTCCTAGTACTCAATCTGTTGAGATCCAAGAGACCGTTCCTAAGAAATCTGTCAAGACAGAGGTGTCGACAAATGAAGCAGATAATGTGTTGTATACGTTGGTTGGAGATAAGAAAATCTATTCGAACAAAGATTTTCCAATTAAAAACGTAAATCCAATCTCTATAGATCAGGTGTTTGAAAAATCAACAAGCAAAGTTTTAGAGAAGAAAAAGCCAACCAAATCACAACCATATCCGCTTCAACAGAAAAGCAATGGAAGCAAGTTGAAAAGCCTAACATTTCACAACCAAAGGTTGAAGCAAAAGGCTCTCGCTACAAGAAAAAGGTTAAGAATGTTAAATTTGTGAGTTCCAAAGGTACCGATAAAGTCGAAACTTTTCAAGGAAAATCCAATATAGATTTTGTAAAGAAAGTTAAGATTTTGAAAAGAAATAGTCAAAATAATTATACCAACACACAGATGGATGTAATGAAAATGAACCCAGTACCTCAAAACCCACAAGTTCAACATCAAGCCAAGAAACACGATCTCTTAGTTTTGTAGAAAGGAGAACATGTTTCAAATGTGGAGAGTTTGGCCACATTATAAAAGATTGTAAAAATCCAGCGAAACCAAGATTCATGGAAAGAACTTCTCATAAACCAACTTGCCAACGTAGATGTGTTTCTCCAACACAAGATAAACGAATTATTAAAGATCAAAAGGAGAAACAAAAACGTAAACAAGTAAAAGCAATTGAAAAAGCTTTAAAACGGATCCTTCAGAAAAGAATCCAAGATCCTCAAAGTTAATAAAACCAAAAACTGTTAAAACTGTAAATAATAGTCAATCTGGTAATAATCAACGATCTTGGAAACAGAAGACCGGTGATGGTTCAAGAGGAGGAACTCAGTTTGTCAATCATCAAGAAATAGAGATCACATTTCTTGATGATAAGGGACGACCCAAGACCACTAAGGCTTGGGTCCCCATCTCAAACTAATCTTGTTTGTGAAATGTGTAGGGTGTTCTAGGAGGAACTGTAAACAGTCATTTAATTGTTGACAGTGGAGCATCAAGGCACATGACAGGCGACTTGCGGCTCCTGTATGATGTGAAAAGCATTAGGGGTGGTTATGTTGCCTTTTCTGCTGATAAAGGTGGATACATCACTGGAGAAGGAATGGTCTCCAATGGTGTTGTGAGCTTCGACAAGATCAATTATGTGCGACAAATTGATCACAATCTTCTTAGCGTTTCTGAAATCTGTGACAAAAAGTTCACGGTACATTTTGATGATACCGGATGTTATGTGCTGAAACCCGGATTCAAGATCCCAAAAGAATGGATTCTCTTATCGACTCCAAGAAGCAACGACTTGTATATTCTTGATATGAGCCAAGCTATTACAATCTTGTTCAAAATGAGGAATTCGAAGATGCTGCGGATTATAATGTTTCATTAGAAGAAGATGAGTTTTATGATGCTAATGAAGCTACCTCGGGTGCGGTTCCTAGTATTTCTGATGTCACATCCAATATACAACCTCAAGGGACGACTGAAGGTCATGCATCTACATCCTCATCAAATCCAGCACTTGATTTGACTGTTGATCTGAATATCAACAATTTGGGTATAAACTCTCGAGTTCCCGATGTTCCAGAAACTCAAATTCATAATACCCATCATCAGCAGAATATTATTGGAGATGTCTAAAGTGGTGTGCAGACACGTAATCAGCTTCGAAACAACAAGAATGCTGGCTTGTATTCGGAAATCAGGGAATCTGGTGGTCTGAACGATTGGTCTTTTGCCTGCTATATGTGCCAAGTAGAACCAAAATCTTGGAAGGAGGCAATGAAATAAGACTCTTGGGTTGAAGCCATGCAGGAAGAACTTCAACAATTTCAGAAGTTAGGCGTCTGGAAATTGGTTGATCGGCCTGACAGCTATAAGAAGATTGGTACTCAATGGGTGTACAAGTGCAAGAAGGATGACCGAGGTGTCGTTGTGAGAAAAAAAGCGCGATTGGTTGTTCAAGGTTTTAATCAGGTCGAAGGTATTGATTACAATGAAGTTTATGCACTGGTTGCACGACCTGAGGCCATAAGAATCTTTTTGGCTTATGCATCCTACAAGAAGTTCACCGTTTATCAAATGGATGTGAAAAGTGCATTTCTTCATGGTGTGGTGGAAGAGGAAGTATATGTTGAGCAACCGCCAAGTTTTTAAGATCCATTCCATCCTGACAAGGTTTGGCTTCTCAACAAGGCGTTATATGGTCTTCATCAAGCTCCAAGGGCTTGGTGTGAAACGTTGTCTACCTATCTATTGAAGAACGGTTTTCGACGAGGCTTGATCGACTTTACTCTCTTCATCAAGGAAAGAAA
This sequence comes from Scalesia atractyloides, assembly GCA_947069175.1. NCBI lineage: Eukaryota > Viridiplantae > Streptophyta > Magnoliopsida > Asterales > Asteraceae > Scalesia > Scalesia atractyloides. The sequence continues at coordinate 24,514,210 of CAMTDV010001632.1, forward strand.
CGAGGATTTGCTGCTAGTGCAAGTATATGTTGGTGACATTATTTTTGGGTCTACCAACGAACGAATGTGCAAAGAATTCGAACATGTTATGCAGGAGAAGTTCGAGATGAGCGCCATGGGAGAAATGACTTTCTTTTTAGGTTTGCAGGTTCAGCAATCAAAGGAAGGAATCTTCATTCATCAAACCAAGTATGTTGGGGATATTCTCAAGCAATTTCAAATGGACGACTGGGAACTCCATTAGCTCAAAATCATGGGATTACTCCAGACGAAATGGGTGAACATGTGGAACCATCTCTCTACCGTGCTATGATCGGATCTCTCATGTATCTTACTGCTTCAAGACCCGACATAATGTACCCAACATGTCTTCTGGCACGCTATTAGTCTAGTCCGAAGGTTTCTCATTTGATGGCTGTGAAAAGGATCTTTCGTTATCTGAAGGGTCGTCCTAATACTGGTCTATGGTACCCTAAGATGATAACTTTGATCTGACAGCATTCAGTGATTCTGATAATGACGGCTACAAAATCGATGCAAAGTCAACAACAGCGGGATGTCAGTTCTTGGGAAATCGCCTAGTCACATGGCAATGCAAAAAGCAGACTTGTGTACTACATCAACATGTGAGGCTGAGTATATTTCAGCTTCTAGTTGCTGCTTTCAGGTTCTATGGATTCAACAGCAAATGGGTGACTACGGTTTTGAATTTCTAACTACTCCTATTTTTGTTGATACGAAGCTGCTTTATAGATCACTCGGAATCCTGTACAGCACTCAAAAACAAAACACATTGAGATTAAGTATCATTTCATACGAGATTGTTATGAAAAGAAACTTATCAATGTTGTTAAAATCCACACCGATCACCAACGTGCCAACCTTTTTACCAAAGCTTTTGACAAATCTCGTTTTGATTATCTACTTTTGGTAAATGGCGTCAAGGTGAAAACCGAGTAACTCAACCATGGCTAATTATTCATATTTTTCTAAAAATCTAAAACCACAAAAAGATTTTCCAATTTTCTTAGTTTTATAGTTTAGGGGGTGAAATTTTCAAGAAAATACAAAAATATGTCTTTTATTTATTTTACCTTCTATATTTAAGGGGCAGAAAATTTAGAAAAATAAAAAAATGAGTTTCTTGGATAAGATGAAGATGATGAAATACACCGGTAAATCTGTCAGAAATGGTCAAAAGCATAGAAAGAAGATTGATAAGTAGCTTTACTTATGATGTATCGGTAGGCTCACAATCAGACTAAAATGTACAGGTTGATATAAACTTAACAGACAGAACACCATGTGGGAACCATTCATTGACATATGGTTCTGGTACCGAAATTTGGTTTGATTGAGTGCCGAGGTTCTGAGATATACGGTCTTTATGCTTGCTTATCATCTGGGTATCATGGTTGAATCTTCTATCCGAAAAATAACGGTGACGCAAGTCTAGAACTTCCATGATACCATACATACGTGTACATACTGCATACGACCATCAATAAGTGATAAAAATATTACATCCCAAAATAAGTGATAAAATATCACAGCTTTACGCGGGAGCTAAGTTCATCTATCTGTCGGTACGATTGTACTAACCTGTTCACGGACTTACTCCTGTACCCTGCATGCATATGAAAATCAAGTTCCTCATCAACAAGTGATTTAATCACATAGGGCTTATTTTCAATCAAAATAAGTTCACATCATATATATACGTCAAAACGGATGATAAAGCAGTATACTCACCAGTAAGATTTTGTCTCGTGCATATCTTGATACGGGAATGTGTCGTGAAGTGGTTGAACACCGGCTAGTAAGTGTAAATCATACCCTAATCATATCTCCTAATCATGATTACATCTGATAAGTTTGAGCTTACGTGGATAACAATACCGACAATCATAGTTGAATACTTATCTGTTAAATTTTGAAGTTTAAACCGAGTATCGTTTTTAACAAAGATTAAAAAGCTGGTCATGATTCCTTTACCTTGAAACTCTGAAAAAGATTGTTTTGATATATATTTAGTGTTAGTAATTGTTTTTATCTTTAGTTTACTATGTTGTTAGATTAAGCTTTTTTTTAAAATTAGCCAAAGTTGAGACTCAAAAGTTTCTACCAAGATACGCCAGAAAACCATTTGTTTGATATCGCAACTTCATAAAGTAATGTATTGCAACAGGTTGCCCATCAAAGAAAACCAAAATCTGTTCAAAAGCACTTTTCCTAAACATAACTGTGTGATTTGTGTGGATATGTGCACAGTTCAGGTTTGAAAAACAGGAATTCATACGAGTGTGTGTATCTCGTACGAATAAACCTGGTCAGTTGTTTGACTTGGTCATTTGTTTACTCAAATGAGTTGCTCTTCATAATAATTAAGTGTTATTCGTATGGTTTGGTATTTCTTCATTCAGGGAATACTTTCATACGGAAAAGTTATGATAAATTTTTCATGTGTATTCCTAGATAAATTTATGTTCTAATTATATATCTATTTATTGAGTACAGAATGGAACAAAAAGAACATAAACGAAAACCAGCAACGAAGAGAACTGACAAGTCAAGAAGAGGAAACAGAAAAGATTTGATGTTTCTGAAAAGTTTGAAGACCTGATGCTCTATCAGTGGATAGCAGATCTTCAGGGGGAGTTTGTTGATACTCCAAGCCATTCCAGTGTGAAGACCAAAGTATGAAGACCGAAGACCAAGCAACATCCAAGGGGGAGTTTGTTGATACACTTTTATGTCTATCACTTGTTCTTAGTTACATTTGTAATTGTACGGTCTTTGCTCAAGTGTCTGTATAAGTTTGGTCGTGTCGACCAGATCAAGATATCCTTCTATCTTGGTTTTGTATGACATCTTAGTTAGTCTGTGTTAAACGATTGCATGTGTGCATACCGTTGAGTCTTGTGTACGTCATGTCTGTGACACATTCTCTGAAGTAAGCATTCTGTGCGAGTTAGAATGCTCCGTACGAGCAAGGTGTTGCTCGTACGAACCATATGCTTTGTACTAAGGAATTGCTGTAAACAAGTTGTTTATATGGTTCGTACGAACCAATCGCTTCGTATAAGCCTCTTTGGAGCAGTGCTTCGTGGGTAATAGAGTGTTCCGTATGTCTGATAACGTACTTCGTACGAATGACAAGCATGGACACTATATAAGCAGACATGCACCTCTCAGTTTGTGGGGTTAGTGAGTTGGTTTTGTTGATTGTTCAACTAGCTGGTGAGCTGAGCAGTTAGCATTTCCGGAGCAGACGAAGACACAAGAACACAGGCAGTTTGTTGAGTCGTATGAGCATTGTTGTATATGTTTGTACTTGTTCTCATCTCTTAATCAAGATAGTGAATCTTTGGTTACCCCGTGTTCTTACTTTGCTTTGGTTTGCATGCATACTTGGATTCCGCAGTCGTATGTATGTTGCATGAACAAGGAATAGGTTTAACTTGATCCTCAGGTGGACCTTCAGAAGAGAGCCAAAGCTCTGATACCACTTGTAGGTTCACTTGGAGGATCAAGATTAACCTACTTCCCTGTTTATGTAACACACATACGAGTGCGGAATCCACGTAAGTATGCAAACCAAAGCAAAGTAAGAAACACAAGATAACCAAAGATTCACTATCTTGATTAATAGAAGAGAACTAGTACAAACACATACAAACAATGTTCATACAGACTCATGAAATACTCTTTGTGTTCTCTGTTGTGCTCTCAATGTCTTACTGCTTATCCCTCTTTATTGAGAAGTGCATGTCTGTTTATATAGTGTCCACACCTAACAACAGTACGAAGAATGTTGCTGGTCGTACGAACTACTATAAGTTACGAAGAACATTCTCCAAAGGCTGCTCGTATGAACAACCCATTGCTCGTACGAAAAAGCAAGGTTCTTGGTTGAAATGTCCCACTCGTACGAACTAGTGAATCACTCGTACGAACAACAAGTGACTCGTACGAGCAAAATTTTGCTCGTACGAAGCACCTTTCACTTGTACTAACAGATGTTCTTCAGAGAACGTGCCAACAGACATGCCATACTTAACAGTATGCACACATGCAACTGTTTTACAACACAAACAAACTAAACGTCGTACTAAATCAAGATAGAAGGATATCTTGATTTGGCCGACACGACCAAACTATACAGACACAATAAATAAATACCGTACAATTACAGACGTAACTAAGAAAAAGCGACAGACACAAAAGTGTATCAACAGTTAGCTATCAGGTACTACGGTTTGGGTAACGGGTGGTGACAAAGGAGACAAGGGTTATGACATGTACTAGCCAAACACGCGCGCGCGCAAGGGGGTTGTACATGTAAAGACCCGGCATTTGAACGTGTGGAGGTGTGTATCAAGGTTGTGAGGTTGTGGTGATTGCATGTTCCATGTTGGTGAGTGGTCGTTTGGTATTCGCCTTCGCCGATGTTGGCGTTGAAAGTCCATGGGTGTTGTTGAGCTTGTATGTAACGTGGGTTGTTTGGAGAAAAGGCGTTCGTGTCGTTATTGAACGGAAACATGATGAAGTTATTGGTGTTATGGGTTATGAGAGATGATTTGTGTGTTAAAAGATGAGATAAATTGGTGAGTTGTGTTCTAAAAAATGGGTTAAATAGATATGTTTATAAGGTAAAATTTTTGTTTATAAATAAAAAAATATTAAAAAAACTTTCCTTGCCAATGGCTAGTAAAAAACATGGCCCCATAATTAACCTCTCAAAATACTTGCCATTGACTTGGCTGGGCTTCAATAGCGCCCCAATGGCGCCCGCGATATGATAGGGGAAGGGCTATTATTCTTTTTTGGCCGAAAGGGCTAGCGGATGGCGCTCCATACATCTTAGCCTAATACATAGAACTTTTTGTGCTATTCATAAATGTTTTTAGGTGTTTATGCATAAAATAAATATTAATATGTGTGAATCGTATATTGTATAATTGTTAAAAGTTGTATAAACCTTTTGAAATCGTTATTCCTTTCATGTCTATCAAACGATACAATGTAATGATTAATTTCATTTATATAAGTTAATCAAACTGAGACAATCTAATAGTAATGATCTCTTTATTATGTCTGTTTGGTGTGGGTTAATGGAACGGACAAGGGAATTGAATGAATTAGGTAACGGAATTGACAAAGGAATGAAATCGATCATTACGATTCCATGGTCTTGATTGGTTACCATATGGAAATGGAATGAATCGTTACTTTGTGTTGTTTAGTAGGCAGGAAAAGACTATGTACTAAAATTGACAGTGAGTGGCGGTAATGGGTTGAGGTAGTGGTGGGTGGCAGGTGATGGTGGCAACGGTGGGTGGTGGCGGCGACGATAAGTGGCGGTGGAGGTGGGTGGTGGTTGCGGCGGCGATTGGTAGCAATGGTTGGTGGTGGTGACGGTGGCGCCGGTGATCGGTGTCGGAGGGTGGCAGAGATGGTGGCTGCCGGTGGCGGTTGGGGCGATGATGACGGGTGGTGGTAGCGCTGGTGGTTGGCGGTGGCGACGGCGGGTGGTGGTGGCTTCGACAATGCTAATGGCGGTGGCGTCCATGCTGGTAATGAGGGTGAGAGAGATAATGTAATGAAAAAACCAAGAGGGGTGGATGGAATAAATTTGAGGTTTTTAGAGGGAATGAAATGTTTATGTAATGGGTGATTCCATTATCTTGACCAGCCAAACACTTTTTTTTCAGTTCCCTCTTAATAATCAATTTCATTCCGTCTCTCATTCCTACATTCCATACGCTATCTTATTTTTTTGTTCATTCTATTCCATTGTCTATTTCAATACCTCATATCAAACACAATCTAGATATTTGAGTGCAACTTCTAAAATTTAAAATCAAAATTGCAAGGTCTTCCCAATTCATATGCTACTTTTTATGTTTTAACTTCGAGTTACTATGGATTGTTTTTACAAGTTCTTGTACTTTGATGTATGTCAACGTTTATGTTAGAATCAAAACACCTAATCTTGTTGATGTTATCAGATGATGTACATCAGTAGAAAAATAGCAACTAAATTAGGGTTATGGGTTTTATGTTTGTTAATTTGAAGAACAAACACAAAGACCAAACTCTTTTAATTGATTATCACTCATAGTATGTTATAAAAATTGCACAATCATTTGATACACTAGAACGATTCTCTGTAATATAGCTATACTACTATAAAATACATTTGACAAAGGTAAACTTGTATTTAATTTCCATTATAAGACACCTAAAACAAATTTTGATGTGTAAGATACAAGTGCTATAGGCAATAGTTCCTAACTAATTTACTCCCACTTATCCTAATTAATACATTATTTATGTATTTCATAATTTCAATCACATAAGATTATTTAATACATTATTTATATATATATATAATAATTTCTATCACATAAGATTTAGGATATGGTGTGTATGAGTGTGTGCATGAGCTAGGTGTGGGTGTTTCACTGTGTGATGTGTGTAGTTGTAAGATGCACCAAATACTTAAAGAGAAGAGTGGTGTTCTCCTTTAATGGGTTTTATAAGGAATAAGGTCGGGGTAGTGCTGTAGTGATGATGAAATCGTGGGTTGATGGAGTTTGTGAGGGGATTTGCACTGCGCAACATCACGGGGCTTCCGACTAGGTATAATAAATGCTATTAAACATATGATTCTATCTCTTAATCTCTAAGTTATTGCATTATCAATCTTGTCTTGGTGTCTATTGAAAACTTTCTATTTATATCGTTGATGATATCACCAGGAGATTGCTTGATGTTGCTGTTTAACTTGCTCAAATTCAGTAGAAATTAATCACTGAGTAGTAACAAGTTATTTATAAGTAGAAACTAGGAAGTTACTCAACAGTAGGAACTGGGACGTCACCAGCAAGCTATGCAGTTAATCTCCGTGATATATTGGTTATATCGGTCATATCAGTCCCCTAGTAAAATATCGGTGTTAATAACGGTCAGAATATTGGTACCGATATTATCGACGATATTTGACCGATATAATCGATATCTCACCGATATTTAACTACTGATATATCATTGAATTATTATTAGTATTAAATTGCTTTATATATAAATTCTGTATTATATTATAATTACCGATATCTCACCGTGATAACCTATATCTCAAATATCGGTACTTGATTGATATCTGATATTTTATTGCTGCATAGCCAGCAAGTTGCCCTTAATAGCCACTTGTGGCTACTTCTCAAACATCCTCTATTTTTTTGGTCTTTTTTTGTATTACTAACATACTTTAGTGGTTAGATTATGGGTACCAATAATAGGAATATGGTGCTTCAATGGAAAATAACAATTTATAAACTGAATCTAAAAGTGTTTAAGTTCACAAAGTTCCAAAGGGGAAATAAAATATCTTATGATGCTTGGAATAAGTTCACCATTCTTGAACAAGAATCAAATCAGCTTTTATGTTGAAAGTGTAATTATAAACGTAATAAGAAATATTCAACATCTAGTTAAAATGGAGTTGATATTGTAGAGCGTCATCTACTTGCATGTTTTGGATTTAAATAAAAAAGATCAGGTCAGTATATGTTCCTAGTTTGTGGAATTCTACCTAGAAGATGCTTCTGAGTGCACTTTATTATCATTTGCTTTTGGTCATATTGGTTTGATTGACTCTAATTTATAAGGTTGTCCATCTATTGATGAATGAGAAATGATTGAGACGATTTGTGATTTTCTTAAGTATTTTATGAAGCAACCCAAGATTTTTCAGGATCTCTCTATCCTAGTTCAAATCTACTTTTTCTTAAAACATATTTGATGATCACTTGAAGTTGCTTAAAGAGTTGGAAATTCAATACGATTATACGAAGAATATGGCTACTCAAATATGGGTTAAGTTTAACGTATATTAGGTTTAGTTTAATCTCTTATATGTGAGGTTTGCTTCTTAGTGCAAGTTTTCATTTGTTGAGTTTAGTTATGAAAGGCTTTATAATAATAAGTTCATCACCACTTCAAACACTTAAGTGCATACTTTTGTACTCTTTAATGAATATATGCAATAATTGAACAATTCAACAAGCTCGACTTCATGTGGTGCTAGTAGTGAGAGATAAATTCTCGACAAGTTATTGATGGAGATGGAAACACTAATAAAAGTACTCTCAAGGTATAAAGTTTAAAACTTTAGTAAAAAAATTTCCTTTCAATCCTTTCAATTTATAGATTATAAAATCTCCTATGTTTATTTTTCATTATTGTTATATAGATTATAAAATCTCTTATGTTTATTTTTCATTATTGTTATAACAGAAGTTTGGTTTATATGATAGTGTTGCATCTTTGAGCTCAATACAAAAATGTCAATTGTCATAGTACCTTGATAAGCCAAGGACTAAAAGAACTTATCATACTCGTATTATTGGCTATGGAAAAACTAAAAAATATACATGTATATGAGTGTAGCTAGATGAGCATTGGATATTCATTTTGTTATGGTTGCAAATGTGTAACCAAGTCATCCTTTACTCGTGGTGGAAGGATTGTGGATTATATATTAACTCATGTCTAAATTCATTTCATCATTCAATTTTATTTCCCTACTCCTACGTAGTGACATCACATGATGATTTGAAGTAACTTAAAAATATAATGACTTTGGATATTAACAAAGATGATATTGAGTATGAGAATTTAAATAGACTTTAGCTCTACACTAAATGAACTCATATGAAAGAAATACGAAAACTTTTGGTTATTTTCTTATTATTTTAGTATTTAATCTTTTGATATGAAAACTAATAAGTTATTGAAAGAAGAGTAAATTACTGTTTGAATTCTTATGTTTTATTGGTCTTAATCATTTGGGTTCAAAATTAAAAAAAGTTTAACGTCCTAAATACCTAAATTCTTATTTTATAACCCTTTGAATCTAAATTACTAAATCAGTTAAATTTTCTCAGTTAACTTTTTTTGAAATGACCAAAATACATTTTACATTAAAAAAACAAAAATAAATACATTAAACTACATATATAAACGTGTGTGTGGGTCCTTTTTCTCCACCAAACAAACACGGATTCTCTATCTCTCTCCCGTCTCTCTTTAACCACTTCCCCATCACCAAAAACCACCACCTCCACAACCATCATACACCATCACAACCACAACCACCATACACTATTACCACCATAAACCACCACCACCACATTTCTCTCTCCCTCTTTCTATGTGTTTCTATACCTAATCACCACCGCCACACATTTCAAACCCTACCATTACTACGCCATCGCTTCGTCACCTTCGACCACCACCATTGCACCACCTCTGCCGCCCACAAAAGTCCAACACTACGAAATCAAAATCACCTCCAAATCCTCACTTGTATATGTCACACCCCAACCGATGACGGAAACATCAGAGGGAGACGAAACGAGATTGCTCGAGACTTTAACGTACTAATTGTGACAATAATTTAAAAATAACAATATTTAAAAATAACAATATTTCATTTCATTTCTAATTCAAAGTACAACATTTGGAAGGAAATTACAACTTCTTGTCCATAACATAATCAAACAACAAGGAAAAACAAAACATAGAATTTAGGTGCGTTTCTAATCCACGCTAAGTAGATTTCTTCTAGCATCATCATACATTTCCTTCAACACGTATTAAAGTATATGTCAACACAGGTTGACGAGCATACAAGTTTGGTGCTACATAACGTATAATAAAAGGTTCTCAAATCCAACATGATAATTCGTATATTAAGTTAAATAACATACTAGCATGCACAACCTAGGTGTCAAACCAAAGATTCCACAAGCATAATCTTGTCAACAAGTGAATAAGACTGTTTATGATTGAATACTTAACATATACCACAAACTGGCGGTGTGCTACTCCTATAGCACTATACATGTTAAGGTAGGCTAGCGAAGTTAATGACAAATAGTTTGTATGTATGAATGATTGAATATCTAGCATTAATAACCTAAGTATAACAAATAGCATGTTTGATGGATTGAGTGAATTCATAAGTTTCATTGTGTGCATAGGTGAGTTTGTTTACGTCATACATGTTACACCGCAAAAAGTGTTTAAAGCGTAAAAGGGGATTCGAGTATACTCACGTATTGCGTAGAAGTGTTCACGTAAGTGAGTTGATTTGATGAGAGTTTGGGAACTGCTGAGTTATCCTACAAGAATAAACGAGGCGTATGAGTTCGACGTATTCTTAGATTAGGAACGTGTATGCGAGATGCTTAACTTAGTATAAAAATTACATGAAAGTTATCTTGTCAAAACACTCAAATTGGACACCATGATTATGTGTTTTTCATAGGCACAAGTTCACCTATTGGAAGTCCGAACATGAGAAATTTTAATCTAAGATAATATAAACTTATCTCTTAATATCAATCCATGAATTGGTTAGTGTTAGGGTTCGGTTTTTAGGATTATATCATAGATATATATATTATGCATTATAGTCATATGGTCAAGTAGTATCATGTAAGGTCAAGCAAGGAGGTAGGATGATTTTCATTCATTAAACCTCATTATATGATTCACCAAAGCAACCTATTATATGATTCTTCAAAACACAAAGTCATCAACGAGGTTGATGATTTCGGTTGGTCATGAATACGATTGAAAATATAAACATCTAAATTGCTAAGTAGCCAAATAAGAACAACCCGGACGTGTACATACCCAACATGGCAAATGCTGGAGACAAAGTTGGGTTGGCTTACTTTGATTTCTTGGAAGCTACTTAGATAAATGTCTAACTAATGAAAGAATCAAGTGAAGTAGGTAGAATCTTAGTTGGAAAGTCAAAGCTCCTATTATTCATACCTAACCAAACACAAGTCTTTCAACATTGAAGGTTGAAGACTTAGATTGTTCAACACATTGTAGGTCACTTGGGACCTTTTGGGCAACACGTTTTGGAGGTTATGAACCTCATAACTTCTGGAATTTTTTCATAACATAAGCTCCACAACATGAGTTTAGTACCAACTATGGTGCAAGATTTCTATAAGAAGAATGTACATAAGAATAAGTTGCAACAAAACTTTGTAAAATCAGAAATGTAACCTTCTTTGGACATCATTTCTAGAGTTGTACCACCTTGTTACACCATGGTGAACATTGGTTATCAATCCTTGATGTTATCCAAGAGGTTTGAAGCAAGAATTCATGAAGAAGAGAAAGAAAAGTGAGTTGTAAGCTCACTTTTAAACTTGAAAATTTTCTGCTTTGAGGTTGTAATTTCAGTAACTTAAGAGTGTTTTGATGAGAATATAGTGTGGGAAAAGTGAAGTGAAGGTGTGAGATGTTTGGTTATATAGTGGTTGATTAGAGTTTGTGTTTAAATGAAAATTAAAGGTGATTGGGGAAGAAAGAAGATGAGAAAGAGATGAAACTGTAACGCTTCGCATTTTTGTACTTTCCTTATTTAGAAAGTGTAAGCGTATTTCAATTTATGAAAACTTGTATTTGTATCTTGTTCGTATTTTATTTCCAGTTTTGTAATTCGAGACTTTGATCATAATAAAATTCATATTTTATACATACTTGCTATTCACACAACTGATCGTTTAAATACGTGTTTATACGCAAACCAACACTTGTTATACGTATAATTATCCACACTTATATTCACGATACTTGTATTACACTTACATACGCGTTCTATACTTACAAACATTCCAAAACACCAAGTTTTAGTTTAAAATGAGGAAAAACCAAAGTTCAAGGGCCAAAATGTAAAAAAAACAAACTTGCTGGGATTCAAGGTAGTGCGGCGGGGCGCGACGCCCTAACCCTTTTCCGTCGCTGCTGGTGAGGGCCCTCGATCCGCAGCAGGTTGTTTCCTTGAGCACGGGTTGGTCATCTTTTTCCCACCTTTTTACTCCCCAATCACCTTTAAACCTCATTAAACTCAAAACCCTACTAAACCATTATATAAATCAGCCTCCTACACCTCCCTTGAACTTTTCCTAACCCTCAAACACCCTTAAAACACTCTATAATCTGCTGGAAATCCAAATTTGAGGCAAAATCCTCTAAGTGCAAAAGTGAGCCTTATCTCACTTTCTTTCATCTTTTCTTCATACTTTATTCAATTACAAAGCTTGGAACAACTCTAGGAGTAAGAAGTCACGGAAGTTGTCACCGTTTGGGATCCAGAGACGGTCGAGATCATGGACCGAGGAACCAAGCAACTAAGGCGCAGTCGCATTCCCATAGTCAAGGTTTGATGGGAAGGCAAACGTGGCGCCGAGTTCACTTGGGAACTCGAGAATGAAATGAAGACCAAGCATCCACATATTTTCGTTGAGTCTTCCTCTTGAATAAATTTCGGGACGAAATTTCCCAAGGTAGGGGAGACTGTAATGCTTCGCATTTTTGTACTTTCCTTATTTAGAAAGTGTAATCGTATTTCTAGTTATGGAACTTGTATACATATCTTGTTCGTATTCTATGTCCAGTTTTGTAATTCGAGACTTTGATCATAATGAAATTCATATTTTATACATACTTGCTATTCGCACAACTGATCGTTTAAATACGTGTTTATATGCAAATCAACACTTGTTATACATACAATTATCCACACTTACATTCACAATACTTGTATTACACTTACATACGCGTTCTATACTTAAAAACATGCCAAAAACCAAGTTTTAGCTTAAAATGAGGAAAAACCAAAGTTTAGGGGCCAAAATGTAATAAAACAAACTTACTAAGATTCAAGGTAGCGCGGCGAGGTGCGACGCCCTGACCCTTTTCCGTCGTGGCTGGTGAGGGCCCTCAATCCGCAGCAGGTTTTTCTTGAGCACGGGTTGGTAATCTTTTTCCCACCTTTTTACTCTCGAATCACATTTAAACCTCATAAAACTCAAAACCCTACTAAACCATTATATAAACCAGCCTCTTACACCTCTTTTGCACTTTTCCAAACCCTTAAACACTCTTAAAACACTCTATAATCTTCTAGAAATCCAAGTTTGAGGCAAAATCCTCTAAGTGCAAAAGTGAGCCTTATCTCACTTTCTTTCATCTTTTCTTCATACATTCTTCCATTATAAAGCTTGGAACACTTCTAGTAGTGTTTTCACAGGTTTACCATGGTAACTAAGGTGGAACATCACCATTTTGAGGTCCAAACTTTCTGTTTTGGAAGAATATGCTATAAACTTTTATGAAACTCTTTTCTTCTTGAATCTCATGCCTAATATGTTCCTAAACTCATCTACGGTTATGGGACTTGTTAGTGGTTGATTCCTATAAGTTTAGAGGTGCAAGCACCCTCTAAACTTTCTGTTTTGACAAGGTTTAGACAACCTACAAGTGTAGTGACCATTCAAGCTCACCATAGTTCATATGGTGATTCTTGCATGAGTCTAAATGTGTGAACCATGGAAGCTTGGGCTTTCTAACCTTGTTCCACTACCTCACTTGATGTTTTTATGCTTATTCACAAAGTAGTTTGCTAGCCCTAAAGTAAGTTAACCTCGCATCGCCTCCAACATTTGCCATGTTGGGAATGATACCCCCGGCTTATCCTTATTTGGCTACTTAGCATGATTAGTAGTTTAATTTAGTTTTCATTATTGTTATTCATGACCAACCAGGTTTACCAACTAAGTTGGTAAACTTTGTGCTTTGGTGAATCGTACAATGAGGTTCAATGGATGTTTATCATCCTACCTCCATGCATGACTTATATGAATTCTATGGTTATATATGATGGACTTGATTATAGGATATACTAATATATATATATATACATACATAACCGAAATTTTGATGGTAATTGGATTATGATTACACATCATGAATGAAGATTATATTATCTACGTCTTAAATCTCTCGTTATGGTCCTAATGGGTAATTTTAACCCATGAAATCACATGAAAACTTATAGTGTCAAAAACGAGTGTTTAAGACTAGATAATTACTTTTCTTATACATACTTTTATATCCTTATAATTCCCGAATCCGAACCTACCCTTACGTCCGATTACTCACACACCTACGTTTCCCCTTGTAGGGTAACTTCGGTGTTCCAAACTCAAACGCTCGTCAAACTCTTGGTTACTAGGAACGCTTTGCAAAACCGTGAGTATACATGATTCCCTTTCTATTTTAACACTTTTGGGTGCAATACGTGTAACTTATCAAAAACACACACTTACACTTATAAACATGCTTACAAATAAACAATCAAATATACATGCTTGATACGATATACTTGAACACATACATGATACTTGATGCTTTATAGTTGTCATTAACTTCGTACGAGCCTCCCTTAACATGTATAGCGCTATAGGATTAACGCACCGCCCGTATTCTTGAGGTCATGTTAAGTAAACAAAACGGTTTATTTATTACTATGATTAGATTATGCTAGCGAGAATCTTTGAGTTGACATTTATAGTTGCATGATAGTATTGCCATGTTTATACTTTTGACTCATCAAATACGTGTAAACAAGATAGAAAGAGTGAGATTAGAAAAGGTGGGTTGTTGATTTGAGAGAGAAAAAAAGGGGAGAGACTGAGAGAGTCTCCTCCACTTCGATAGAGAAAGTGAGATCAGATTGGTGGGTTGTTGATTTGTTAACTTTACGATGTCACTGGCTATCAGTCCACCACCCTTCAATATGTTGTTAGTCAGATGCAACAATGGAGTTTCTAGCCTAAAAATGGTGACGTTAGGCCAAATCTATAAATCAGATAATATGGTGGCTAAACGAACAAACCCATAAAACTATAAAAAGTGACCGGTTTTCTATGGTAAAAGTTGGGTTGTATTTTAATATGAATGAATGATACAAACATGTAGTTAATGGATTTTGCCATGTGGATTTGTTTATAATTTTATACTTATGCTAGTAATCAAACTTGTATACTCGCCAATATTTTTTGTATTGACATATACTTTAACACATATTGCAGGAGGATGAAAAACGAAATCTAGTAGGACGAACTAGAAACCTATTTAAATTTTAGTACTTTGTTGTATTTTGTTTTGTTTCAACCTTGTCGTATTTCCATTTCGAACGATGTATTTGATCTTAGAAATGAAATGAAATATTATTTATTAAATAGTCGTGATATTTAGTGTTATGAAGTCTCTTGCAATCTCGTTTTCGTCTCACTCCGATGTTTCCGCCATCGGTTGGGGTGTGACAGGAACCTAGTTGGGCAAAACAATATTCTGCGGATTAAGCCCCCCCCCCATGTCGCGTGAAGGGGGAGGCATGGATGGCCATGCAACGCCTCCAAAACCTATTGATTTTTATCCAAGTTTGGCCCCTGTACTTTTTTATTATGTTATTTTATGTAATAAACTTCATTTTAGCTTGTTTTTAAGTATGAAAAGGGTATGTGAGTATCGCGTATGCATGATTGATAATTCGAATGTATACTAAATCTCGGTTTTGCCTGTAAACATATATTTAACGCTTGATTGCATATAGCATAAGTATGATTTTAATACGATTGATATAGATGTGAATTTCCATTACGATCGAAGTCTCAGATTACAAGATGAAAATGAAATTTGAATACAATTCGAATGCAAGTTTCTAAATAAAGAAAATATAAAATACGGAACGTTATAGTATACCTTAGAGAGAGAAACAAGATGGGGGTTTCTCTCAAGCTTAGAGAGAAAAAGAGCGTAGGAGAGCAAGAGAGAATGTTAGAGAGAGACTATAGAGAAGGCGGCCTCAATTTTGGTGATGAGTTAGGGTTCTGACATGAACAATAGTGGCGATATCTGTGATTACTTATGATAGGGTTGTTATAATTAAATGTTGTAACACAAAGGTTGGGTGGTATGGTGTTAAGATTGGTGATGCATATGTGCATTAATAAAAACAATAAACACGTTGGTAATGCATAATTGCATAGTTTGAAATATTGTATATTTTTTGGTAACATATACATATGTTGATGTAGATGTAAGGGAAATGGTATGGATGTTAAAAAAGTATGACATATGCAAATGTGCATCACTAAGTTGTAGTTTGTGATTCCTAAAGGCAGGGTTGGTTCAATCACATGTTCTAACATTAAAGTTGTTTAGTATGGTTTCAAGGTTGGTAACGCATGTGTGCATTGGTATAAATAATGCACATGTGCATAGTTTGAAATATTACACATGTTGGTAATATACATTAGTTGTTCAGGATTGAAAGGACATATGATTGTGTTTAATTATTAATTGTTAAAAAGTATCACGAGTGCAATCGTAATATCGGAATATGTAATCGAAATGTTGTTTAAGCAAGTAGTTCAAAATGAGTGTAAATGAATTGTAAACAAAATGAATAAGACTCAGAAAATGTGGATCATTAGATATAGGCTGATTAAGAATGGTCAGGTGTAGTACGACGCCTGGATGAACGTCCACAGGGCTGTTCATGTTCATCTATGCATGTAGGGTCTTGAGAATCATCATTAGCATCATTTATATCCACATCAATGGAACATGTATCAGTTTCATCATTAGGGGACCAGAACTCCAACAACAATGGCAGCAACACGTTTAGCTGCTCATGCAACAAGTTTTGTAGCCTTGGCCTTTTTACAATAGGGGTATATTCAACATCAACATCGGGTATGTGCCATTAGGTATAGCATGAACATAAGTTGTAATTGTTCCGGTATATAAAAAAAGATAAAAAAGTGACAATTAATAAGGTAGGTGTTGTGTGTATGCATGATGTATAGATGGTCAACAATTTATTGGTGATGATTATGGGGTGATGGTAACGTGATGAACATGTGCAGGATTAGGTACTGATTGTAGATAAAAGTAAGATGCTTAATGTTTTGCTGACAAAAAGAATTTAACATGGAAGAGTAAAGTATGAAACACATTTATTATTGGTACATCGATGAGTAACGCATTAGTATGTGTGCATTGTAACGAAAAACGGTATAATACCTTTGGTAGTCATATGTATGAATTGTAACTGTTGGTCCAAATGTGTAGGTGCTGTTGCGGTTGATGTAGAAGTATTATCACAAGTAGTTGAATATTTAGACACAACGATATTGCCTGAGGTAGACATGGATTCGAGAGTATGAATATTATGTTAACTAGTAGCTGAGTTTGACCTAAATCTGTCAAAATCATTGGAAGATGGACGAGGATCAATGTAAGATGAATTGAAAGATGCCATATCTGGATTACAAAAAATAGAGTTTGTTGTATGAAGATCGCAATTAATAGGAAAATCAGACAAAAGAGCCAGAATGATACTTACTAGTTGATTTGAGATCAGATTGGATGCACGACATAAGATAGAAGATGTATATCGTCGGAGAAGTTGTAAAGTACGGTCAAATCGTCGGTCGCGGTGGTGTTGTCTTATCACTGGTGATGAAGCGCGGTGGTGATTTCATGACGCCGTTGACAAATTAGGGTTACAGGTTGAATATGTCGCACACATATTTTGTTGAAAAGTATATTATATTTACAAAAATGCCATGTGTTCACACTAGTTCTCGGGTTCTCTACCTCAATGCTAGTTCTAACAGAGGAGTCTGTAACACCCTGTAAAAACGTGTCCAATAGTATAGTGACACATGTTATATTTTTATTTTAGTCTATTAAAGACTAACAGGGACTAAAAGTGTCAACATGCTCAAACTAAGTCTCTGAGTGATTTCTGGTGTCAACATGCTTGAAATATAGCCTCTGAGTGACCATTAGTGTCAACATGCTTAAAATATAGCCTCTGAGTGACCATTGGTGTCAACATGCTTAAAACTTGGCATTTGAGTGACCGTTGTGTCAACATGCCCAGCCTCTGAGTGACATCGGAGTCAACATGCTTATAACAAGCCTCTGAGTGATCCTTTACGAAGTCCTAACTCTCATACGTGCCATTTGATGGACGAGAGAATTCAATTCAATAAATATATGAAAGTTGGATAATGGAGGGATTAAAAGTGTCAGCATGTTAATTTATACCTCTGAGTGACCTTTTAACGAACCGAGAGCTTGACAATGTCCGGTCATAATCCCGGGTATGCCAAGTATTGGCTACGGAGGGCTAAAAGTGCAAAAAGGTGTTTTAGGAGGTTTTAAGGGTGTTTAATAAGTTGAGGGGCTAAAAGTGACAAATTTCAATTCTGCCCATGGGGCGCTCGCGGGGCGCGATAGCCACGCCTTGTGCCTATCGCGGGGCGCGAGAGGCTTGTGTCTGCAGAAAGTTTTCTTGGCCTCCACACATATTGCCAAAAACCATTTTTTTGAAACTATGGACTTTCAATCAGCTATGCCACGTTTTATGACACTTGTAAGCTCCCTCTTACACCCCTAAACACCTGGCATCACCTCCTTTAAGCTCTCCAACTATAAATAGGTGCTAAGGTTCACCATTTGAACTTGCACCTTTCCTATTCATAACTCTTCTCCCATCTCTGGAAGTTCCTAACTGAAAGGAGCATCCAACTTAGTTCTATTGCATTCTAGGAACCTCTTGTAAGTGTTCCTTCCTTGTGCATTTTCGTTTATAGGCTTTTATAGCCAAAAGTCAAGCGTTTTACGGAAAACTCTTTGACTTTCGGTTAAGACCATTATGGTCCAGCCATTGTTCGTAACGAACATGGCTAATTGATCGTAATAAGGTAGGTGTTAATCCCTATAAAGGACACCTCCTGAAAATCACGTTTGCTAGACCAATTGACGGGTCAAAGTTATGATATTAAAAAGTTAAACAAGCCATTTTTTAGAAAAATCATAAATTGATCTTATATATATTATGAAACCTGTTTGGACACTTAAACAAGTTGGTAATAATTATTAGGACTTGTAAGAACATGGTCGGCTCGTCAATTTCAGTTCTAGAGTCGGTTCGCAACCAAATGTCACGAAGTTTTACTTCTGCTATGACTTTCGATTCTGACCTAATTTAGATTAGTTACCTACTGATCTAAAGTTGCATTATGATCGTAATATAATGTAGCATAACCCTCTGAGGTTATATTACATGATCATAATCAGAATCTGAGTTTATGCGCAAGTTCCATAATTATGCCATTTTTGACTAAAATGCCATCTTTGCATAAGAGAAGGTTTTAATGAAAATGAACTTGAAAATAAGTTTCCAACTTATGTAATATTATAAGTAGGATTATTTGGGATGTTAAATCAGATTATAAACTGATTTTACAAGCATGTCTTTGAATTATGTCGATAAATGACAATTTAGCCCTTGTGGCTCATAAAATGGTTTTAATCAAATCTTTTCAAGGTAAATCTTTTACATACTTGTTACCTACTAATTTTAAAACTTATTACATATTTATAGTAGGTACAAGATATAAACTCAGAATCCCAAATAATTTATAAACTATGTGTAAAATGACCAAAATGCCCCTTCGATGCATAGTTTGGTCATAAAAGATAAATTACACATATAATTAACATCCTAATGATATTATATTATAAATAAATTATTTTTCCAGAGTACATATAGTTATAACATTAAATTATATTCAAGTTCCTTTTATACGGTATAAAATTACCGAAACGCCCTTATGAGGCATAGTTTCAATTTAAAACTATAACGGGCATAAAAGTTGATATCCTACTGATATTACAACTTATTTAAAATATAATGGAATATAGAACTTGTCCATGACTTATCTGGTTACCCATTATCGCTTATAAGCGTACGGTTGATTATACGTAACTAGTTTACGGAATTCAACCAAAATGGGTTTACCCTTATCATTTAAAACTCAAAATCCAGAACGCTAATTGTTTACCCATTATATACAAGTCAAGGTACTTGTTGGGTTTAAACTACATTCTATCCAGTCATCGCTTAATCTAGCGTACTGTTTTTGATCCATTACACTATTCGGTCTAAGTCTATGACTTAACTAAGAACGTTAGTATTTAATTGGTTAGCTTATGCCATAATCCAGACTAGAGCCTTCCGGTAAATGCTATCTGCATACGGTTGAGATATTAAATCTTGCATTTTAAAATCAAGACTAGCTCAGGTAAATACTCTTGACTTGTTTTCCCTATACGGGCTTAGGGATACGGTAAATTATTACCGCTTGGTTAGAAATGGGATCAATCGAATACCGGATTGTGGCTAGTAAATCCGCATATTCTGTTTTAATCAGTTTTGTTTGATAACTTAAACATCAAGGTTAAATTAACGTGTCTTGGATATCCTCGGCTCATTACATTAGAAATGGCCACGACCTTAGCGCGGGTGTAGGCATACACCTGACAGATGCTCAAATGCAAATTACCCAAGACGTTGTGGATAACTCCTCTGTGAGTTCTAAGTGGTGTGTATTTAATCATGTCTCGGTCTCTGTACTGGGCTCTGTATGTATGGACAAACATGTGAATCTGTTAACAAGGTAACAAAGTAACTTCCCAAGTTATAAAAGATTTGTGCCCTGTGCACTTACATCTAATTTCTAAAATGTTTTCAAAATGAGTCAGTCGGGTCTATTTACCAGCGCAAGCGGACGTATTTTCAAAAGACTAAGCTGCAGGTACAATACGAAATAGGCTGGAAGCTGCTCGGTAGTGAAATAAGAGGATCTTGCAAATCCTTAGATATGCCCTAAAGTCTGTTTTATATTCTTTCCTTGTACATTTTACGATCCGCCTGTGGATCTTCTATTACGAGCCTGTATATTATCTTGTATTTCGAACATTTGATTTGTAATAGTAATTTTACTCCAAGACTTCCGTTGTGCCGTGTTTAATTGACAATGATATTATCAACCGACGTCACGATACTCCCCACCCGGGCCCACCGGTGTATGGATTTGGATTGGAAATCCAGGGTGTGACAGGTTGGTATCAGAGCCAACGTTTGAGAGAATTAAACACTATCCTTCTTGTGTTTAATCTCAAACTTACACGAGCACATTCCTTAGACTTCCGAGTCTAGGCATTGACCTTGGATTTCTCATTTCATTATTAAGTTATTAGTATTGTTTTTGAAATAATTTTTAATAGGAAAATGCCGCCAAGAGTAAGAGGACAAAGTGGGAGAGGAAAAAGTCCAATGAGGGAGGACCATCGGGGCGCATCTCTTCTCAATCTCACAACTCAAATTCCTACCAAGAATCTGGAGATTCGTCTCCTTGGCAACCAGCGAGACACTTTGTCTCTCATAGACACTCGCCCCCACATTCCCAAAATTCTTACCACTCTCACCACTCCTATCATTCACACCATTCTCACCATTCTCATCATTCCCATTCACACTCTTATCATTAAGAATTTAACCCTAACCACTACTTTAACACACCTCCAGCCGATCAAAATCAGTTGGACCAACCAAACCCTATGGATGAGGACTCCGACCCGGAGATGCCGCCGTCAGGATCGAATACGCATCCTATAGAAATTTCAAGCGATTCAAACTCTTATGCCCGATCGCCTTACCAAGGTCCTAATGAGGGCGACCAATATTGGAACCAATTTACCTTCGCCAACACTCCTTCCCATCACTCTCAACCACCTCCTATACAAGAAGATGTCCACATGGAACCAATGGACCAACCTCAACCACCACCTGAACCACCAAGGAGGAAGCGTGGAGCACGTATGTCGGTACGTGCAGGACAAAGGTCAGGATCGCTGCCACCTTTGCCCAACTCCTACCCCACAATTCAAGAGGACCCACAAATGGGTGGACCCTCTAACACCTCACCTGTGGTGGAACCGACACCAACACCTATAGTTTAACACCACCATCGGGTTATAGTAACCCAATTCCCACATATCTGGATACGTCTGGATATGATCCTTTTAACCCGTCAACACCAGTAGACTATCAAGCATGGTCGCAAGACCCCTATATGCAAGCAGTTATGCACAATGCACTTTACCCATCTCCTTTCCCACCTACTTATCCACGACTGGATATCCAACTTATGGGTACCAGTATCTGGTTATGCCACAACCACAACCACAACCTCCGCCACCACTTGAGGCCATTAACGAAGCCTTAGAAAGAATGAAAGAAATGCAACAACAAGCGGAGAAACAGAGAAGAAGACAAACAAGTTCTTCAAGAAACTCTCCAAACTAGTTAAGGGAAAGAAGGACGAGTGAAGTCTCTTCTAATATATGTTAGTCCTTGTGAGGACATTGTTATTTCTCTAGTCCCTGCGTGGACATTTTGTTTTCTGTAGTCATTGCATGGACAATTTATTTCTTTCTAGTATTGTAACTTCTATCGAAATTTAATGAAGTATTTTTGGAATTATATATATATGTATTCATCATCTTCAAACAAGCATCTCGATTTTACTCGAAATATATGCTCTGCGATATAATTCCAAAAAGATCTTAATGGTTTTGATTAGCTAAGTGGCATAGACCACACATTTGGCAATTTATAAATGATAGTTAAGTACGAAGGGGTCTTCTATCAGGATAGTTAAGGGAAGTTTCATTCTATCCAGAGGTGGTGGAATTAAGTTCAAGCCTCCAAGTCGTTAAGGTCAATGCGACCGAGACTATTAATCAACCATTAAGGTACTCTTATGTTAACATTCAGGAATGTTCATACTCCTGGTAGTGTGACTTGAGGAACCACACTAGCCTTCAAGGTAATGGACTATGTCCTAACCTTACATAGCCTATGTGATCAAATTTGGTCCCGGCTAATATTATCAGTGCGATGATTAAACATCTATTAATGATGTATTGCCCTTGGGGCTATGATAAAACATCCATTAGTGATGTATTGCCCTTGGGGCTATGATTAAAACATCCATTAGTGATATATTGCCCTTGGGGCTATGATTAAACATCCATTAGTGATGTATTGCCCTTGGGGCTGTGATTTAAACATCCATTAGTGATGTATTGCCCTTGGGGCTATGATTTAAACATCCATTAGTGATGTAATGCCTTCGTGCCATATTTTATGTCCATTAGTGACAGGCCTATGTGCCATATTTTATGTCCATTAGTGACATGCCTATGTGCCATATTTTTATGTCCATTAGTGACAGGCTTATGTGCCATATTTTATGTCCATTAGTGACAGGCCAATTGTGCCATATTTTATGTCTATTAGTGACGGGCCTATGTGCCATAAAATTTTATGTCCTTCGTGACAAGCTTAAAAGCTAAATGTAATTGTCAAATACGACAATGACAGTTGTGACATTATGATCCACTGTCTTGTAATAAATGGACTATGTCCAAATTTAATTTGCCTTTGATGGTCCTATTAAGACCTAGGCCAAATATAGATATGTTAAGCCTAAGAGTTGTGATGTTGTTCGCACTAGTTTAGGCAATGGATTGTTATATCCAATGTTTAAAACCAATATGGTTGACATACCATGGCTAAGTGAAGCTTTATTGGTGTATAGAACCAAAGCTTGTAGATGGCTAACTCGAATGAGGCACAAAGTAGCCACCGGGATATTGACGCTTTAATGCTAAAAACAGAGCCATTAATAATAACGACTTCCAAGCTCGCATTGATGCGGCTGTTGAAAGGGCCATGAGAAAGGCCATAGAAAAGCTTAGAGAGTCGAGTGCTACTCGCTCTAGACCATTATCTATTCCACCATCTTCAGCTCATAAGGAGAACTCAGTTCACCCTTTCAAATGCGAAGAATGAACCGAAGAAACTGGAATTTACTGATAGAACCCGTTCTCTTAAAGACAGATGTACCTACAAATACTTTGTCTCCTTAAGTCCTGAGACTTTAACGGGGAGAAAGGAGCTGTAGAAGCTTTGAAGTGGCTTGACGAGATGGAGACAATAGTGGATATCAGCGGCTGTGCTGATAAGGATGTGGTTAAGTATGTGTCACAGTCCTTTAAGGGCGATGCCCTAATCTGGTGGAAAGCCATGATCCAGTCTACGGGTAAAGTAAACCTGTATAATTTAGGATGGTCCAAGTTTGTGGACCTTGTTAAGGAAACTTATTGCCCACCTCATGAGGTGGAGAAATTAGTGACAGACTTTTTGTCTCTTTCCATGGAAAACCTAGATTGTCAGAAATATTTTTCCAATTTCAACTCCCTATCTAGGTTAGTTTCCTATCTGATCACCCCTGAAACCAAACACATTGCCGTTTTATCGATGGGTTAGCTCCCGTGATAAAAGGAATGGTATAGGCTACTCAGCCTACTACTTAATGGTCTGCTGTTGACCTATCCCTCTCCCTAATATTAGATTTGGTGAGGGAGAAGTCAGTCAAGTCTGAGACTGACGGGAAAAGAAAACGGGATGATGATAACTCCCAAAGGTTTAAAAAGAAATGAAATTTTGGGTTCAAGAAGAACCAGCACAGGTCTGATGATAGACCTTTGTGCAAAACCTATAACCGCAAGCATTGGGGGCAATGCAATACCGATCCCCAGATTAAACCCTGTGGTATTTGCAAGAGGAAAGGGCATAAGACCCACCATAGTCTAGCCCACATTGCCTGTGATAAGAAACTCATCGAAATCAAAACCCCATCTGGTGAAATGATCACCATCCTTGGAGATTCACACTACGGATTGCGAGACAAGGTGTCATTATTTAAGGCATCCAAGGGTTTGAGGAAAGGTTGTGTCATTTACATGGCACAAGTTACTATTAATGAGCCTAAGCCAAACATGGAAGACCTACCAGTTATTTCTGAATATTCCGATGTCCTTCCCGAAGAACTACCAGGTTTACCTCCAGACAGACAAGTGAGTTTAGGATGTTATCATACCTGGATCAGCACCCATAGCTAGAGCTCCATACCGATTAGCACCAAAAGAAATGAAAGAGTTGAGGACACAATTAGATGAACACTTAGAGAAAGGCTTTATACAGCCTAGTTCCTCACCTCGGGGAGCTCCTATCCTCTTCGTTAAGAAGAAAGACGGTTCAATGCGGATGTGCATTGACTACCAAGAGCTAAATAAGTTAACAATTATGAATCGTTATTCATTGCCCACGATCGATGATTTATTCGACCAACTTCAAGGGGCTAGTTACTTTTCCAAGATTGATCTAAGATATGGATACCATCAGTTGAAGGTTAGGAGTGAGGATGTTACTAAAACTGCCTTCAGGACCCGATATGGTCATTTTGAATACTTGGTGATGCCTTTTGGGCTCACAAATGCACATGCAGCATTCATGGATCTCATGATAGAGTCTGCAAACCATATTTAGATAAGTTTTTCATTGTCTTCATAGACGACATACTTATTTATTCTTGTAATCAAGCTAATCATGAGAAACATCTTTGGTGCATCTTAGAATTGCTAAGGCAAGAGAATCTTTATGCTAAGTTCTCTAAGTGTGAGTTTTGGCTTAAAGAAGTCCAATTTCTTGGACATGTGGTAAGTGAGCGTGGTATCAAAGTGGATCCCGCTAAAATAGAAGCCATAATGAATTGGGAAGTGCCCAAGACCGCATCGGAGATTCGTAGTTTCCTAGGATTGGCTGGATACTACAGGAGGTTCATTGAGAACTTTTCAAGGATAGCCACTCCTTTAACTACCTTGACCAGTAAGAATGTCAAATTTGTCTGGGGTCCGAAACAACAAGAATCTTTTGAGATTCTAAAACACAAATTGAGCAATGCTCCTGTGTTATCCCTACCTGAGGGTATTGAGGAATTTGTAGTCTATTGTGATGCTTCGCACACCGGCATGGGCTGTGTGCTCATGCAAAAAGGCAAAGTGATTGCCTATGCATCACGACAGTTAAAGGTGCACGAAAGGAATTACACCACCCACGATTTGGAATTGGGTGCCGTTGTATTTACACTAAAACTGTGGAGACATTACTTGTATGGCACAAAGTGTATTATTACACAGACCATAAAAGTCTCCAGCATCTATTCAATCAGAAGGAATTGAACATGCGACAACATCGATGCATGGAAACGCTTAATGATTATGATTGCGAGCGAATTCGCTACCATCCAGGCAAGGAAAATGTAGTTGCTGATGCCTTAAGTCGCAAGGAACGGGTTAAACATATAAGGATTAATGCCAAGAGCATTGAGCTCAGAAATAGATTAAGTGAGAAGCTATTAGATGCGCAAAAGCAAGCTCTATTAGAAGCAAATATTCGTAATGAAGGATTAGGCGGGACTGTTGATCAGTTAGTGCCTGGAAAGGATGGAATCCTTAGGTTTAATGACATAATCTGGGTTCCAATCTTTGGGGGACTTAGAGATCTAATCCTCCAAGAAGCGCATAGTTCGGGATACTCAGTTCACTCGGGAGGTGACAAGATGTATAAGGATCGGAGAAAGAATTATTGGTGGATGGGTTTGAAGAAATCCATAGCCACTTATGTAGCTAAGTGTCTGACGTGTTCGCAAGTTAAGGTCGAACATCAGAAGCCGTCAGGACTTCTACAACAATTGGAAATTCCTAGTTGGAAATGGGAAATGGTAACTATGGACTTAATTACTAAGTTACCTAAGACCAAAAGCGGAAATCACACTATTTGGGTAATTTTCGATAGGCTGACTAAGTCAATACATGTCTTGCCAATAAAGGAAACGTATAATTCAGAAAAATTGGCTAAGTTGTATGTGGACAAGATTGTGTCCCTACACGGTGTGCCGGTATCTATTGTATCTGATAAAGATACTAGATACACATCTCACTTTTGGAAGAGTTTCCAACAATCGTCAGGCACAAGATTGAATTTTAGTACGGCTTACCACCCGCAGACGGATGGACAAAGTGAGCATACTATTCAAACGTCGGAAGACATGCTCCGGGCAAGTGTGATTGATTTAGGTGGAAGTTGGGATGACCACTTACCCCTAATAGAATTCTCCTACAATAATAGTTATCATACTAGCATCAAGGCTGCTCCTTTTGAGGCCTTGTATGGGAGAAAATGTAGAACGCCCGTTTGTTGGGCAGAAGTTGGGGAAGCCCAACTATCAGGACCGGAGATTGTCCTGGAGACCACGGAAAAGGTTGTGCAAATCCATGATCGTCTCAAAGCTGCCAGGGATAGGCAGAAGAGCTATGCTGACAAGAGGCGCAAATCTCTTAAGTTCCAAGCAGGGGACAAAGTCATGTTAAAAGTTTCACCCTGGAAAGGTGTGATGCGCTTCGGAAAGAAGGGCAAGTTGAGCCCAAGATACATCAGACCATTTGAGATAGTCGAATGTGTTGGCATTGTAGCTGATAAGCTCAGATTGCCAGAGGAGCTAAGTGGAATCCATGATGTGTTCCACATCAGTAATCTTAAGAAATGTCTAGCCGATGAGTCGCTAGCAATGTCACACAAGGATGTGCAAATTGACGAAAACCTGAGGTTCATAGAGAAACCGATTTCGATTGAGGATCGACAGGTTAAGAAGCTCCAACGGAAATTGATACATATAGTAAAGGTTAAATGGGACGCCTTAAGAGGTCCCGAGTATACATGGGAGGTTGAGTCTACTATGCGACAAAAGTACCCCCATCTTTTTGAATAAAATCTCGAGGTTAAGATTACCTTTAAGGGATGAGGATGTAATACCCTGTAAAACCGCGTCCAATAGTATAATGACACGTGTTATATTTTTATTTTTAGTCTATTAAAGACTAACAGGGATTAAAAGTGTCAACATGCTCAAACTAAGTCTCTGAGTGATTTCTGGTGTCAACATGCTTGAAATATAGCCTCTGAGTGACCATTAGTGTCAACATGCTTATAATATAACCTCTGAGTGACCATTGGTGTCAACATGCTTAAAACTTGGCCTATAAGTGACCGTTGTGTCAACATGCGCAGCATCTGAGTGACATCGGAGTCAACATGCTTATAACAAGCCTCTGAGTGATCCTTTACGAAGTCCTAACTCTCATACGTGCCATTTGATGGACGAGAGAATTCATTTCTATATATATATATATATGAAAGTTGGATAATGGAGGGATTAAAAGTGTCAACATGTTAATTTATACCTCTGAGTGACCTTTTAACGAACCGAGAGCTTGACAATGTCCAGGCATAATCCCGGGTATCCCAAGTATTGGCTACGGAGGGCTAAAAGTGCAAAAAGGTGTTTTAGGAGGTTTTAAGGGTGTTTAATAAGTTGCGGGCTAAAAGTGACAAATTTCAATTCTGCCCATGGGGCGCGAGAGGCATGCCTTGTGCCTCTCGCAGGGCGCGAGAGGCCTGTGTCTGCAAAATTTTTGCTTGGCCTCCACACATGTTGCCAAAAATAATGAATTCCAAAATATGGATTCCCAAACTGCTATGCCACGTTTTAGGACAATTGTAAGCTTCCTCTTACATCATTTAGCACCTGGCATCACCTCCTTTAAGCTCTCCAACTATAAATAGGTGCTAAGGTTCACCATTTGAACTTGCACATTTCTTATTCATAACTCTTCTCCCATCTCTGGAAGTTCCTAACTGAAAGGAGCATCCAACTTAGTTCTATTGCATTCTAGGAACCTCTTGTAAGTGTTCCTTCCTTGTGCATTTTCGTTTATAGGCTTTTATAGCCAAAAGCCAAACGTTTTACGGAAAACTTTTTGACTTTCGGTTAAGACCATTATGGTCCAGCCATTGTTCGTATCGAATATGGCTAAGTGATCGTAATAAGGTAGGTGTTAATCCCAATAAAGGGCATCTCCTGAATATCACGTTTGCTAGACCAATTGACGGGTCAAAGTTATAATATTAAAAAGTCAAACAGACCATTTTTCGGAAAAATCATAAATTGATCTTATATATATTATGAAACCTGTTTGACACTTAAACAAGTTGGTAATAATTATTAGGACTTGTAAGAACATGGTCGGCTCGTCAATTTCAGTTCTAGAGTCGGTTCGCAACCGAATGTCGCGAAGTTTTACTTCTGCTTTGACTTTCGATTCTGATCCGATTTAGATTAGTTACCTACTGATCTAAAGTTGCATTATGATCGTAATATAATGTAGCATAACCCTCTGAGGTTATATTACATGATCATAATCAGAATCTGAGTTTATGCGCAAGTTCAATAATTATGCAATTTTTGACTAAAATGCCGTCTTTGCATAAAACAAGGTTTTAATGATAATGAACTTGAAAATAAGTTTTCTACTGATGTAATATTATAAGTAGGATTATTTTGGGATGTTAAATCAGATTATAAACTGAGTTTACAAGCAGGTCCTTGAATTATGTCGATAAATGACAATTTAGCCCTTGTGGCTCATAAAATGGTTTTAATCAAAATTTTTCAAGGTAAATATTTTACATACTGATATGCGATATTAAATAACATATCTAAGACATTTTTAATCTGACTTTAACATCAAGTTTTACAAAACATCACATAAAACGTCATTTTACAACATAAGCATCGTTTCGGCACATAGTATGGTTTTAAACCGTTTTAATTGACCAAGACTTGTTACCTACTAATTTTAAAACTTATTTTAACATATTTACAGTAGGTACAAGATATAAACTTAGAATCCCAAATAATTTAGAAACTATGTGGAAAATGACCAAAATGCCCCTTCGGTGCATAGTTTGGTCATAAAAGATAAATTACACATAAAATTAACATCCTACTGATATTATATCATAAATAAATTATTTTTCCATAATACTTATAGTTATAACATTAAATTATATTCAAGTTCCTTTTATACGGTATGAAATTACCGAAACGCCCTTATTAGGCATAGTTTCAATTTAAAACTATAACGGACATAAAAGTTGATATCCTACTAATATTACAACTTATTTAAAATATAATGGCAACTTGTCCATGACTTATCCGGTTACCCATTATCGCTTATAAGCGTATGGTTGATTATACGTAACTAGTTTACGGAATTCAACCAAAACGGGTTTACCCTTATCATTTTAAACTCAAAATCCAGAACGTTAATTATTTACCCATTATATACAAGTCAAGGTACTTGTTGGGTTTAAACTACACTCTATCCGGTCATCGCTTAATCTAGCGTACCGTTTTTGATCCATTACACTATTCGGTCTAAGTCTATGACTTAAATAAGACCGTTAGTATTTAATTGGTTAGCTTATGCCATAATCCAGACTAGAGCCTTCCGGTAAATGCTATCTGCACTTAATTCATTTTGGATACGGTTGAGATATTAAATCATGCATTTTAAAATCAAGACTAGCTCAGGTAAATACTCTTGACTTGTTTTCCCTATACGGGCTTGGGGATCCGGTAAATTATTAACGCTTGTTTAGAAATGGGATCAATCGAATGCCGGATTGTGGCTAGTAAATCCGCAAATTCTGTTTTAATCAGTTTTGTTTGATAACTTAAACATCAGGGGTTAAATTAGCGTGTCCTGGATATCCTCGGCTCATTACATTAGATAATGGCCACGACCTTAGCGCGGGGTGTAGGCATACACCTGACAGACGCTCAAATGCAAATTACCCAAGACATTGGGGATAACTCCTCTGTGAGTTCTAAGTGGTGTGTATTTAATCATGTCCCGGTCTCTGTACTGGGCCCTGTATGTATGGACAAACATGTGAATCTGTTAACAAGGTTACAAAGTAACTTTCCCAAGTTATAAAAGATTTGTGCACTATGCACTTAAATCTAATTTCTAAAATGTTTTCAAAATGAGTCAGTCGGGTGTATTTACCAGCGAAAGCGGACGTATTTTCAAAAGACTAAGCTGCAGGTACAATACGAAATAGGCTGGAAGCTGCTCGGTAGTGAAATAAGAGGATCTTTCAAATCCTTAGATTTGCCCTAAAGTCTGTTTTACATTCTTTCCTTTTACATTTTACGATCCGCCTGTGGATCTTCTATTACGAGCCTGTATATTATCTTGTATTTCGAACATTTGGTTTGTAATAGTAATTTTACTCCAAGACTTCCGCCGTGCCGTGTTTAATTGACAATGATGTTATCAATTGACGTCACGAT
Source organism: Scalesia atractyloides (assembly GCA_947069175.1). Lineage (NCBI taxonomy): Eukaryota > Viridiplantae > Streptophyta > Magnoliopsida > Asterales > Asteraceae > Scalesia > Scalesia atractyloides. The sequence continues at coordinate 24,545,118 of CAMTDV010001632.1, forward strand.
ACTCCCACCCGGGCCCACCGGTGTATGGATTTGGATTGGAAATCCGGGGTGTGACAGGTTGGTATCCGAGCCAACGTTTGAGAGAATTAAACACTATCCTTCTTGTGTTTAATCTCAAACTTACATGAGCACATTCCTTAGATTTCCGAGTCTAGGCATTGACCTAGGATTACTCATTTCATTATTAAGTTATTAGTATTGTTTTTGAAATAACTTTTAACAGGAAAATGCCGCCAAGAGTAATAGGACAAAGTGGGAGAGGAAAAGGTCCAATGAGGGGAGGACCATCGGGGCGCATCTCTTCTCAACCTCACAACTCAAATTCCTACCAAGAATCTGGAGATTCGTCTCCTTGGCAACCAGCGAGACACTTTGTCTCTCATAGACACTCGCCCCCACATTCCCAAAATTCTTACCACTCTCACCACTCCTATCATTCACACCATTCTCACCATTCTCATCATTCCCATTCACACTCTTATCATGAAGAATTTAACTCTAACCACTACTTTAACACGCCTCCAGCCGATCAAAATCAGTTGGACCAACCAAACCCTATGGACGAGGACTCTGACCCGGAGATGCCGCCGTCAGGATCGAATACGCATCCTATAGAAATTTCAAGCGATTCGAACTCTTATGCCGGATCGCCTTACCAAGGTCCTAATGAGTGGGACCAATATTGGAACCAATTTACCTTCGCCAACACTCCTTCCCATCACTCTCAACCACCTCCTATACAAGAAGATGTCCACATGGAACCAATGGACCAATCTCTACCACCACCTGAACCACCAAGGAGGAAACGTGGAGCACGTATGTCGGTATGTGCAGGACAAAGGTCGGGATCGCTGCCACCTTTTCCCAACTCCTACCCCATAATTCAAGAGGACCCACAAATGGGTGGACCCTCTAACACCTCACCTGTGGTGGAACCGACACCAACACCTACAGTTTAACACCACCATCGGGTTATAGTAACCAAATTCCCACATATCCGGATACGTCTGGATATGATCCTTTTAACCCGTCAACACCAGTAGACTATCAAGCATGGTCGCAAGACCCCTATATGCAAGAAGTTATGAACAATGCACTTTACCCGTCTCCTTTCCCACCTACTTATCCACCGACTGGATATCCAACTTATGGGTACCAGTATCCGGTTATGCCACAACCATAACCACAACCTCCGCCACCACTTGAGGCCATTAACGAAGCCTTAGAAAGAATGAAAGAAATGAAACAACAAGCGGAGAAAACAGAGAAGAAGACAAACAAGTTCTTCAAGAAACTCTCCAAACTAGTTAAGGGAAAGAAGGACGAGTGAAATCTCTTCTAATATATGTTAGTCTATTGTTATTTCTCTAGTCCCAGCGTGGACATTTTGTTTTCTGTAGTCCTTGCATGGACAATTTATTTCTTTCTAGTATTGTAACTTCTATCGAAATTTAATGAAGTATTTTTGGAATTATATATATATATATATTCATCATCTTCAAACGAGCATCTCGATTTTACTCGAAATATATGCTCTGCGATATAATTCCAAAAAGATCTTAATGGTTTTGATTAGCCAAGTGGCATAGACCACATATTGGCCAATTTATAAATGATAGTTAAGTACGAAGGGGTCTTCTATCAAGATAGTTAAGGGAAGTTATCCTTCTATCCAGAGGTTGTGGACTTAAGTTCAAGCCTCCAAGTCGTTAAGGTCAATGTGACCGGGACTATTAATCAACCATTAAGGTACTCTTATGTTAACATTCAGGAATGTTCATACTCCTGGTAGTGTGACTTGAGGAACCACACTAGCCTTCAAGGTAATGAACTATGTCCTAACCTTTTATAGCCTATGTGATCAAATTTGATCCTGGCTAATATTATCAGTGCGATGATTAAACATCTATTAATGATGTATTGCCCTTGGGGCTATGATTAAACATCCATTAGTGATGTATTGCCCTTGGGGCTATGATTAAAACATCAATCAGTGTTGTATTGCCCTTGGGGTTATGATTAACCATCCATTAGTGATGTATTGCCCTTGAGGCTATGATTTAAACATCCATTAGTGATGTATTGCCCTTGGGGCTATGATTTAAACATCCATTAGTGATGTAATGCCTTCGTGCCATATTTCATGTCCATTAGTGACAGGCCTATGTGCCATATTTTATGTCCATTAGTGACAGGCCTATGTGCCATATTTTATGTCCATTAGTGACATGCCTATGTGCCATATTTTTATGTCCATTAGTGACAGGCTTATGTGCCATATTTTATGTCCATTAGTGACAGGCCTATGTGCCATATTTTATGTCTATTAGTGACGGGCCTATGTGCCATAAAATTTTATGTCCTTCGTGACAAGCTTAAAAGCTAAATGTAATTGTCGAATACGACAATGACAGTTGTGACATTATGATCCACTGTCTAGTAATAAATGGACTATGTCCAAATTTAATTTGCCTTTGATGGTCCTATTAAGACCAAGGCCAAATATAGATATGTTAAGCCTAAGAGTTGTGATGTTGTTCGCACTAGTTTAGGCAATGGATTGTTATATCCAATGTTTAAAACCAATATGGTTGACATACCACGGCTAAGTGAAGCTTTATTGGTGTATAGAACCAAAGCTTGAAGATGGCTAACTCGAATGGGGCACAAAGTAGGCACCGGGATATTGACGCTAATAATGCTACAGAGCCATTAATAATGACGACTTCCAAGCTCGCATTGATGCGGCTGTTGAAAGGGCCATGAGAAAGGCCATAGAAAAGCTTAGAGAGTCGAGTGCTACTCGCTCTAGACCATTATCTATTCCACCATCTTCAGCTCATAAGGAGAGCTCAGTTCACTCTTCAAATGCGAAGAGTGAACCAAAGAAACGGGAATTTTACTGATAGGACCTGTTGCCTTAAAGACAGATGTACCTACAAATACTTTGTCTCTTGTAAGCCCCAAGACTTTAACGGGGAGAAAGGAGCTGTAGAAGCTTTGAAGTGGCTTGACGAGATGGAGACAATAGTGGATATCAGCGGCTGTGCTGATAAGGATGTGGTTAAGTATGTGTCACAGTCCTTTAAGGGCGATGCCCTAATCTGGTGGAAAGCCATGATCCAGTCTACGAGTAAAGTAAACCTGTATAATTTAGGATGGTCCAAGTTTGTGGACCTTGTTAAGGAAACTTATTGCCCACCTCATGAGGTGGAGAAATTAGTGACAGACTTTTTGTCTCTTTCCATGGAAAACCTAGATTGTCAGAAATATTTTTCCAATTTCAACTCCCTATCTAGGTTAGTTTCCTATCTGATCACCCCTGAAACCAAACACATTGCCGTTTTATCGATGGGTTAGCTCCCGAGATAAAGGGAATGGTATAGGCTACTCAGCCTAGTACTTATTGGTCTGCTGTTGACCTATCCCTCTCCCTAATATTAGATTTGGTGAGGGAGAAGTCAGTCAAGTCTGAGACTGACGGGAAAAGAAAACGGGATGATGATAACTCCCAAAGGTTTAAAAAGAAATGAAATTTTGGGTTCAAGAAGAACCAGCACAGGTCTGATGATGACCTTTGTGCAAAACCTATAACCGCAAGCATTGGGGGCAATGCAATACCGATCCCCAGATTAAACCCTGTGGTATTTGCAAGAGGAAAGGGCATAAGACCCACGAGTGCAAAAATCTTAAGGATGTCGTCTGTTTTGGCTGTAATGAGAAAGGGCATATCAAGCCTAATTGCCCAAAGAATCCTAGAAGCAACGAGGTAAAGCCTGGAGAGGCCAAGAAGGGGAATGCTCGCGCCTTTCAGATAACTGCAAGAGAGGCTGTTAATGACAACAATGTCATAACAGGTACATTCCTCATTAACGATATTTATGCTAGAGTTCTTTTTGATTCGGGTGCAGATAAATCTTTTGTTTATCATAAGTTTAGAAAACTATTAAACTTACCCATAAGAACTCTAGATAAAACTTATGAGATAGAACTTGCTGATGGAAGCTTAGAATCCACATCTTCCATTCTTGAAGGATGTTCTATATATTAAGAATCATTCCGTTCCTATTTCTCTTTTTCCAATGAAATTGGCAGCGTTTGATGTAGTTTTAGGCATGGATTGGTTATCCCATAGCCAAGCCCACATTGCCTGCGATAAGAAACTCATCGAAATCAAAACCCTATCTGGTGAAATGATCACCATCCTTGTAGATTCACACTACGGATTGCCAGACAAGGTGTCATTATTTAAGGCGTCCAAGTGTTTGAGGAAAGGTTGTGTCACTTACATGGCACAAGTTACTATTAATGAGCCTAAGCCAAACATGGAAGACCTACCAGTTATTTCTGAATATTCCGATATCTTTCCCGAAGAACTACCAGGTTTACCTCCAGACAAACAAGTGGAGTTTAGGATTGATATCATACCTGGATCAGCACCCATAGCTAGAGCTCCATACCGATTAGCACCAACAGAAATGAAGGAGTTGAGGACACAATTAGATGAACACTTAGAGAAAGTCTTTATACAGCCTAGTTCCTCACCTCGGGGAGCTCCTATCCTCTTCGTTAAGAAGAAAGACGGTTCAATGCGGTTGTGCATTGACTACCGAGAGCTAAATAAGTTAACAATTAAGAATCGTTATCCATTGCCCACGATCGATGATTTATTCGACCAACTTCAAGGGGCTAGTTACTTTTCCAAGATTGATCTAAGATCTGGATACCATCAGTTGAAGGTTAGGAGTGAGGATGTTCCTAAAACTGCCTTCAGGACCCGATATGGTCATTTTGAATTCTTGGTGATGCCTTTTGGGCTCACAAATGCACCTGCAGCATTCATGGATCTCATGAATAGAGTCTGCAAACCATATTTAGATAAGTTTGTCATTGTATTCATAGACGACATACTTATTTATTCTTGTAATCAAGCTAATCATGAGAAACATCTTTGGTGCATCTTAGAATTGCTAAGGCAAGAGAAACTTTATGCTAAGTTCTCTAAGTGTGAGTTTTGGCTTAAAGAAGTCCAATTTCTTGGACATGTGGTAAGTGAGCGTGGTATCAAAGTGGATCCCGCTAAAATAGAAGCCATAATGAATTGGGAAGTGCCTAAGACCGCATCGGAGATTCGTAGTTTCCTAGGATTGGCTGGATACTACAGGAGGTTCATTGAGAACTTTTCAAGGATAGCCACTCCTTTAACTACCTTGACCCGTAAGAATGTCAAATTTGTCTGGGGTCCGAAACAACAAGAATCTTTTGAGATTCTAAAACACAAATTGAGCAATGCTCCTGTGTTATCCCTACCTGAGGGTATTGAGGAATTTGTAGTCTATTGTGATGCTTTGGATACCGGCTTGGGCTGTGTGCTCATGCAAAAAGGCAAAGTGATTGCCTATGCATCACGACAGTTAAAGGTGCACGAATGGAATTACACCAACCACGATTTGGAATTGGGTGCTGTTGTATTTATACTAAAACTGTGGAGACAATACTTGTATGGCACAAAGTGTATTATATACACAGACCATAAAAGTCTCCAGCATCAGTTCAATCATAAGGAATTGAACACGCGACAACGTCGATGAATGGAAACGCTTGATGATTATGATTGCGAGCGAATTCGCTACCATCCAGGCAAGGAAAATGTAGTTGCTGATGCCTTAAGTCGCAAGGAACGGGTTAAACATATAAGGATTAATGCCAAGAGCATTGAGCTCAGAAATAGCTTAAGTGAAGGATTAGGCAGGACTGTTGATCAGTTAGTGCCTGGAAAGGATGGAATCCTTAGGTTTAATGACAGAATCTGGGTTCCAATCTTTGGGGGACTTAGAGATCTAATCCTCCAAGAACGCATAGTTCGAGATACTCAGTTCACCCGGGAGGTGACAAGATGTATCAGGATCTGAGAAAGAATTACTGGTGGATGGGTTTGAAGAAATCCATAGCCATTTATGTAACTAAGTGTCTGACGTGTTCGCAAGTTAAGGCCGAACATCAGAAGCTGTCAGGACTTCTAATTCCCAGTTGGAAATGGGAAATGGTAACTATGGACTTAATTACTAAGTTACCTAAGACCAAAAGCGGAAATGACACTATTTGGGTCATTGTGGATAGGCTGACTAAGTCAACACATTTCTTGCCAATAAAGGAAACGTATAATTCAGACAAATTGGCTAAGTTGTATGTGGACAAGATTGTGTCCCTACACGGTGTGCCGGTATCTATTGTATCTGATAGAGATACTAGATACACTTCTCACTTTTGGAAGAGTTTCCAACAATCTTCAGGCACAAGATTGAATTTTAGTACGGCTTACCACCCGCAGACGGATGGACAAAGTGAGCATATTATTCAAACGTTAGAAGACATGCTCCGGGCAAGTGTGATTGATTTAGGTGGAAGTTGGGATGACCACTTACCCCTAATAGAATTCAACTACAATAATAGTTATCATACTAGCATCAAGGCTGCTCCTTTTGAGGCCTTGTATGGGAGAAAATGTAGAACGCCGGTTTGTTGGGCAGAAGTTGGGGAAGCCCAACTATCAGGACCGGAGATTGTCCTGGAGACCACGGAAAAGGTTGTGCAAATCCATGATCGTCTCAAAGCTTCCAGGGATAGGCAGAAGAGCTATGCTGACAAGAGGCGTAAACCTCTTAAGTTCCAGTAGGGGACAAAGTCATGTTAAAAGTTTCACCCTGGAAAGGTGTGATGCGCTTCGGAAAGAGGGGCAAGTTGAGCCCAAGATACATCAGACCATTCGAGATAGTCGAATGTGTTGGCATTGTAGCTTATAAGCTCAGATTGCCAGAGGAGCTAAGTGGAATCCATGATGTGTTCCACATCAGTAATCTTAAGAAATATCTAGCCGATGAGTCACTAGCAATGTTACACAAGGATGTGAAAATTGACGAATATGACGTTCCTAACTGAAAGGAGCATCTAACTTAGTTCTATTGCATTCTAGAAACCTCTTGTAAGTGTTCCTTCCTTGTGCATTTTCGTTTATAGGCTTTTATAGCCAAAAGTCAAGCGTTTTACGGAAAACGCTTTGACTTTCGGTTAAGACCATTATGGTCCAGCCATTGTTCGTAACGAACATGGCTAAGTGATCGTATTAAGGGATGTGTTAATCCCTATAAGGGGCACCTCCTGAAGATCACGTTTGCTAGACCAATTGACGGGTCAAAGTTATGATACTAAAAAGTCAAACAGGCCATTTTTTAGAAAAATCATAAATTGATCTTATATATATTATGAAACCTGTTTTGACACTTGAACAAGTTAGTAATAATTATTAGGACTTGTAAGAACATGGTCGGCTCGTTAATTTCAGTTCTAGAGTCGGTTCGCAACCGAAACTCGCGAAGTTTGACTTCTGCTTTGACTTTAGATTCTGACCCGATTTAGATTAGTTACCTACTGATCTAAAGTTGCATTATGATCGTAATATAATGTAACATAACCCTCTGACAAGAGGGATTGAATCCGTAAATATGTAAAAGTTGGATAATGGAGGGGTTAAAAGTTTCAGCATGTTAATTTATACCTCTGAGTGACCTTTTAACAAACCGAGAGCTCGACAATGTCCGGGCATACTCTTGGGTACGCCAAATATTGGTTACGGAGGGCTAAATATGCTAAAAGGGTGTTTTAGAAGGTTTTATAAGTCAAGGGGCTAAAAGTGTCAAAGTTTGAAACTGGCCATGGGGTGCTCTCGGGGCACGAGAGGCAAGGCTTGTGCCTCTCGCGGGGCGCGAGAGGCCTGTGTCTGTAGAATTTTTGCTTGGCCTCCACACATGTTGTCAAAAACCATGAATTCCAAAATATGGATTCCCAAACTTCTATGCCACATTTTAGGACAATTGTATGCTTCCTCTTACATCACTTAGCACCTGGCATCACCTCCTTTAAGCTCTTCAACTATAAATAGGTGCTAAGGTTCACCATTTGAACTTGCACCTTTCTTATTCATAACTCTTCTCCCATCTCTGGAAGTTCCTAACTGAAAGGAGCATCCAACTTAGTTCTATTGCATTCTAGGAACCTCTTGTAAGTGTTCCTTCCTTGTGCATTTTCGTTTATAGGCTTTTATAGTCAAAAGTCAAGCGTTTTAACGGAAAACTTTTTGACTTTCGGTTAAGACCATTATGGTCAGCCATTGTTCGTAACGAATATGGCTAAGTTGTATGTGGACAAGATTGTGTCCCTACACGGTGTGCCGGTATCTATTGTATCTGATAGAGATACTAGATACACTTCTCACTTTTGGAAGAGTTTCCAACAATCTTCAGGCACAAGATTGAATTTTAGTACGGCTTACCACCCGCAGACGGATGGACAAAGTGAGCATATTATTCAAACGTTAGAAGACATGCTCCGGGCAAGTGTGATTGATTTAGGTGGAAGTTGGGATGACCACTTACCCCTAATAGAATTCTCCTACAATAATAGTTATCATACTAGCATCAAGGCTGCTCCTTTTGAGGCCTTGTATGGGAGAAAATGTAGAACGCCCGTTTGTGGGGCAGAAGTTGGGGAAGCCCAACTATCAGGACTGGAGATTGTCTTGGAGACCACGAAAAAGGTTGTGCAAATCCATGATCGTCTCAAAGCTGCCAGGGATAGGCAGAAGAGCTATGCTGACAAGAGGCGTAAACCTCTTAAGTTCCAAGTAGGGGACAAAGTCATATTAAAAGTTTCACCCTGGAAAGGTGTGATGCGCTTCGGAAAGAAGGGTAAGTTGAGCCCAAGATACATCGGACCATTCGACATAGTCGAATGTGTTGGCATTGTAGCTTATAAGCTCAGATTGCTAGAGGAGCTAAGTGGAATCCATGATGTGTTCCACATCAGTAATCTTAAGAAATGTCTAACCTATGAGTCACTAGCAATGTCACACAAGGATGTGCAAATTGATGAAAACCTGAGGTTCGTAGAGAAACCGATTTCGATTGAGGATTGACAGGTTAAGAAGCTCCGACGGAAATTGATACCTATAGTAAAGGTTAAATGGGACGCCTTAAGAGGTCCCGAGTATACATGGGAGGTTGAGTCCACTATGCGACAAAAGTACCCCCATCTTTTTGAATAAAATCTCGAGGTCGAGATTACTTTTAAGGGGTGAGGATGTAACACCCTGTAAAATCGTGTCCAATAGTATAATGACGCGTGTTATATTTTTTATTTTTAGTCTATTTAAGACTAACAGGGACTAAAAGTGTCAACATGCTCAAACTAAGTCTCTGAGTGATTTCTGGTGTTAACATGCTTGAAATATAGCCTCTGAGTGACCATTAATGTCAACATGCTTAAAATATAGCATCTGAGTGACCATTGGTGTCAACATGCTTAAAACTTGGCCTCTGAGTGACCGTTGTGTCAACATGCGCAGCATCTGAGTGACATCGGAGTCAACATGCTTATAACAAGCCTCTGAGTGATCCTTTACGAAGTCCTAACTCTCATACGTGCCATTTGATGGACGAGAGAATTCATTTCTATATATATATATATATGAAAGTTGGATAATGGAGGGATTAAAAGTGTCAACATGTTAATTTATATCTCTGAGTGACCTTTTAACGAACCGAGATCTCGACAATGTCCAGGCATAATCCCGGGTATGCCAAGTATTGGCTACAGAGGGCTAAAAGTGCAAAAAGGTGTTTTAGGAGGTTTTAAGGGTGTTTAATAAGTTGAGGGGCTAAAAGTGACAAATTTCAATTCTGCCCATGGGGCGCTCGCAGGGGGCGAGAGGCAAGCCTTGTGCCTCTCGCGGGGCGCGAGAGGCCAGTGTCTGCAGCAAGTTTGCTTGGCCTCCACACATATTGCCAAAAATCATTTTTTCGAAACTATGTACTTTCTATCAGCTATGCTACGTTTTAGGACACTTGTAAGCTCCATCATACACCCCTAAATACCTGGCATCACCTCCTTTAAGTTCTCCAACTATAAATAGGTGTCCAAGTTCACCATTTGAACTTGCACCTTTCTTATTCATAACTCTTCTCCCATCTCTGGAAGTTCCTAACTGAAAGGAGCATCCAACTTAGTTCTGTTGCATTCTAGAAACCTCTTGTAAGTGTTCCTTCCTTGTGCATTTTTGTTTATAGGCTTTTATAGCCAAAAGTCAAGCGTTTTACGGAAAACGCTTTGACTTTCGGTTAAGACCATTATGGTCCAGCCATTGTTCGTAACGAACATGGCTAAGTGATCGTATTAAGGTATGTGTTAATCCCTATAAAGGGCACCTCCTGAAGATCACGTTTGCTAGACCAATTGACGGGTCAAAGTTATGATATTAAAAAGTCAAACAGGCCATTTTTCGAAAAAATCATAAATTGATCTTATATATATTATGAAACCTGTTTTGAAACTTAAACAAGTTGGTAATAATTATTAGGACTTGTAAGAACATGGTCGGCTCGTCAATTTCAGTTCTAGAGTCGGTTCGCAACCGAAAGTCGCGAAGTTTTACTTCTGCTTTGACTTTCGATTCTGACCCGATTTAGATTAGTTACCTACTGATCTAAAGTTGCATTATAATCGTAATATAATGTAGCATAACCCTCTGAGGTTATATTACATGATCATAATCAGAATCTGAGTTTATGCGCAAGTTCCATAATTATGCCTTTTTTTGACTAAAATGCCATGTTTGCATAAAACAAGGTTTTAATGATAATGAACTTGAAAATAAGTTTCCTACTGATGTAATATTATAAGTAGGATTATTTGGGGATGTTAAATCAGATTATAAACTGAGTTTACAAGCAGGTCCTTGAATTATGTCGATAAATGACAATTTAGCCCTTGTGGCTCATAAAATGGTTTTAATCAAATCTTTTTAAGGTAAATCTTTTACATACTGATATGCTATATTAAATAACATATCTAAGACATTTTTAATCTGACTTTAACATCAATTTTTACAAAATATCACATAAAACGTGATTTTACGACATAAGCGTCGTTTCGGCACATAGTATGGTTTTAAACCGTTTTAATTGACCAAGACTTGTTACCTACTAATTTTAAAACTTATTTTAACATATTTACAGTAGGTACAAGATATAAACTTAGAATCCCAAATAATTTATAAACTATGTGTAAAATGACCAAAATGCCCATTCGGTGCATAGTTTGGTCATAAAAGATAAATTACGCATATAATTAACATCCTACTGATATTATATCATAAATAAATTATTTTTCCAGAATACTTATAGTTATAACATTAAATTATATTCAAGTTCCTTTTATACGGTATGAAATTACCGAAACGCCCTTATGAGGCATAGTTTCAATTTAAAACTATAACGGGCATAAAAGTTGATATCCTACTAATATTACAACTTATTTAAAATATAATGGGATATAGAACTTGTCCATGACTTATCCGGTTACCCATTATCGCTTATAAGTGTACGGTTGATTATACGTAACTAGTTTACGGAATTCAACCAAAATGGGTTTACCCTTATCATTTTAAACTCAAAATCCAGAACGTTAATTGTTTACCCATTATTTACAAGTCAAGGTACTTGTTGGGTTTAAACTACATTCTATCCGGTCATCGCTTAATCTAGCGTACTGTTTTTGACCCATTACACTATTCGGTCTAAGTCTATGACTTAAATAAGACCGTTAGTATTTAATTGGTTAGCTTATGCCATAATCCAGACTAGAGCCTTCCGGTAAATGCTATCTGCACTTAATTCAATTTGGATACGATTGAGATATTAAATCTTGCATTTTAAAATCAAGACTAGCTCATGTAAATACTCTTGACTTGTTTTCCCTATACGGGCTTGGGGATGCGGTAAATTATTACCACTTGGTTAGAAATGGGATCAATCGAATGCCGGATTGTGGCTAGTAAATCCGCATATTCTGTTTTAATCAGTTTTGTTTGATAACTTAAACATCAGGGGTTAAATTACCGTGTCCTGGATATCCTCGGCTCATTACATTAGATAATGGCCACAACCTTAGCGCGGGGTGTAGGCATACACCTGACAGACGCTCAAATGCAAATTACCCAAGACGTTGGGGATAACTCCTCTGTGAGTTCTAAGTGGTGTGTATTTAATCATGTCTCGGTCTCTGTACCGGGCCCTGTATGTATGGACAAACATGTGAATCTGTTAACAATGTTACAAAGTAACTTTCCCAAGTTATAAAAGATTTGTGCCCTGCGCACTTAGATCTAATTTCTAAAATGTTTTCAAAATGAGTCAGTCAGGTGTATTTACCAGCGAAAGCGGACATATTTTCGAAAGACTAAGCTGCAGGTACAATACGAAATAGGCTGGAAGCTGCTCGGTAGTGAAATAAGAGGATCTTGCAAATCCTTAGATTTGCCCTAAAGTCTGTTTTATATTCTTTCCTTGTACATTTTACGATCCGCCTGTGGATCTTCTATTACGAGCCTGTATATTATCTTGTATTTCGAACATTTGATTTGTAATAGTAATTTTACTCCAAGACTTCCGCTGTGCCGTGTTTAATTGACAATGATGTTATCAACTGACGTCACGATACTCCCCACCGGTGTATGGATTTGGATTGGAAATCCGGGGTGTGACATCATCCAATCATTATATTTATTGTTTTTTATTTAAAGATAAGAAATAAAAACAAAAACAAAAACAAAAACAAAAGAATAAATAGGCAAATTGTCAAAATCGTTCTTGAGGTTTGGACATTGAAAAATCGTCTATGAGAGTTAACGATACATTTTAATTGAGTTAGTGATTTAAATGAAAATGACAACAAAAATAAAACACAGAGCCAATTACAAAAACTTTAAATTTTGGATGAAAGTAGCAAAAATGCCAAACCTCATGGACAATTTTAGCATTTAGCTCTTAAACATATTAATGTTTAAAAATTAAATTAATTTAAAATTGTTTAATATCGCGGAAATCTGAGACGACGCCGCAAAAAAAAAAATAAAAAAAATAAGCAAAAAAACTGAACGAAACAACCCCTAATACATAGATGTTTCCATATTCAAAAGAATTTAAAAACCTGAAAAAGAAAAGGAGGAAGAACAAATTCCCTCCAAATGATGAGCCACGAGAAACAGCTTTTCACAAAAAGGCGATCCCAATTCCCACCAAAAAACTTGCGTATCAACACCAAATGGAATTCATCCGACTCCCTACTCCTACCTTTCTAATATTCTTCGTTACAAAACCCTACACCATTCTTCGTTTCACTCTCATACACTGCACATTCCTTCTCAATAACAACGAAACTTTGAAGGAGCCGTGCCTCTGATTGTAATCAATAAACAAACAGGTTTGTTTTTTATTACCGTATTTTGAGTTGAGATCTACCATTATTCGTTACGTGCATTGGTTTGTAACCGCGTTGATTTGTATAATAAGTTAATTGTTCGATGAATTACGATGGTTTAGATTGAAGTGTGAACGTTTGTTCTGAGGAATCTGATATTGGGTGAGTTTAGAGTTGGATTTGGTTGATGATTACACATTTATAGATCTATATTTATATGTGGTCTATTTGTGTTCTTAGTTTACTAAGGTTTAATAAGATTTTTAAGAAATAGTGTTTGTACGTAGGGATTTTAGGACTTAAATCGATATTGTAAAAAAATTAAGATGATGGCTTATGACAAGATTATTCCGGGTGAATTAGGAAGATAGGTTAGTCTTATACTTTAATAAGCTGTGGATATTATTACGAGTTTTTAGAATCGGACCGTTCGGTTGGATTGGAAACTGACTATATAACTAGTCTGGTTGAGCCCATTTGAACCGCTTAGACCATTCACATTGAAATCTCTATTCTATATAATATAAAGAAAATGATAAAAGAAAACGACAAAAACATCAATACATTAAAATCTCTATAACAGAGAAAAACATATAGAAAGTAAAATAAACCTCTATATTAAGAGGTTAATATTCAACTCTCTATATTTTTATTGTGGGTGTATGAAAAAGAAAAAAATAATAAAATAAGTGTCCGTGAGTTAGAAAAAGATAGAGATAGAGAGTTAGATATGAGATGTTTTTGAAAATTAATAAAATTTAGAAAAGTATGTTTTTATGTAGATTGAGATGAAGACTCTAGTGTGAATAATCTTATTTGAACTGCTCGACGTTTGGTAAATTCAACCGAATTTATTTAATATTATTTTCCTTCTATCATATCTTTTATTGATTTGTTTACCTGTTCATACTTTATGTTTTTTTCGTTCAAGTCTTCATATTTTGTTATAAATAAATAATCATTATTTACGACCGCATCTAGTTTTTTTTATAACTAATCCGATTGGACTGATAAGATGTAGGTTTAACGACTAATCCAATTATCAATTTTCTTAGAACAACTCCTGATTTTAATCACTACCTATTAACCACGTATATTATTTGCATCTTGTAGTATTAAAACCCTCTACCTATCATAGTTGTCAATAGCGATCGCTACGTTCGTTATATGGTCTGTAGCGATAGATAGCGGCCTTCACTTTTTGTTTTGCTTTTTTAATATAAATAGCAATTAAATATAGTTATAAAATAACTGAATTTTGGTTTTTGTAATATACATATAAAATAATATATATATACCAGGGTATTTTGATATAATATACATATAAATTTTTAATTTTTTTCTAACGTATTGCTATATATAAAATAGTGCCCGCTTTATATCGCTATTCGTAATGTAGCATAAAAATATCTTATTGCTATTCACTTTTAACAACCATAATAACAATTAAATTGAGAGAAAACCTCTTATCACCTGTACCTATATCCGGTTATCAGATAATTGAATACAAGCTACAGTATCTTGTGGGTTCTTTTTTGTTTTTCCAAGCTGTCCTGCTTTCTAGAAAAAGAATATCTAACAGTGACATAAACAATAATTAAGATTTATTGATATAATGATGTCATTAGAGGTTGGACATATGTGCTTTCTTGTTTCCATAACTAGTAATGGGTGGAGGGTGTGGGGTGAGTGTGGAAGTAGAAATACACCAAATAAGTTTTCCTACCTATTTTTAATCCTGCACAAAATTGCTTTAAAGAAAAAAAAATGTACTATGTCTCCTTTTTATCATTTATTGTTTTATTATTAGTAAAGATCGTAATTATTTGTTTTGTTTTTATTTTATAATTTTAAAATTTAACATTTTACAAAATTATGAATGTAATGTTTCAACTTCACATTTTTATATACGTGTGAATTCTGTTTAAAAAGGAGTTGTTGCGTAATGATGTTCAAGTTATTAAAGCACAAACATACAAGCTCTTAAAGTTGTGTCACAATATAAATCTTTTTAGAAGTTTTTTTTTTTCTACAATATGAATTTTATTCAAAACCCTGCGACATGCTTAGTATTTAGATCTTTAATGTAAATTTAATTCAAAATTCAAATATACTACTGCGACGTGCTTATTTTTATCTACATTTCAACTTAAATGTATTCAAAACCGAGCCTTATAAGTTTTTCATCACATCAACGCCCTGCAACAACCCATAGATTCGATTATTAAGGTTTATAATTTATGCAATTTGTTTATGATCAAACATTTATATTTTGACCACAAGAAGATTTAAAATAATGCAATTACTAGACACTTTTACTTTAAGTAAACAAAATTTAAATGAGTTACCTAGGTTAATCCTTTATTTTAGCGTTGATCTAAATTCATTTTCCTCTTTACTAATTATGCCTCTTTTGTGAGAGAAAAAGTGTAAGTCTCACACGGGCTACATCGTTAAGTACGTAAGAGGAGGGAGGAGGAGAGGGTGTATTTAGTAATTAAGGAGAGTTTATTTAGTTATGTTAAACATATTTCACTCACCCGCTCATCTCACCTTTTTGTTTGTCTATAACCTTTAACATGTCACATTAATAATGCCCTTTTATTTTTTATATCTTTTAACTGTTTAGCATGTCACATTAGTAATATTTTTCTTTTCCACACTAAAATACACAAAATTAATCTTTATTTGGTCTAGTGATAAGAAAATTTCGAAAAATGGGGCACCTTCAAATGCACCATAAATATCTCATTTTATATATATCGAGAAAGTTATTTAAGATGAGTTGATAACCTTTCTTCTTCAAGGACCTAATCACGAGCCCTTTAAAAGTATTGCCTGTCTTTCATCTGCAAAACAACAAAAGAAGATTTAGCAAATCGTACAATAATTAGGTAAGATTGACAATTCACATCGGAGCACATCACTTCCTTTGAAAATTTTCCCGTCAGCAAAGCCGGCGGCTTACCGGAAAATGGGAATGCTTCTTATCTTCTTTTAGAAAAAAAATATATATAAATCAACGTGTCCATCTTTAGGTAGGTGATGTATATTTCAACCTACGTAAGCACTCACTGAATACGTGTTATTTTCCTTCAAATAATGAAGTTTATCGTTATGCAAGCTCATGTTATTTTTTCTATTATTTTTTTCTTTTAGCACACAAAATTCTCTTCCCTTATTTCATTTTCTTTTAGCCAGCACCAACGGGGCACACCACCCCTGGATTCCAAAGTTTTTTTTTCAACACAAAATGGTTATCACTCACCGATTCTCGAAGACTCAAAACAAACACACACATATACATACTATCTATCTATTTATATGCACACAACAATCATCCACACATATACATCACACACAAGAAGAATCTCATGTGTAAATCTACCATGCTCGTGGCTATGTTTAAGGTCGACTCTTCGACCGCCATAAGACCGTGTCCCTAATTCGTGAGAACCGGATGAAACCTGTAAACTTTCACCCCATCAGGTTCGAACCCAGGGTTAAAACCCCGATTCATCCTTCAACTATATACCCCTCGAAAATGGACTAAGAGAAATCGAAGCTGCGACCCCACTGGAAAGAACATGCTTTTTTACCAGTAGACCAACATCTCGTGATAATATTTTTCTTTATTAAAATTAAAAATAAGTGGAATATATATACAAGTTCCTGATGATATCTCCAATTATTGATGATCTTAGCTAGCTGCATGGGGGTTGAGATATAGACCTTGTAAAGCTTACACGAGGATCCAACTGTTCCCTCTTCTTTCTCCCATCATGCCTTTTCTCTGCCACCCAAACGGTCCCTCTGTCTCTTTAATCCTTCATTTCTCTCTCTCTAACCCCCAATTCAACGGCTGGGATTGGAAATCCTGCATCCGGTGATCTAACCCATCATTCACTTCAACAAAATGACTCAACTTTGGTGAGCCTGTGTTTGTTTTTGTGTTTCTTCAATCTCTATGAACTGGGCTTTGTTTAATTTCTTCAAACTTTACTCCTTTATTCAGTATATCACATATTCACATGCAATGTTATTGTTTTTACATATCTTGCAACTAATTTGATTTTTTGCAAATTACTTGGAAGTTTCTTGTTATGGATTTATGGGTAGTAATTGGGATTAATAACATAAGATGAATTTTGAATATGGGTCTTGTATGATTTCTTGAAAGTTTACTAGTTTATTCAGTATATGGTGATGGGTCACATGCAATGTCTTTATTTTTATAAATCTTGAAAAATATTTGATTTTTCTTTTGCAAATTTCTTGAAAGTTTCTTATTATGGATTTATGGGTATCAGTTGGATTAATAAGTTAAGATGAATTGTGAATGTGGTGTTTTGAAACCTTGGACTGAAATAGTGTGGACCCATGTGTATTTTGATTTAAATTATGTGGATCCCATTTGTTCTTCATTATATGCCCTTCTGTTTTTTTAGTTTTCTTTTGTGTTTACTGAACATGGTGAAGAATTTGTATTCACTCTATGATTAATTTCAGGAGTTTTGTAATTATTATTCATGTTTTTAACTGTTTAGAGGTTAATGGATTTAATTTCTTGTTTATTTGTTTTAACTATAATCATAATGTAGAACAACTGCTTTGGGAATATTGTCCACTTCTGTGGAAACTGGTTAGAAAACAAATATGCCTGGAAATAAGTACAACAACAACAACGCCAACTCATCGTCTGTTCCATCAAGTCGAATAGAGAGACTTTTAAGAGAAAGAGAGCTAAGAAAGAGCAACAGAGCTTCGTATTCGAATGAGTCAAGCGCTAATGACGGCTTTGATTCTAGTGATAGTTTGCTGGAACAATATCTAGAGGGAGCATCCGCTGCACGCGACGGTTGGGAGAAACCGGATGGTGGACTTTTTACGCAACGGCTATTGGTTGTTGCTAATAGACTCCCTGTTTCGGCTGTTAGAAGAGGCGAAGAAAGTTGGTCTCTTGAAGTTAGTGCTGGCGGTCTAGTCAGCGCCCTCCTCGGTAGGCATTCAAATTTATTCGTCTTAAACTTATAAAAGTTAATATGGTCTGTTGATTCGGTTTTGTTTTAATGTATTATAGGTGTTAAGGAGGTTGAAGCAAAATGGATCGGGTGGGCAGGTGTAAATGTGCCCGATGAGCCCGGGCAGCGCGCACTGACTAAAGCATTGGCGGAAAAGGTACATTTTTTCTTAACCTCTAAGAGCATTCAAAGCAGGTTCTGCATATATTTGTGAGCGGAGGAGAGAGAAAATGTTATTGTTCATTTGTATTTTCAGAGAGACACTGTTCCAATGCATTTATTTTTTAATTTTTTTGAAAGTGGTTGTGAGTAGAGGAGAGGAGAAAATGTTACTGTTCTATATTTGGAGAGACCGTTCCCCCATTTATTTTTTAATATTTACTGAAAGTGGGTGTGAGTGGATGAGAGAGAAAATGTAATGATAAAGATGTAAAAAATATTATTTAATTGAAAAGGAGATAGAAAATGCAGTGAGTTCTAGTATAATTATATGGATGGGGATAGAGAAGCTGATGTGAATGCTCGAAAATTGAAATTTTCAGTAAAGGGTATTGAACTATTGATTAATAGTTATTATCATTTTGTAGAGGTGTATACCGGTGTTTCTCGATGAAGAAGTGGTGCATCAATATTACAATGGTTACTGTAACAACATATTGTGGCCACTTTTTCATTACCTTGGTCTTCCACAAGAAGACCGTTTGGCAACAACTAGAAGCTTCCAATCACAATTTGCAGCGTATAAGAAAGCAAATCAAATGTTTGCGGATGTGGTAAACGAACATTACGAAGAAGGTGATGTTGTTTGGTGCCATGATTACCATCTTATGTTTCTTCCAAAATGTCTGAAAGATCACAATAGTAACATGAAAGTCGGTTGGTTTCTTCATACACCGTTTCCGTCTTCTGAAATTCATAGGACATTGCCTTCTCGCTCTGAGCTTTTACGTGCTGTTCTTGCTGCTGATTTGGTTGGGTAAGTTTGTTATATAAAAAAAGGTATTTCATAAGTTGAAACATATATTAAATTATTAATTTAATTGAATGTTTTTTTAGTTTCCATACGTATGATTATGCAAGACACTTTGTTAGTGCTTGTACGCGTATACTTGGACTTGAAGGTACTCCTGAAGGTGTAGAGGATCAAGGGAGACTCACTCGTGTTGCTGCGGTAATTTTAAAATAAATTTGTTACCATGTTAAATATTTAGTGATGATTATATTTTCTAATGTTGGTTCTTTAATTTGTGGAATTACAGTTTCCAATTGGTATAGATTCGGATCGCTTTATTCGTGCCCTCGAAAATCCGCAAGTTCAAGAACATATGAAAGAACTGAAAGAGAGATTTTCTGGTAGAAAGGTGATGTCACCTTTTTTTCCAGATCACTTATAAAAATGTGCTTTTTTTTAAGATTCAAAACATGTTATTTTTCTTACAAAGTTGTTCTTGTTACAGGTAATGTTAGGTGTTGATCGGCTAGATATGATCAAAGGGATTCCGCAAAAGATACTTGCATTCGAGAAGTTTCTAGAAGAGAATCAATATTGGCGTGATAAAGTGGTTTTGTTACAGATTGCCGTACCAACAAGAACAGATGTTCCCGAGTGTAAGTTTATAAGATAATTAGTAAGATAATCGACTTTTCAGTTTTTAATATTTGTTTTATCTTTGTTTTTCAATAATCAATGTTGCAGATCAGAAACTCACAAGTCAAGTCCATGAAATTGTGGGCCGGATAAATGGAAGATTCGGGTCACTCACAACTGTTCCAATTCATCATCTGGTTAGCCTTTTGTTTTTTTTCTTATTCAATATTGATGTGTATATAGTTACGAACACATACACTGTACTTCATGCTAATTTTGTTTTTAAATCATTCTATTATGTATGCAGGACCGATCTCTGGATTTTCAGGCTTTATGTGCGCTATATGCTGTCACTGGTACGATTAGTTATCTTGATTTTTTTTTCTTTTTAACTTGTATAACCAAATATGTGATTACATGATGTAAGATTTTATGCGCTTTGCAATACAAAAATTTAACACTAGAGTGTGAGCTTTACTATTATGCGCGAATTTAACATTGTCAGATATAGCAATTGTCACATCTTTGAGGGACGGAATGAATCTTGTCAGTTACGAGTTTGTTGCATGCCAAGATGCCAAAAGAGGGGTGCTCATTTTAAGTGAGGTAGTTATCGAACCATAAACTTTGTTTGTAATAGCCATTTATAATTTGTAAATGTCATATAGTGCAAACTTAGCATTTAGAAATAAGGAAACACTGCATTCCCTATTTCATGTTGAAGATATTTGTCTTACACATAAGTATATACACACACTGACACACATGATTTATAGATGTATGTATAATTCTTCTTGTGTACCTGTAGTTTGCGGGTGCGGCACAGTCCCTTGGTGCAGGGGCTATTCTTGTAAACCCATGGAACATAACTGAAGTTGCAGCCTCAATAGGCCAAGCGTTGAATATGAGTGCCGAAGAAAGAGAAAAACGTCATCGCCACAACTTCTTACATGTCACATCCCATACTGCTCAAGAATGGGCCGAAACTTTTGTGAGGTACAAAATGGGGAGTCAGGTCGCGTGATAGTCAAAACCGGTTTGGGTCAACACACGTATTTAGCACATGTCAGATCCATTTGACTCACAAACATGTTTTTGTGAGTTTTTATGAATAGTAACACATTAGATACGATTATGAGAACTATAAATACACTTTGGGTGACTTTCTATCCACCCGAAAGTAAGAGTTGACTTTTGAGTTTTGACTTCAGCTAAGTTTTGACTTATTTCATTGTTGACTATTGTAGTGAACTGAACGACACCGTAGTTGAAGCACAACAAAGGACTAGACAAGTTCCACCACCACTGCCC
Source organism: Scalesia atractyloides (assembly GCA_947069175.1). Classification (NCBI taxonomy): domain Eukaryota; kingdom Viridiplantae; phylum Streptophyta; class Magnoliopsida; order Asterales; family Asteraceae; genus Scalesia; species Scalesia atractyloides. The sequence goes on from CAMTDV010001632.1 coordinate 24,566,349, forward strand.
ATTGAAGAGGCTATCGAGCGTTATTTGCAGTCAAGTAATCGGTTAATCATACTGGTAATACATCCATATCTAATCATGCATATAAAAACAAATGAAACCCTTTAATCATCTCGTATTAATTATTTTTTCTAATCTTTCACACTATTAAAAAACCACAGGGATTCAGCGGTACATTAACCGAACCGGTTGATACTCCCGATAGGCGTGGAGGTGATCAGATTAGAGAAATGGATCTTAAATTGCACCCGGAGTTAAAAGAATCACTGACGAAGCTTTGCGATGATCCACATACAACCGTTGTTGTCCTCAGTGGAAGTGACCGAAGCGTATTGGATGATGTATTTATCTAAATCTACTTTTATTGAGTTCTCTTTTATCATTTTGTTATTTTTGTTTTGACAATGTTACGATGTTCATTAATTTCCCAGAACTTTAATGATTTTAACATGTGGTTGGCGGCTGAAAATGGAATGTTCCTTCGATCCACTAAAGGAACGTGGATGACGACTATGCCCGAGCATTCAAATATGGAATGGGTCGATAGCGTAAAGGTTGCATCTCTATTCAAACATTTAAATTAGAGTAAAATGCCATTTTTGTCCCAGAGGTTTGGCCAGTTTTGTGACTTTCGTCCAAAGGTTTGTTTTTTCAGCATCTGGATCCAAAAGATTTGAAATCTTATCATTTTCATCCGGCTAGTTCACTCCACCCATTTTTCTCTGTTAAGTCAAGAGTAGTTTGGTCTTTTTTTGTTTACTTGAGGTTTGGCCAATTTTGTGACTTTCGACCAAAGGTTTGTTTTTTCGCATCTGGGCCCAAAAATGTCTGAAATCTTGCCATTTCATCTGACTCGTTAACTCCATCCATTTTTCTCCGTTAATTCAAGGGTACTTTCGTCTTTTTGTTTACTTAAAAGTTCAATTCGGTCTTTTTCCCTTTATGTACAAGCATTTAGCATAATGTTCAAGTATTCAAAAAAGACGAAAATACCCCTGACATTACAGAGAAAAAGTGGATGGAGTTAACGAGCCGGATGAAAATGGCAAGATTGCAAATCTTCTGGATCCAGATATGGAAAAACAAACCTTTAGACGAAAGTCGCAAAACTGGCCAAAACTCAGGGACGAAAATGGCATTTTACCCTATAGATTACTATTTTATAGTACTGCTTTTGTAATCATAAATATTACTTTAGTTACCTGATTCTTGCTAACGTGGTAATATTTATGACAGCATGTCTTTGAGTACTTCACTGAACGAACTCCTCGATCACATTTCGAGCTCCGGGAGACATCACTCATTTGGAACTACAAGTACGCAGGTATATTTCAACTTTCTTTATTCACGTTTCATGATCCTTTATTATTATGTTCATTTTTGGGTCACGAAAACGGGAATGCAGATGTTGAATTTGGGAGGCTTCAAGCCAGAGACATGCTGCAGCATTTGTGGACGGGTCCGATATCCAATGCATCCGTGGATGTTGTACAAGGAAGCCGCTCTGTTGAGGTTCGAGCAGCTGGTGTAACTAAGGTTTTTGCCTCCCTTTGTTAATTACAATCTGTATTATGATTTATATAGTTTATTATGATTAATTAGTTGTTAAGTGTGCGGTTCGCGCGGTCCGGTGGGTTGGGTAACGGGTCAAAAACAGACAAATTTTTGCTAGATTCAGGCGGGGTTGACCCAAAACACATTTTCTCCAAAAAAATGTTTTCTTATAATTAATTTTATATCATATATGATAACGATTTTTTAAAGCTATTTCAGTGACAAATCAAAATTTTTTTTCCAATTAAATGGTTTATAGTAGGTTTTATGCAGTTGAATGAAAAATCACATGATGAGAAACTTTCAACAAAGTTGATTCTTTGATGTTATTAGTTTGACTTGTTAAAGATAAACATAACCCGAACTAACCCATCCATACGTAAACGGTTTGAACTATAATATATTTAAACATTGTTTTACAGGGTATCACAATCGTTCGTATATTAGGGGAGATAGTTCATAGCAAATCCATTTCATCCCCAATCGATTATGTTCTATGTATCGGTCATTTTCTAGGGAAGGTACGTACTCCAAAAAGTTTGGACCTGATGTCTAATTATTTATAACTAATACACAAATGTTTCATCTGATTTAAGATTTTATATATCTTCAGGATGAAGATATTTACACCTTTTTCGAGCCCGAGCTTCCCTATAACGGCATGGGTATTCCACGACCCAAACTAAATGATACTGCAAAGGGTCCCGGAGACAAAAAGGCCGGTAAAAGCGGGTCAAAAACATCGCAAAAGCAACGGGCACCTCAAAGTTTAGATAATAAGCGAACAACTAACAATAACAGAAATAACAGTTTTGAAAATGGTGGAAAACGGTCATCCGTGTCCGCAGACAAGGTGTCGTGGAATGTTTTAGATCTGAAAGCAGATAACTATTTCTCGTGTGCTGTCGGAAGGAAACGCACAAACGCGCGCTACCTTTTACAGTCATCGGATGATGTCGTTGCGTTTTTGAAAGATCTTACTCAAGCTTCTTGAATACATGTAGGATAAGTCCTTTATTGTAGGAGTATAGCTTCAATGGTATTATTTGTTGTGTTACTAATATCATGTGTTCAAATTCTAACTTGGAATGCCAGCTATTTTGTTGAATAATATGCATGTGAAAGATTGATGGTGGTGTTGAGGGTATGGGTATGATTGATGTGATCTGTTTTTAGATATGTTAGGAACACATACATGTTCTTTAGTGCTAGAAGAGTTTTAAAATACTAAGATTATTATCAAAGTTGAGTTATTGTCTATTTGTTGATACTAGAACTAGAATATTGGAATATTCTGTTAGAATTAGTTAATGTATTAAACATGATGTTTTGATCAGTTTTATTAAATATATTATTAAAACGTGTATTTATTCTAGTTTAATCCGTAAAATACTATTGATCAACATAGATCTTGTTTGGCCATTCTTCGGGTTTTCTTTATTTTGACTTTTTTTTAATAAATCTCAATTCCTTACCATTTTTTAATTATTTTTGTTTCATATAACTGTACACATTACATTAGCCAATGTGAGACCAATATATTTGATAAAGAAATATGTCTTGGGTTTAAATATGGGCATAGAAGTACTCTAGGTTTATTGTTGTAAAGTAGGATTAAAAATCGTCAAACCAAATAAAAAAAACGTTGCCCTAATTTTTAGAAGAGTATATTTAAGAAAGTTGGCACATAATTTTAATAACTTGCCAACACAAAATTAGTGTACACAATAATTTAGTTTCTTGTTATTTAGTATTTTAACTATTTATCAAATGGTTAGTCGTATTCTTTTTAACAACATTTTTTTTAATATTTAATACCACCTAATCAATTTGCGTTTACAATTTACAAGAATTTGAATCATACCGTATTTGTGAGGGCAATACCATGCCGCTAGACCATAAGATCATGGGTAATCGTAAATTTTTGAACATTTTTCATCTAATCGATAATATTTCAAAAATCAATAAAATTGATAACTTTTCATCAATGCTGAACCAATAACGTTTCATCATTGGGGTGTAAGATTAAATATATTATATTTATAATATTTAATCATGTAGCCATTATAATCATTTATATTATATTAGATCAAAATAATATTAAAACTACTATATATTAGTTGGTAATTGTTGATTGACCATATTACCTTTAATAACTAATTAGGGTTTCCTTCTGGGTGTATGTATAAGGAGATGATTAGAAAGGTTTAGGGTTAGACAATCACAACAACATTCGTAACATCAAAAGTCGCCACCTCTACACCTCTCTCTTCATAACCGAATTCAACTCTAGTTTGGTTATCACCATCATAATCTTACACCCTAAGAGGAACCAGAACACATTGACAAAGATGTCGAACTCCATGGCTGTGTCTCTGACTGGATTCTCTGCTGGCATGTCTGCCGTCACATGTATTTTCATTTATGTTTTCCATTATGTTTAAACAGAACTGACAGCATGAGAGAATGGGGACCAATCCCGGGTCTAGTTTTGGTCAGGTCATTTGTCCCACTTGAATTGATAAAAGAATATTAGGCCAAAAATTCATGAACCAAAGGAGATTCTATTGCCTGTAAAACGGACCACATGAAGAACCTACTAGTCCCCTATTTTATAAACCAACACCTCCCACATCAAAGAAAAGCCTGTTTGAGCTAGCTAGGGTTATTCACAAGCTAGAACTGAGCCGAGTTAGGGTCCACTCATCAAGCTCGGCTTAAAATCATCAACCGAGCCGAAACTTTGAGCTCAAACTGGGCTTGTATGAATTTCAAGCCAGTTCAAGCCAATTTCGAAACAACCTCGGCTTGAGCTCAGCTCATTTACAAATAGAGTTAATTTCGACCGAGCTTTTTTGAACAGTTTTGAGCCACTGCTATTTGAACACTTCTAGTTTGGCAACAAATTCTCAAACATGTCATGAAAAAAATTACACACAAACACATACACAAACAAACATTTATATCAAGAAATAACAAATCTTATAGAAAACCAATAATACAAGCCTGCCTGCGGCTTTTAACAAATTAAAAAGTAAAAATATTCAACTAATCTCAGTGTAGACGAGACAAATGATAATGAATCTAAAATATAAATCCGAATGTGATTGATCATGACACCACAGACTGATTTTAAACATTATAGATGTATAATCCAAATCATACAGTAGGACGAATCAGTAACCAACCAAACATAACTGCCTCTTCAGTTTTACAACCTCTAAAAAAGAATCAAACATTATCAATGCTTTTTGTTCGGTTCAAACACGTACTTGATCAACGACTCCTTGATCGACATCAACTCAGGGAACTCCTTTTTCAATTTCGATGCATCCAACTCGTTATTGCTTCGCGGGGCCACTATCACTTTCGCTTGTTCTTCCAGCGTGAAATTCACCCATTTGAATTCCGGGTTAATGTACTTCTTGTACATTTCGAGAATCTCGTTGTGACTTACCACCCCGGGATTTGTAAAGTTCCAGATTCCCCGTAGATTCCTCTTTGCCATCTCGATTGATATCGGTAAAAGTTCATCCAATATCGTCATGCTGTTTGGTATGTTCACAACTTTATTGTAACGCGCTATTTTGCTGATAAAATTGCGCGGGTTGTTCAGATCTGATGATATCGGCATTCGAACTCTTAGAGTGCAGACGTTCTCGTATTCTTTCAAAAGCTCCTCCACCTGTGAATAAATGATATGATTAACTATAAATTCCAACTCTGATATATCGCATATGCATGAAGAAATCATAATTAAAAAGAAGAGTAAAATGTCATTTTCATCCCTTTGGTTTGGCCAATTTTGCGACTTTGATCCAAAGTTTTGTTTTTCCGCATGTGGATCCAAAAGGTTTGAAATCTTGACATTTTCATCCAGCTCGTTAACTCCATCCATCTTTCTGTGTTAAGTCAGAGGATTTTCGTCTTTCTTGTTAACTTAAAAGGCAATTCGGTGTTTTGAAAAATTGTACATTATGTTAAATGTAAAAAAAGACAGAAATACCCCAAGGTTAACAAGAAAAAAACAGAAATACCCCCGAGTTAACTGAGAAAGATGGATGGAGTTAACGAGCTGGATGAAAATAGCAAGCTCTCAAACCTTTCGGATCCAGACGCGGAAAATCAAACCTTTAAACGAAAGTCACAAAACCGGCCAAACCTCAGGAACGAAAAAAGGCATTTTACTAAAAAAAAAGAAATAACGATTACTAATTACCATAGCTTTGGTCTTGGAATAAAACGACCCGATGAAATTGGGTGTGTCTTCTTCCTTAAACCCGATTCCAGAACCTTCCGGATGTTTAGCATCGTACTCGAAAATGCATCCGGTTGCGAAATTGATCATTAAGAGCCCGTGTTCTCTACACGCATCTGCTAAATTAAGTGTGCCCGAAACATTGGTACGAATGGTTTCCGTTTTGTGTGATTCACACCAATCGACATTCGGTCTACCAGTAACGCCAGCAGCATTGAAAACATGAGTCGGCTTAATCGTTTGAATATCAGCCAACAGTTGCGAACGGTCTTCCAAACGACCTTTTCCATACTCGTATTGAATCTGTTGTTTTTCGCATAATTTTCCGAGTAACCCACCGATCCAACCCGTTTTCCCGTAAATCAGGAACTTCAAAGCGGGTTTCTTAGACGAAACGCTAGTTTTCGAACTGGGAACCTGTACGCCGATCTGTGAAGTATTGATCGCCAAATTAGATGAATCGAATTCAGCATTTTCCGGTCCGTCAACGAGTCTGTCAATGCAACCTGGCATCATTAACATTCTCGGATGCGGAAGAAGTGCTCCGGAAACATCGCCCCACCAGTTAGGGTTACTCGTGTACCACTCGATCGTCTTTTTCAAACCTTCTTCCCATATAGTCCGTTCGGACCAACCCAAGCTCTTCAATTTCTCGTCGTCCAAGAAATATCGTTGATCGTTAAACGGTCGGTTTTCAACAAACTTGATGCTTGAATCAGGATCCATGTTGAAAAGCTTGCACATGTCCTTTGCGACATCGATAACGCGTCTTTCTCTTTTAGTCCCTATGTTGTAAACATGACCGACTTCTCCTTTGTGAAGAATTACTTCAAACGCTTCGGCAACGTCTTCGCAGTAAAGGTAGCTTCTAACGTTAGAACCGTCACCGTGAATCGGAAGCGGTTGTCCTCTCATAGCTAAGAGGACAAACTTCGGGATCAGTTTCTCGGGGAACTGGTTCGGGCCATAAACGTTGTTTCCTCTCGTGGTGATCACAGGCAGCCCGTAAGACCTAGCATAAGCCATAACAAGCATTTCTGCACCGGCTTTTGTGGCGGAATATGGGTTTGTCGGAAGAAGTTGTGACGCTTCGTGGTTACCGACAACCGCATCCTCGTCGGTTTCACCGTAAACCTCATCGGTACTGACATGAATAAACCTTCTGATCTGGCCAGTGACTTTGCAGGCTTCTAGAAGCACATGAGTGCCATAGATGTTGTTTTTTGTGAACTCGAAGCTGTTACCAAATGAGTTATCGACGTGAGTTTGTGCAGCAAAGTGCATAATGGTATCGATAGATTCGGTGATCAGGAGGTAGTTAACTAGATCAGCACTACCGATGTCACCCTTCACGAATTTGAAGTTTGGAGATGATCTAGATGGGTTCAGGTTCTTGAGATTTGAACAGTAATCTAGCTTGTCGAGCACGACAATCTTGTAATCGGGGTAGCTTCTGATTAGCCGGTTAGCGACGTGAGAGGCGATGAAGCCTGCAGCCCCTGTGATAAGGATGTTCTTTGGCGTGTAATTAGCCATACCGGATCTGTCCACATACAAACAAATCAAAAATTAACTAAAAGTCAGATGATGAAAATCTATATCAATTTTGAAGTAGCTATGTATTTAACAACACAAAGAACACATAATTGCCAAACAACATGCATGTGTGACAAAATTAAACAATGCTCTACAGGAATGCCGGATCAATAAGCTATCCTATTTACACTGGAAAAATAGATGATATTTAAGTATTTAACAACACAAAGAACACATGATTGCCAAACAGCATCACATATTCAACAAATCTAAACAATGTTCTACATGAATGCAGGATCAATAAGCGAATTGGATCACTAATCTACAAGTTATCCTATTTACACTGCAAAAATAGATATTATTAGAGCATTTAACAGCATAAAGAACACATAATTGCCAAACAACATCACTTGTTTGACAAATCTAAACAATGTCATACAAAAATGCATAATTCAATAAGCAAAATGATCACTAATCCACAACTTATCCAATTTACTCCATCAAAACATATGCTAATTATCCTAAAACCACAAAATATTCAACAAAACCAAAAAATTAGGGTTTATAATAACCTAATCTAACAAGATCACAATCAGCATCCTAAAATCAAATGTTGAGCTAACCTAACTCTTACCAGATTGAAATTCTAACAAAATATGAATTAAAACTAACCAGATCTAGATCAAATTACGCATTTTCTTATATCGAATTGAGGTTTAAACAAGTTCGATTCAGCAAATCAAACGGTGAACCAGATCTAAGCAAAAGAATCACTTATATCGAGATCGTTCAGTAGATAACGAGATCGAAGTTTAGGAATAATAGAGTAATGTGTAGGTACAGATTAAGATATAGAGAAATGTGAACTTACAAAATCAGGAAACAGAGATCTGGACCAGAAAGGTGATGAAGATGAAATCACGAAATTAGTCGCGAGAGTCACGGAGTAGCAACCGACGCCTTGGTTGATGAATACATACAGGTATATATACATGGGTATGGTTATTCTCAACATCATGATTCTATGTATGGATGGATGAATGTGTGATTTTTTATTTTTAGTTTTGAAATTTGTATGGTAAAGTTTGAGGTTTTTTTTGGAACCACAACATTATTGTATTAGGCTATCATAATTCTTAAATTGGAGAGCTTCGTTGTTTCACTTCGGCTAAACTATGTTATTTTAAACGGTCCATGTTGACGTTAGAGTTTCGCTTAGACGTTGCCCCAGAAAACCATACCGCCGTCTGCTATTCGATAAACGTTGTACCAGCACAAGAGCTGAACACTCTAGCATAACACACGCGGAGACAAACACTCTCTAGCGTAAAGTTATGAATATTTAACGAGGACATTTTACCATGTAAATTTTTATAAGAGAATCCACATTACTAAAGGATAAAAACATTTATAAATATGTCCAGCTTTTATATTGGATTTTAGTTAATCCTTCAAAAACTTGTATTTTCTGTCTATCCTTACAAATGCTCCAGTCTTTGGATAGACAATGCCCTTACAGACGAACATCTATGCTAAGGAGTGGGTGGTCCACTCCAGCTATGCCTTTTCAGGGGTGGTCTCATCTCCACTACCGGGGTTGGACGCCCCCATATTGGCTAATGTAGGAAGCCTTACTTTGAAATTGAAATTATATAAGATAATAGTCTTAAAAATATGTTAAATAATATAAAACGACCGGTACATCTTTGATAGTTTTAAAGATCAACCTACCAACATCTCTTTTTTTTTTTCATCACACAACTCCCACATGAACCCCTTAGCATGATCACGATCACTTGCTTTTATCTTTGACATAAGCTTGACTCACGTCTTCTTCAGCAAAATCAGGCTTGAAAACCTAATTGAACTCTCCTTATTACGATGCATACTGGATTTGATAGGAATCCAAGCCATGTAAAAAGTTGTAGGTTAAAGATGCTAGATGTTGTGCATCAGTAATGCCTGCCCATGAAAAGCCAACGAACCCCTAAGGGAAGGTTCATTTGAGAAGAAATTTAATGTGAGAAAAAAAGAAGAAAGGGTATAATTGTAAAACATTAAATAGTTTATAACTCCTTTCATTAACTATGTTATCTCTCATTAATAAAACGAAAACATTTTATCTTACATATTTCAAAATTTATTCTACATATATCTTATACTTATCGGAATTTACCCTACACACATGTAAATTTACCCTATACATTTCAAAATTTATCATACACATACTAAAATTTATCCTACATACATTCACCATAAATTATTTTATCTTAAAAAAGTATATTAAAAAATGAGTTACAAGTTTAATTAATTAACTAATGAATGACAATTATAGATTTACCTATATGCTCTTTTTCATAATATTAAATACACACATTAAATAAATTAAATGAAGAGCTTATATTGGTTTAAAAGTTATTCTTTTTATTCTCACAAAATTTTTCTTTTCATTTGAACTCTCCACTACATATATATAGATATGATTAAGATCAAATAAAAAGTTTATTCGATAAGAAGGAATCTTAACCATTCATTTTTTAAATCAATGGTTAAGATGAAAATGTAGGAAAAAAGATGAGTGTAAGGGTATATTGGGAATTTTCTCTCCATATGAAAGACACATGCACATTCTACCCGCATTTCTTAAACGTTCATAACTTTTTTTACGACATTATTTTTTTATAAAAATTTTACCACAAAATCAAGCGTCTTATTATTTTTAATTTGAGTACCATCTTGCAATATAAAATATGACGACTAAAAAACCCACAAAAATGTGTTGTATTTCTATGTTGTATAGAATTTTTTGTGTTGAATTTTTGTACTACATTTTTGTGTTAAATTTTTTGTGCTGACATTTTTTGTCTTGATATTTTTTAAAATTTTTTTGCTGGATTTTTTTTTACCAGATTTTTTGTGCTAAATTTATTTGTACTAAATTTTTTTGTGCTATATTTTTTGTACTGGATCTTTTGTGCTATATTTTTTTTACTGAATGTTTTTTTGCTAGATTTTTTGTATTAAATTTTTTGTTGTATTTTTAAGAAAGCAAAAGGGGTGCCACATTTTATTTTCACACTTCTACTTATAAAAACCAGAACATTTTATTACCAAAATGCCTTTCTTTTCTATTTATAAGGAGTGGCATGTGTAATCATCATAATATTTCTTAAACTACTTAGACAAAATTCACTTTTTAGTGGATCTTTCCTTATATGTATATATCCAGAGTGAAAACTAGTGTATGTGTGAACTGAGTGAACAAATCCTGGCCATTGATTTAGATTATCAAATTGATTTACACTTGTGCATTAATAATCAAGAATTAGGATTAGTTTAATAGCACAATTAAGTGGGTCATTTACAAATAAACCTAATCCTATAATAAAAATATTTGTAAAATTTGTTAGTTTACAAACCTTCTATAAAGTTGAAACGATAAACTTTAAAATGCTACAATTTTAACCATAAGTCTTGGATTTAATCCTAAGGTAGAGTAAGTTGGGATTTATATGGTGCTTTACGGGTGTAAGCGCCATTAAAAATATATACTTTATATAAACGATAAAGATGGATGTATTAATGACCATCACATGCATGAATTTGAGCACAGAATAATTCATGTGTGTAGATCTTTCCACGTCTCCACCGTCCCATTAAAATAAGTGGAACCACCCTCCTCTTAATCATTACTTGGAAAAACATAGTATGAAAACAATGGTGTCCCTGTTCCACCACTGTCACACATGATGTTTCGAAGTTTATTATCTTATATACACTTTTTTTTTTGTTCAGATCTCGTAAAAAACATTGGGCAAGTACTATTCTCGTACTTTACATACGTTCTCACATACATATTTTATTTATTAATTTTAAAGATTTCAATCTTTGTAATTCTCAATTACAATCAATAACATCCCTGTTGTTAAATGATCATTTAAATTTGTATGAAAAAACTAAAATACCCCCAAAACTTTAGTTGTCATTTTAGTCCTTACAGTTATACTTAATATATTCCCTCTAATTGCATAATCAATACCTAGATCTAGTAATTAAAGACCGAAGGCAATTAATCTCCCTAATCTAATTCCTAATGATGTTACTAATAACAATAAGTGATTACCAGCTGAATCCAAATTTGGCTTTTATAACTTAAACTAGCTTTGACATTTTTGAAGTTCGACTAGGTGTGACTATTAAAGGTTGAACTAGGCTTGACCTTTAAAACTTGAATTGGGCTAGGTTTGACTAACACCAACTGATTATCAATGCTGCATACAAAAGTAATTAAATCATAGTCAAAATCCTTATACCGTGATCAAAGCTTAACTAAAGTAACTTAATCCTAGTTAAAATCCTTGTACCCTAATCAAATCATAATATGAACCAACAAAGTTGCTTTAAGTATCAGATCAAAGTACCCTGATGTGTAGCAGTAAATTGAACCAACAAAAGCCTTGTCTGCAAACAATATGAACCAACCAAATTCCTTTTAAAAACCTAATGTGCAACATTCACTTAAGTATAAACCAACAAACATTTCATGGCCAAAGGGCACCAGTCATTTAGTATGCAACATTCATTCAAACAAAACATTCCTAGGCCATTTCATCCTAACCATGTCAAACTTTATAAAAACAAACCTGCATACTAAAACCAACCCTACATACTAAATTCTACTTTGCATGCTACATATTCTTGAAGTCTTTATCATCCACTTGATCCTAACGTCATCAAACTTTACAAATCCAATTTTGCATACTAAAACCTATTGTGCCTACTACAAATGATCTTACAATTGATTCTAACTACATCAAAGTCACTATTGGTCCACTGTAAAATCAAAGTCATTTTTACCCACTATTAAAACAAAGTCATTACAATAGATCCTAACCACATCAAACTCATTATCAAAACATCACAGTTAAATCAAATAATAATAGTTAACCAAAGATCAAACAAACTCAGTCAAAACATAACAGTTAAATCTTAACATCATTCACACTTAAATATCACCACTAACGACCACCATTCATACACAAGAGTTTAACATCATCCTAATGATCATACGTACATAACAGTTAGATAACAAAACAAGGGCAATCCTGATCATAAATTTAAAAAACCCAAAAAATGATCAGTGGCCAAAATAACCCTTTAACATTGGTATACATTACAGCCAACCAAGCACCATTGTTTTCATGCTCGACGGCTAAAATAGAGCTCCACCCTGAAGCCCGCTCTCGTCCTCAACAAGACACGGTAGTGGATCCTGATGTGATGCCTGGTCACCTGGACCCTAATTCCAACTAGAATTCCATGAAAAACAAACCACATTTCAGATTTTATACTAGACACAAATCACGAAATCAAAGATTTTAACTAAAATCGACACAATGTTGCACAAGTAACGTGGAAAGTAACCAGAATGATCGCATATTGCCTCATGTTAACGATAATCGGACTTGATTTTGGGTTGGAAGGCCGGAGTACTGAGGTCGCCGGTGGTGTTATTCAAGTCGGGAGGGTTTTGGGGAAATAAGAGTGAAATGATTCTTATGAGAGAAGATTGAGGATTAAAAAGGTGTGAAAGGGTCAGCTTTGGGTGAAATGACAAAACCGCCCTTCACACCGAAAGTTGTACTTTACTCAAACATTTTAGTTAGGGTCCTAATAAAGATACACTGTAAATTTAATTTTGACATTCTCTATATGGGTTGTATAATTAGTTTGCTGACCCGCCAGTGATGCGGTGCGATTCCACGACTGTAAAAAATAGGTTTGCAAATGCCACTAATAAATGAAAGAAGTCGTTAAGAACTATGATGTTCGCACAAATAAAAATAGGAAAATACAACAATAACACATTAAACTTGTTTGATTGAATATTAACAAGCATTGTACTTGATGATATATCATAGTATCATGTATAAGAATTCAGAAACATGCATATGAAGATTATAACACATATTATTAAACTGATTGGTAGGTAAATCGATACAAAACTTTCAATGTTTATACAAAAACTTCAGCTAACTAATAACCTACGTTAACATTTGATAATGTTGGGCCCCTAGCTAAAAGGTTTACATATTAGTGTTGCATTTTGGGTTAAGGGTGAAAGAATGGGCTTCCTAGAGCCTTATGGGCATAGGGTTATAATTAGTGGGTTTTGAGATTAGTATAAATACATGTGATAGGGTTAGTATTTTGGTTGCTTGTCAGTTTGTTATTCAGATATCTTGTATCAGACACCATTCGGTGTATGCAAGTTGATTAATCAGAGATTGTTCTTGTTCTGCTCATCTAATCTTTATTTCCGCAATCGATTAGTTGCTGTGATACTGTGTACAGATCCGAAATCAGGGACTTACAATTAGTATCAGAGCCTGCTATTCGATACGGGTTCTCGGTGTCACGGACTGAAGAACTGTTCAGATCTCGAAGAACATTGTTGAAGATCTATTGAAGATTGTTGCTGCTTTCTCATCTCGGACTTCTACCGTTCCAAGAAAACCAAAGGAGATTCAAGCAATTCGGATCCGGAATCAGTGAAGATCCCGAAGAACACGAAGAAGATCATCCATCTCGGATTAATTCCGGACAACTGTTCATCGGCCTTCTCAACAACCTTATCCGGATTACTCGCATTCCGGATAAGGATCACTGTTTAAATTAACTTGTGTTTATCTGTTTGCAGGAATTTTGGAACACTGTTAATTCCAGATAAGGGTTCTTATTTCGGATCAGACTCTCATTCCGGATCAGACTTTCATTCCAGATCTGTTTCTCTATTTCGAATCATCTCTCATCTCGGATTGGCATTCATCTCAGATTTCTTGCAATTTTGATCATTCTCTATTTCGGATTTCATCTCCATTCCGGATTGACTTTTCATTTCGGATCAAGAAAGCATTCGGATTCATCCGAGTTACTGTTGCTTTGTCTCTGATAGCATTCCGGATTACTGTTTAGGATTCTCATTTCGGACCACTATCTTGGACTTATTTAAGGACTGTTCATAGTCAGAATTTGAAATTAACTTTAATTTTACTTGGTAAAATTTAAAATGAACAGTTACATGACAACTCAGGATCTGAAAAATGCCACCCTGGCAGCTCTGCAGTCGCAAACACTGGCTCTTCATCAAGAGCTAGACCAAGTCATTGGCACTTCTACAAAGGTACCCCGTCTGCTATATGGTGACGAATATTATGAATGGAAGTTCAGGTTTGAGCAATACTGCAAGGCTAAAGAGCCGGGGGTTTGGAGATGTATCATGAATGGTCCTCGAACCATAGTCTATAGCACTGCTGAAGATCCGGACACAAAGATCCCCAAACCTAGTCATTTGTGGACTCCAGAAGACGTGAAGATAATCGAAGAAGATGAGAAAGCCTCGGCTGTTCTAACAATGGCACTCGGACCCGACATCTCCATAGCTGTCAGAAATTGCAAGATGGCTAAGGAGGTGTGGAGCGAACTGCAAAATCTCTATGAGGGAAACGCTGATATGAAAACAAGTCGGGTTAATCAGTTGAATCAACAGTTCAGCTCATTTAACCACATATATGGAGAAACCATTGAGAATCAAATACGAAGATACGTGAAGCTTGTCTCTCGGATGATTTCAGCTGAAATCTCTCTTACGAACAGTGATATGAATAGACAGCTGTTGAACTCTTTGCCCAAGAGCTGGGATACTAATGTGGGCATGATCAAGACGAAGAAAATTTTGAATGATGTCACCCCCACGGAAATGATTGCAACTATCAAGTCATGTGAGATAGACAATAAACAGAGGGACATCAATAATCAAAGCAGTCTGATGGCAGCTGGTATTACAGGGCAGAACGTGACATTAATGTCTCAGAATCTTGTCTACAACCCTCTGCAAGGATGCTCACACACACCGGGTAGCTCTAACTTGGTGTACACTCCTCTCACCTCTGCACAGAAGACTCAGTATGTTTATGGTCTTCAATCTCAGACTCCTACGACGATCTCTGCGGCACAGGTTCAGACACAATATCATGCCCAGTATCCTAACATGGTTTATAGTCCTGCCATTCCTACAACAGCTCAACAAGGCGGCATTCCTCAATCTGCTGTTCCCGCACCAGCTGTGTTAAATTCTGCTTTTCTCACAAAAGAGAATGATGAGAAATTGGCCATAGATGCTTTAATGATTAACAATTTAAACGCTATCTTAGCAGGTGACTTGACCCCTCCATCTGTTCTCCCAACTGAAGTAGATCAGATCATGGAGGAGGAGTTGGACGAGATTGATGTGTCCTGGAATCTTGCGATGGCTGCTTTCTGTGTCAACAAATTTCAGAAGAATATGGGAGGCAACCATTGTCGAATCTGAAGACTGGGCTAACGAAAGATAAGCTCAAGTGTTATAGATGTCATGAGCCAGGGCACTTCACACGGGAATACAAGAAGACGCCATCTGGATATGTCTCATCCAGAGTGGCAGATATTCAGAACAGTGACAGATAACTTGTGCCCGTCTCTCTTTCAAAGTCTCCTTCAAGTCCCTCAAGCAGCTCTAGTGGGAAATCGACAGCCTTGGTGGCACAGCAGCACGAAGGGTTCAACTGGGCAGATGTTGCAGCTCATATGGAGACTCTGAATATTTCCAAGACAGCAATCATTGCATGATGGCGCAAACAGTTGAGACACTTGATCTCTTAGAAATGGTAAATCGCATTCCCTGTTCAGATAGCTGTTGTTTTAAATTATCACAAATGCGTGCCCATAATTCAACTCTTGTAGCTGAATATCAACAAGCTGCATCGCAGAACATCACCCTTAAACATAAGACCAAGCTTCTTATGGAAAAGGTTGAAGCACAGAAACAAGACATAGCTCAGCTAAAGCTTGACTTGAACCAACAACAATGTTGGGTATACGACTATAAGCTAAAATTAGCTGAAAAGGACGTAGAACTTCAAGCAGCTTTAGCCAAGCTAAATTCCTTGACAGGAAAGTTTCAAGAAAAATAATTAAATATTAAAAATTTTGAAACTTCCAGCAAGCTGGTCAAGGACTTATGTGATCTGCAGCTTAAATATCAGAAAAACCATAAAAAAGGCCTTGGGTATAATAGGGCTCCTCCACTATATAATCATAACTACACACGAATGCCTGATTCTACGGCAGAACTAGAAAATGAAGAAAATATGATGTATGGTAAACCCTCGGATTACTTTTCAAAACCGTGGAAGCCCTACTACCCAAAGTTTTCTAAGCCAAACTCATGAAGGACGTTGTTTTCTTCACTTCCACACCAGTTTCGCAAGAATCTGGTGACACCCCCTCTTGTAGTTCAGATGGTTTGGAGAAATTGATGCCTAAAGAGGAGGCAGCGACACCACTTAAAAAATTAAAACAAGAAAATCCTCTTGAAACTGACATAGTGAACGCTACTAATGTTTCTACTTCATGTGTAGAAGAAATATTAGTTGAGGATATTACATATGGTGATAAAGAAGAATGTCTGAATTCATATTCGGATAATTCAGCTGCTGATTATGATTTTTATAAACCTGCTTTTGACACTTTGAATCTTTTTCTTGCTGAACAATCTAAATTCTTGGATAATGTTGGTTATGTTGATAACTTAGACGTTTTTAATTCTAGTTTTTCATCTAATGCTGATGTTATGAATTCTGATAATGCATGTGATAACTCTTGTGATGAAAACATAACTTCTGCTATAGGTACAACATCGACAGATAATTCGGTTTCCTCAGTTTCCACTAAAGAGACTGAAAGTTCTTCTGACGAAACACCGTCTGTTGATGCTATTCCTAGGGTCGACAATGAGGAAATCAATCAACCAACTGACTCTGTGATGAGTGACGCTGGCAAAGTGTAACATTTGTCAAAAACGGGTTTCCAAACCCGCTCCGTTTTGTAATCGTATATCAAATTATAAATGTCACGTTGTGTATTTATGGTTATTTTGGTTTTTAAAGATACATAATTAATAAACAAACTAAACTATAAAAATTATATTTGATGAAAAGTGAAAACAAAATAAATAAAAAAGAAATGTTGCTGCCGGGACTCGAACCCGGGTCAGCCGATTTATAAACCCAAAGACTTAGCACACACCCGCATCACCACTCCGCCACTTGTTACTATCTGTCATTTCTAGGAAACAAATAACTTTTATGCGCAAACTCGGTTAAACCGATTGCGCCAACTGAGAAACGGAAATCGGCAATTCAATCGTCAAATCGTTTGATTACTCGCACATTCACGTTTATAACCGATGAACCGATGATTTTAATCAATTCGGAATTGATTGAACATCAATTTTCAGTATCATCGGTTTTTATAACCGAAATTAATCAAAGTTCAGATTATCTCAACCAAAACCCTTCTCGCGACTCAGAGACATCAGGCAAACATTCCATTTCATTTTCGTCACACTTTCAGACCATCAGAGCGCTTAAATCAACTCGCCGGAAATTTCTGTAAGGTTCGTCGGAAAACCGTATTTGTCCTCAAATCGGTAAGTTCTTCAATACCATCGTAGTCTAACAGTTGTTAAGCTGTTTCTAACTCAAACCATTCACTTGAGATCGAATTCAGGCACCGTTATCAGATAATGCCAGTTCGCCGGAAATTTTCTGGAAATCTTTAATTCCGTCTGTGAAACGGTAAGGACCTTCAATCGCACTACTAACGTTTGTTTATCACTTCAATTCCACGATTGACTAATCAAAATGGTTAATTGTTTGGTTCAGTTGAGGTGCACAAAAACAGAGCCGACGCATTGCCGGAAAACTCTGTGATAAATCATTCCTACGGTATGTTACTTCTAACACCGTCTCTACCATTTCATTTTAGCCTTAAGAATGTTTGTTAATCGTAAAAACAAGAAACGGATTAGTGATTTCAGTCGACTGAAATTTGAATGAAGAAGACGAAGTTAGTTAAGATATAAGTTTATTTAAAACCAGTAAAATGAACGGGTTAGACACACAGTCCAGCGGTGGACTGTGTGCAAAATATACACGCATGTCCCGAGTTCGATCCCTGATACACGCACTTCTTATGTAATAAAATGCCTTTTTGTTTAAAACTAAACCGGGTTAACTCCGTTAGTTATTAAGTATAATAAAAACCGAGATATTAACCAGGTTAGACACACAGTCCAGCGGTGGACTGTGTGCAACACTAAGTCGCACGTCACGCGTTCGAAACACGTTACTGGCACCGGTTTGTTGAATTAAAATGTTTTTGAAATTAAAAGAATTTTGGTTAAATCGAATTAGTATATAAATATAATTAAAAACAAGATTATTTCGGGTTAGACACGTAGCTCAGTTGGTAGAGCTGCGTGCACGCGTACGGGAGGTCTCGGGTTGGAGCCTCACCTGGCGTAAACCATTCCACTGACCGAACCGGTCAACAAGTCAACGGTCAACGCAAAATAAACAATTTTTTTTATATTTTTATTTATTTAATTTAATTTAAAAATCAATTAAAAATACTTAAAAATAACATTTTTAAAGATAGAAAATAGCCTTAAACTCACAAAAATGTATCTAAAAATTTCATTAAAATCCTTAATAAAATCCACTCATTTACTTTATTTTTCCGTTATTATTTAGGTTAGTTATTTCTCGTTGTTCCGCTCATCCAATTCGTGCGCATCTTACCATCTTCAATCCAACGCACCCAATGTGAGTGAATCTTTACAAATTCCCCGTTTAATCACGTTTTGGGGTGTATCATGTGTCTTGTTATATATATTATATTTAAACCATTGTGCATACATCATATCATGAACATGTGTATTCAATTTGTTTCAACTGTTGTGTAGTTATTGTTAGATGTAATTTATTATTTTCAGTACATGCAATTTCATAGGCCGCCGCTCCCCATTACATTATGAGCGTTGAGCATGTTCCCCATTTCATTATGAGCGTGAATCCGGCGTGCCCACATACGATCGGCTCCGTTTGATTGAGCCTTGATCGCACAGACATTTTCATTTTCAGTACATGCAATACGATCGGCTCCGTTTGATTGAGCCTTGATCGCACAGTTTCATTTATGTTATTTATCGTATGATGTTGGTATGTTTATGTATGCTATCATATGTTATTGTATGTTATAGTTGTGATTGCTATTGCCACTGCCTGATTATTTACATTTGCTCATTTATGATTATGCACAATTTTTCATTGATAAACTAACAAGTAAACCATTAATAAATGTTTATCTAATAAGGTTCACTCGCCAACTTATGTTGACCCCAAAACCCCCATTTTTACACATGATACAGGTGAACCAGCAGCAGCCAGAAACACATAGGATTGGACTAGAAGAATAAAATGATTTAGAGTTTGGGATTGTTATGTTTGGTTTATTTTCTTTGTATTGTATGGACATGTTTGGATATTTGGAAATGTAATTTTGACTTTAATAAATATGAAACATATTAGTAAATATCATGAGCTTTGGTGATAACCCAATTATGCCCCGACTCTTATTCCGCTGCGGGTCGGGGTGTGACAGATTGGTATCAGAGCCATGACTATAGGGATATAGGATAGGTTATTAGACCCTTAGAGCCTATACTATAGTTGATTAGAAACTTATAAGATTTTTGTGTGTTACATGCCAAATTTCATGATGTTTATATGTTTTATGTTAAATGTTACATTCAATATTATGCAAGCATGTTCATAAGTATATATTAGCATAAAATGCCTATTATGAATCATATACTCATAACATATCACATCCATGAAAGCACACACCACATCATGATTGCTTTTACAATGATTTTTGTGTTTTCAAATCTCATCAAAGTGAGTTCTCATGACGGGCATGTAGTAACTGGAAGGGTATCAGTACATGTACACGGGACGTCCTGTCTAGGCTGGCATTTGTATAAATCCAAAATAAAGGACCAGTTTGCCTACCTGGGGACTAACGATGAGAGTACGAAGTACCTATTAGGCCAAAGCATGCTATACCAAACGTCGTGTGAGCTAACCCCACTTTGAGTTGTCATTGTGTTTACACCTGGACACGTTCCGACCAAACATCTCATGAACATATTTTGTGGTTTGCATTTGGGTGATGCGAGTGTTAAATTGCCAATACTAATGTGAATCCTACCAAGCCAATAGCCATGGGGGCCTACATGACTATATAGGTGAAGGTATTGGGGACATTTGAGGCCCAACATGAGCAAACCCAAGACATCCTATGGATGTAGTTGCATTATTGATATTTATGTTATTTTCATTTTCTTAAAGACACATGACACCTAAAAAGACACCATAAACTCACAATCGTCTCATGTATGTCCTGTAGATGTCGTCCAGACAACAACGAAGGGGTAAAAGATCAGGAAGGTCTCAGGAACGCTTGGCCACCCAAATCCGGAAACAAATGGCCACGATACTGCCTGATATTGTGGTCCAAGTACAACAAGCCCTCGCTACAAATCCTACTAACCCTCCCCAACAACATGACCAGAACATCGACAACCCTCCTACCAGCAAGTGCTCTTACAAACATTTCAAATCTTGTGATCCTCCTAAATTTGAAGGGACCGAAGGTGTCACTGCCCTCCTCCACTGGTTTGAGGAGATGGAAAACACTTTTCTCAATTGCGATTGTCCTAAGGATCGCAAGGTTCGATACGCCACCGGGAGACTATTTGGGGTAGCTCTCACTTGGTGGAATACTGAGAAAGGGAAGAGGGGAACTGAAGATGCAATGGCCTTAACTTGGGAGGAGTTAAGGGAAATCATGACTAGGCGTTTCTGTCCTAGGAGTGAAATTAAAAAGTTGGAGGACGAATTTCATTCTTTAAAACAGAAGGAGGGGGATCACACCACCTATAACAAGAGGTTCTTGGAGTTGAACCAAATGGTTCCAAATTTGTGTACTCCAGCTTATCGTCTGATCGAGCATTATATTCGAGGACTTCCCTCGAAAATTCAAGATTCAGTTCTCAGCATCTCACCAGTAACACTTGAAGCTGCTATGGAGCTAGCAACTGAACTGACCGAGAACCAAATTCACAACGGGAAGTTCAAAGAAGAGAAAAAGAAAGCCCCTGCTGAGGGTCAAACTTCAAACCATCCCATCTCTTCCTCTAAGTTTGCTAACAAGAGGAAGCGCAACACCAGAAATTTCGCTGTTACTCAAACCAACTCCCCTATCCCTGCTGCACCCATTACACAGGTTGCCCCTTCACCCGCACCATACAGAAGACCTTACGCTGGGACGTTACCAAAATGCAACCGTTGCCAATATCACCATTCTCCTGATCATCCTTGCCAATATTGCACCGGCTGTGGTCGCGCAGGTCATACTGTTCAAACCTGCCGCATGCCTCAACGAACGAACCGCCACCAGTTTCCAACCCAAACCCACCAACAATTAATGGGTCAGGCCCAACCCCCCTACAATATCCACCTGCTCAACATTTAGCCCAAACATATTACCAACCCAATTATCCTATGGGTCAACCAATGCGGGCTTGCTACAATTGCGGAGACCCAAGCCATTTCAGAAACACTTGTCCAAGGTTGGTAAACATCATTCATGCTCAGGCCCAAGCCAACCCGGTGAATCAAGCGAACCAAGCTCCTCCACCTGCAAGAGGAAGAGCTTTCAATATCAATGCTAACCAGGCCAGAGCTGACGGCAATGTGGTTAACGGTACGTTCCTTATAAATGGTAGATATGCATCCATATTATTTGATACTGGTGCGGATAGAAGTTTTGTGTCTTTAGAATTTGAACCTATCTTAAACCAAAATCGGGATAAGCTCACAGAATCCATAACGGTAGAAGTTGCTGACGGGAAACCAGTTTCATTAAGTTCTATTATACGCAACTGTACACTCACCTTAAACGACCACGATTTCTCAGTCGACCTTATTCCTATGAAGCTGGGAAGTTTTGATATCATAATTGGTATGGACTGGCTCAGTCAACATCAGGCAGAAGTTGTATGTTGTGAAAAATTTATACGTATTCCTCTTTCAAACGGTCAGACTCTTCGAATCTTTGGAGAAACCTCGTCGAAAGGACTCCACTTAATGTCTTGTCTTCAAGCTCAAAAATATCTTCACAAGAATTATGTCGCATTTTTAGCTCATATCATCAAAAAGGGAACCATGGAGAAGAAACTTGAAGACATTCCTGTAGTAAAAGATTTCCCGCAAGTTTTTCCTGACGACATTTCAGGACTTCCTCCAGTTAGAGAAGTTGAATTCCGTATTGATCTTATACCTGGTGCTACACCAGTAGCAAAGTCTCCTTATAGGTTAGCCCCCTCTGAAATGCAAGAGCTAGCCAGTCAATTACAAGAGTTAACTGACAAGGGATTCATACGTCCTAGTTCATCGCCTTGGGGTGCACCTGTCCTTTTTGTAAAGAAGAAAGACGGATCATTTCGTATGTGCATCGACTACAGAGAGCTCAACAAATTAACAATCAAGAATCGCTACCCTTTACCTCGCATTGATGATCTTCTCGACCAACTTCAAGGTGCCAATTGCTTTTCAAAAATCGACCTTCGATCTGGCTATCATCAACTTAGAGTACATGAAGAAGACGTCCCTAAGACTGCTTTCCGAACTCGTTATGGCCATTATGAATTCATGGTCATGCCATTTGGTTTAACCAACGCACCAACTGTCTTCATGGACCTAATGAACAGAGTCTGCAAACCTTATCTTGATCGGTTTGTTATAGTCTTCATCGACGACATTCTTATTTATTCAAAGTCTAAGTCTGATCATGAGCGTCATCTTCGACTCATCCTTGCACTTCTAGAGAAGGAAAAGCTTTACGCCAAATTCTCCAAATGTGAATTCTAGTTAAAAGAGGTGCAATTCCTCGGACATGTAGTCAATGACAAGGGAATACATGTCGACCCCTCAAAGATCAAAGCAGTACAAGAATGGCAAGCTCCACGTACACCAACTGAAGTAAGATCTTTTCTTGGTCTAGCTGGCTATTATCGTCGTTTCATTTCAAACTTCTCTCGCATTGCTGTACCACTCACGGCTTTAACTCATAAGGGAAAACCTTTCATATGGGGACCCAAGCAAGAAGAAGCCTTTCAAACTCTTAAACAGAAACTTTGTGATGCACCAATCCTCACTCTTCCTGAAGGTTGTGATGATTTTGTGGTCTATTGCGACGCGTCAGGGCAAGGATTAGGCTGCGTTCTGATGCAAAGAGGAAAAGTTATAGCTTATGCTTCGAGACAACTCAAGACGCATGAGAAGAACTACACCACTCATGACCTAGAACTTGGAGCCGTTGTGTTCGCTCTTAAGATATGGAGACATTATCTCTATGGTACTAAGTGTGAAATATACACTGACCACAAGAGTCTTCAACATATCTTCAATCAAAAGGAGTTAAACATGAGGCAACGAAGATGGGTCGAACTTCTAAATGAATACGACTGCGAAATTAGATACCACCCTGGTAAAGCAAATGTGGTGGCTGATGCACTTAGTCGAAAGGGTTATGCGATCTCTATTCGTCTTCTATGTTCGCAAATTATAACCGACATTAAAGATCAAATTCAAGAAGCCCAACACGTTTCGATAACGGAAGATGATGTACGAAAGGAGATGTCCTGTGGAGCTGAGCTAAAATTTGAAACTAAATCTGACGGTATTCTGTACTACCTAGATCGTATATGGATTCGTAACCACAACAATCTTCGCGAAACTCTTATGAAGGAAGCTCATAAAACGCGATACTCTATACACCCAGGAGCCGATAAGATGTATCAAGACCTACGATATACCTATTGGTGGTCTGGA
Organism: Scalesia atractyloides; assembly: GCA_947069175.1. Classification (NCBI taxonomy): domain Eukaryota; kingdom Viridiplantae; phylum Streptophyta; class Magnoliopsida; order Asterales; family Asteraceae; genus Scalesia; species Scalesia atractyloides. Next base: position 24,590,532 of record CAMTDV010001632.1, read on the forward strand.
ATGAAAAAGGATATTGCTGTTTTTGTTTCCAAGTGCCTTACCTGTTCCAAGGTGAAAGCTGAACACCAAAGACCCTCAGGACTTCTGGTCCAACCTGAAATACCTGTATGGAAGTGGGAAAATATAACCATGGATTTCATTACCGGGTTACCTCGCACTTCTGGTGGGTATGACACTATATGGGTAATTATAGACTGACTTACAAAATCAGCTCACTTTATTCCTATCCGCGAAGATTTCAAGAACGAAAAGCTTGCTCGTATTTATATCAGCGAAATCGTAAGCCGACATGGGGTACCGCTAAGCATTATTTCTGATCGTGATGGTCGTTTCACTTCACGAACATGGCAAGCAGTACAATCCGCTATGGGTACGCGATTAGATCTCAGTACCGCCTATCATCCTCAAACTGATGGACAATCTGAGCGCACCATTCAAACTCTTGAAGATATGCTTCGAGCATGTGTCATAGACTTCAAGGGAAATTGGGACGCCCACCTACCATTAGTTGAATTTTCGTACAACAACAGCTTTCAAGTATCGGCATGGCACCTTTCGAAGCCTTATAGGGTCGTAAGTGCCGATCTCCTGTATGTTGGCACGAAATTGGGGAAGCTCAAATCACTGGTCCAGAATTGATCCAAGAAACCACAGACAAGATCCATCAAATCCGAAACAATCTTCTAGCGGCTCAGAGTCGTCAAAAGAGTTATGCAGATAAACGACGGAAGTCTTTAGAGTTTAACATTGGTGATCATGTACTTCTAAAAGTATCACCGTGGAAGGGAGTAGTTCGTTTTGGTCAAAAAGGCAAGCTAGCACCACGCTACGTAGGACCTTTCAAGATACTCGAAAGAGTCGGACCTGTAGCTTACAAGCTTGATCTACCAGAAGAACTCAACAGGATTCATCCCACATTCCACGTGTCGAACTTGAAGAAGTGCCTCGCTGATGAAAACCTCCACATTCCTCTGAAAGATATTCAGATTGATGAATCTATGCACTTTATTGAAAGACCAGTAGAGATCATGGACTTCGGAGAGAAACGTCTACGACGAAGTCGCATTCCAATTGTTAGGGTACGCTGGGAGTCGAAACGGGGACCTGAGTTTACTTGGGAACGTGAAGACTCAATGCGTGAAAAATACCCGCATCTTTTTCCTACTACTTCAACTACTTAAATTTCGGGATGAAATTCCTAAAAGTAGGGGATACTGTAACATTTGTCAAAAACGGGTTTCCAAACCCGCTCTGTTTTGTAATCGTATATCAAGTTATAAATGTCACGTTGTGTATTTATGGTTATTTTGGTTTTTAATGATACATTATTAATAAACAAACTAAACTATAAAAATTATATTTGATGAAAAGTGAAAACAAAATAAATAAAAAAGAAATGTTGCTGCCGGGACTCGAACCCGGGTCAGCCGATTTATAAACCCAAAGACTTAGCACACACCCGCATCACCACTCCGCCACTTGTTACTATCTGTCATTTCTAGGAAACAAATAACTTTTATGCGCAAACTCGGTTAAACCAGTTGCGCCAACTGAGAAACGGAAATCGGCAATTCAATCGTCAAATCGTTTGATTACTCGCACATTCACGTTTATAACCGATGAACCGATGATTTTAATCAATTCGGAATTGATTGAACATCAATTTTCAGTATCATCGGTTTTTATAACCGAAATTAATCAAAGTTCAGATTATCTCAACCAAAACCCTTCTCGCGACTCAGAGACATCAGGCAAACATTCCATTTCATTTTCGTCACACTTTCAGACCATCAGAGCGCTTAAATCAACTCGCCAGAAATTTCTGTAAGGTTCGCCGGAAAACCGTATTTGTCCTCAAATCGGTAAGTTCTTCAATACCATCGTAGTCTAACAGTTGTTAAGCTGTTTCTAACTCAAACCATTCTCGAATTCAGGCACCGTTATCAGATAATTCCAGTTCGCCGGAAATTTTCTGGAAATCTTTAATTCCGTTTGTGAAACGGTAAGGACCTTCAATCGCACTACTAACGTTTGTTTATCACTTCAATTCCACGATTGACTAATCAAAATGGTTAATTGTTTGGTTCAGTTGAGGTGCACAAAAACAGAGCCGACGCATTGCCGGAAAACTCTGTGATAAATCATTCCTACGGTATGTTACTTCTAACACCGTCTCTACCATTTCATTTTAGCCTTAAGAATGTTTGTTAATCGTAAAAACAAGAAACGGATTAGTGATTTCAGTCGACTGAAATTTGAATGAAGAAGACGAAGTTAGTTAAGATATAAGTTTATTTAAAACCAGTAAAATGAACGGGTTAGACACACAGTCCAGCGGTGGACTGTGTGCAAAATATACACGCATGTCCCGAGTTCGATCCCTGATACACGCACTTCTTATGTAATAAAATGCCTTTTTGTTTAAAACTAAACCGGGTTAACTCCGTTAGTTATTAAGTATAATAAAAACCGAGATATTAACCAGGTTAGACACACAGTCCAGCGGTGGACTGTGTGCAACACTAAGTCGCACGTCACGCGTTCGAAACCCGTTACTGGCACCGGTTTGTTGAATTAAAATGTTTTTGAAATTAAAAGAATTTTGGTTAAATCGAATTAGTATATAAATATAATTAAAAACAAGATTATTTCGGGTTAGACACGTAGCTCAGTTGGTAGAGCTGCGTGCACGCGTACGGGAGGTCTCGGGTTGGAGCCTCACCTGGCGTAAACCATTCCACTGACCGAACCGGTCAACAAGTCAACGGTCAACGCAAAATAAACAATTTTTTTTATATTTTTATTTATTTAATTTAATTTAAAAATCAATTAAAAATACTTAAAAATAACATTTTTAAAGATAGAAAATAGCCTTAAACTCACAAAAATGTATCTAAAAATTTCATTAAAATCCTTAATAAAATCCACTCATTTACTATATTTTTCCGTTATTATTTAGGTTAGTTATTTCTCGTTGTTCCGCTCATCCAATTCGTGCGCATCTCACCATCTTCAATCCAACGCACCCAATGTGAGTGAATCTTTACAAATTCCCCGTTTAATCACGTTTTGGGGTATATCATGTGTCTTGTTATATATATTATATTTAAACCATTGTGCATACATCATATCATGAACATGTGTATTCAGTTTGTTTCAACTGTTGTGTAGTTATTGTTAGATGTAATTTATTATTTTCAGTACATGCAATTTCATAGGCCGCCGCTCCCCATTGCATTATGAGCGTTGAGCATGTTCCCAATTTCATTATGAGCGTGAACCCGGCGTGCCCACATACGATCGGCTCCGTTTGATTGAGCCTTGATCGCACAGACATTTTCATTTTCAGTACATGCAATACGATCGGCTCCGTTTGATTGCCTTGATCGCACAGTTTCATTTATGTTATTTATCGTATGATGTTGGTATGTTTATGTATGCTATCATATGTTATTGTATGTTATAGTTGTGATTGCTATTGCCACTGCCTGATTATTTACATTTGCTCATTTATGATTATGCACAATTTTTCATTGATAAACTAACAAGTAAACCATTAATAAATGTTTATCTAATAAGGTTCACTCGCCAACTTATGTTGACCCAAAAACCCCCATTTTTACACATGATACAGGTGAACCAGCAGCAGCCAGAAACACATAGGATTGGACTAGAAGAATAAAATGATTTAGAGTTTGGGATTGTTATGTTTGGTTTATTTTCTTTGTATTGTATGGACATGTTTGGATATTTGGAAATGTAACTTTGACTTTAATAAATATGAAACATATTAGTAAATATCATGAGCTTTGGTGATAACCCAATTATGCCCCGACTCTTATTCCGCTGCGGGTCGGGGTGTGACACAAAGTACCAGAAGAATCGGGTGAATCATACTATTCGAACGAAGAGCGGTTCATTGATTCTGAAATGACAGAAAATGAGCAACCTCCCTCTGCTGATTCAGATAAAACCTTTGAAACTGAATCTGAATCGGAATCTCACTTTTCAAAATATAGAGATTCCTTTTGCTACTAACGATCAAAGCTCTTCTTCTGACAGTTCAGAAACGGATGTCCCTGCTGAATCACTCGCCCCCTCTGAAGAATTCGCCAAGCAAAATGATTTGAAATCTAATAAAAAGAAACGAAGAACATGTAGATCCAAAAAGAAGAAAACCAAACAGGCACCTCAGGCTACTGAAAAGGTTATTGCTGATTTAGTTCCTCATTTTGAGAAATTGACTCAGCAGCCCCAAACTGAATCTGTTAAGCCATCCGCTGAACAGGAATCAATCAAAATTTTTCCTAAGTCTACCAAATCCAAACTATCTAATTCAAATCATAAAACTTACAAGTGTGCTGATGGTTGTAAGCAAGTTACAGCCAAGACTAAGACCTAGGGCGCCAGCCGCTAGTACCAGCATGCAAGAAACTGCTAGACAAGCTGCCTAGAATTTCCTAGGCTGAACGGACTGTCTTCTTCCATAAGAGGTAGACCTGTTTCTACTGCGGTCCTCCCGGGCATGTTGCACGAAACTGTCAAAATGCATTTATGCCTTTCAACGCCATATCTTCAAATCCAATCTTGTCGGATTTAACAGTTTAAGTATTTTTGAAATAAAGAAGACGAAGTGAGTCGGTGTTTAAATGAAATTAAATTGGTATATACATCGGGTTAGACACACAGTCTAGTGGTTGGACTGTGTGCATATAAGGTCAAGGTCCCGGGTTCAAACCTGTTTTGTGATCCGATCCTTTGAAATAATAAAACCTTTTTATAAAAGCTTATTTCTGAAACATGTAAGAAGTGTATAAAAGATATAAAAATCTTATATCCAACGGGTTAGACACGCAACCCAATTGGTCGGGTTGTGTGCACACGAAACAACAGACGCGGGTTCGAGCCGGTTCCATCACATGATTCCTATAACCTACCAAACCTTTTTAATAAATCAGAATATAGTTTGGTTCAATAAGTGTATAAAGTTAATAAAAATCAGATATATTTCGGGTTAGACACGTAGCTCAGTTAGTCGAGCTGCGTGCATGTAAGCGAGAGGTCACGAGTTCGAATTCCACACGCTGCCTAATGTCTGACCGGTCCGATTTAAGGGGAAAATATATTTTTTAATAACTAAAACCTTTAATTAAATTCCCTAAAAATATATTTTTATATATTAAATTTTATTCAAATCAAAATATATATAGTAATAATAAATCAATTTAAATAATTTAATAAATAACAAGTTAATTAAAAAATACTAACTTCAACCAAAAGAAATATATTTTCATCTAAACTACTATGTGAATGTTTAGGTTAGCCATTATCATCGTTTGACATCCCAATCGTGCGTAATCTTTGTCGAATCGTAATCGCACCCACTGTGAGTGAATCTTAAAACTCCCCTTTTATGTCATGCTTTTGGGGTGTATCATGTGTCGCTTTTGTTTATCTCACTAATTCAAAGCTCGTGCTATTACCATTATGTGATCTAACGTGCTATGTGATATTGTTGTTTATTGTTATTTGTGTATACATTTTATTACAGTAAGCTCTCACTTTAGGCCCATTTGTTCCCCGTTACTTACGGGTGGAGCGTCGCGTTGCCTAATATATTAGATTGGCTCCGTTTGATTGAGCCTTGATCTCGCAGCACATCGCTTATCGTGCTCACATGTACATTACTAGTTGATTGTGTGGTTTCTGATTTAGATCACATATACGTTTCTCGTATTTGGGTAATGCACATTTTATTAAAATAATAAACATATCATTTTTTAATGATTAAATAGGATTCACTCGCCAACTTATGTTGACCGAAATCTCTATTTTTACACATGATACAGGTGAACAGGTTTGAAGCAAGGAACACATAGGACATGAGCCTTAGAAGAAAATAAAACGTTATTTGAAAGTTTTGTTTAGAACATTTTGTGTTTGTATGGATTATGTGTTGATTGGAATATTTCATTTAAATTTGAAATAATAAATATGAAACTTTTATAATAGTAAATATCATGAGCTTTGAAGATAACCCAATCATGCCCGACTACCATGTCCGCTGCGGGTCAGGGTGTGACAGATTGGTATCAGAGCTTGTGACTATAGGGATATATGATAGGTTATTAGACCCTTAGAGCCTATACTATAGTTAAATAGAATTTAATTGCTTATGTGTTAAGTTGGTTACATGCAAACTTTTGACATTTACTTGTATTACATTTCCCTCACACACAATTTCATGCAAGCACTTTACTTGCTATATGATTTTGAGTGACATTCAATGTGTTGTAAATATTGTCAACATAACATGTACGCATATATTATCGTCATAACGCACGTCTTGACTCTCACATATTTAAAAATTTGCTTGCTTTTCTTTTAATTTGTAAGTTTTCTATTTTCAATCTCATCAAAGTGAGTTCTACAAAGGGCATGTAGTGACTGGAAGGGTACAGGTACCGGTAGTCGAAACGTCTTGTCTAGGATTGGCATTCGTATAAATCCAAAATAACGGACCAGTTTGCCTACCTGGGGGCTAACGATGAGAGCACGAAGGACCTATTAGGCCAAAGCATGCCACACCAAACGTCGTGTGAACTAACCCCACTTTGAGTTGTCACTATATCTACACTAGGACACCTTCCGGCCTTACACCTCGCAATCGATTTTCATTTGGGTGGTGCGAGTGTTAACAGGCCAAAACCAATGTGAATCCTACAAAGCCCAGTAGTCATGGGGCTCACATGACTACATAGGCCAAGTGTGGGGGACATATGGGGGCCCAAACATGAGCAAAGCCCAAGACATCCTATGGATGTAGTGGATTTATTTTCCCATTTAGTTTGTGAAGGTTTTTTTCTAAACTCTGCACGACACACGTGATACCTATACGCCAAACTCATAATCTCGTTACGTATTTCCTGTAGATGTCTTCTAGGCACTCTCGTGGAGGTAGGAGATCAGGAAAATCCGTCGAGCGCATGGCTGCTCAAATAGCCCAACAAATGGCCACCGTGATTCCCGATATCGTAATTCAAGTACAACAAGCTCTCGCCACTAACCCTGTCAACCCAATCAACCAGGAGAGACAGAATCCTGCCCACCCTCCTACAAACACCACCAAGTGCACTTACAAGCACTTCAACTCATGTGACCCTCCAAAGTATGAAGGAACTGAAGGGGTAACTGCTCTCCACCGATGGTTTGAAGAGATGGAGAGTACTTTTCTCAATTGTAACTGTCCCAACGACCGTAAGGTTCGTTATGCTACTGGTCGTCTGTATGTAGTAGCACTCACTTGGTGGAACGCCGAAAAGGGCAGAAGAGGCGCCAAAGCCGCAGTAGCCCTAACTTGGGAACAAATTCGAGAGCTTATGACAAGACGCTTCTGCCCAAGAAGCAAAATTAAAAAGCTGGATGATGAATTCTATTTTTTGAAACAAAAAGAGGGAGATCATATAACCTACAACAAGAGGTTTCTCGAGTTGAACCAAATGGTTCCAAATTTGTTCACTCCCCTCTACCGTCTGATTGAGCACTACATTCGTAGCCTACCTTTGAAGATTCAGGACTCTGTGATGAGTACTACGCCTGCAACTTTGGAAGCAGCAACGGAGCTAGCTACTGAGCTCACCGAAAACCGCATCAGGAACACAAATATCAAAGATGAGAAGAAGAAAGATAAAACACCAACCGAAAACCCTAAACCAACTCAAGTTGTATCCTCTTCTCGATTCACTGGCAAGAGAAAGCGAAATGGGAAGAATTTTGCCGTCACTCAAACTAATCAGCCAACTCTACACAACCAACCCATTGCAGCCAATTCACCTGAAATGCAATCGATGCCAATACCATCACCCTCTTGAGAACCCATGTCTCAACTGCACCGGGTGTGGCCGAGTAGGCCATACAATCCAAACCTGCCGCTCACTTCAAAGACAAGCCCGCAACCACCCTCAAGCCCAAACCAACAACCAAATGGTGAGCCGAGTACCTTACCAACAACCACTAATGTTACCACCTGCTCAACCCATAGCCCAACCCTTCTACCAACCTAACTACCCATGATGCCACACGTCAGAGCTTGCTTTAATTGCGGTGATCCAACTCATTTCCGTAACACCTGCCCGCGATTAGTGAACATCATCAACGCACAGGCCCAAGCTAACCCTGTGAACCAAGTCAATCCGCCAGCAAGAGGTAGTGCTTATAACTTCAACGCCAATTAGACTAGAGCGGATAACAACGTGGTCAACGGTACGTTTCTCATTAACGATAGCTATGCATCTATTATATTTGACACGGGCACGGATAAGAGTTTTGTGTCCTTAGAGTTTGAGTCTATTCTTGGTTTACCTCGTGTTAGTCTAGCCGAATCATTCACAGTGGAAGTAGCAGACGGTGAACCTATTACGTTGGATTCTATCATTCGCAACTGCACTCTAACTCTTAATGATCATGATTTTCCAATTGATCTCATTCCCATGAAATTGGGAAGCTTCGACGTCATCATTGGTATGGGCTGGCTCAGTCAGCATCATGCCGAAGTTGTATGTTATGAGAAATTCATTCGAATTCCACTCGATGACGGCCAAACTCTTCATATTTTTGGTGAAACCCCATCCAAAGGACTCAAGTTAATGTCGTGCCTTCAAGCTCGAAATTATCTTCACAAGGATTACATAGCATTCTTAGCCCACATTGTCAAGAAATAAGACAAGAAGAAGAAACTTGAAGATATTCCAATTGTTAGAGATTTTCCGCAAGTCTTCCTAGACGACATCTCAGGACTTCCTCCTATGCGAGAAGTCAAATTTCGAATTGATCTTGTACCTGGTGCCACTCCAGTTGCAAAATCTCCATATCGGTTAGCCCCATCTGAAATGCAAGCGTTAGTTAGTCAACTGCAAGAGCTGACTGACAAAGGGTTCATACGCCCTAGCTCATCACCTTGGGGTGCGCCAGTTCTTTTTGTTAAGAAGAAAGATGGAACTTTTCGAATGTGCATCGACTATCGAGAGCTCAACAAACTGACCATCAAGAATCGCTATCCTTTACCACGCATTGACGACATTCTGGATCAACTTCAGGGTGCCACCTGTTTCTCAAAATCGATCTTCGTTCTGGCTATCATTAGCTTAGAGTACGTGAAGAAGATATTCCAAAGACTGCCTTTCGAACTCGCTACGGTCACTATGAATTCATGGTTATGCCTTTTGGCTTGACCAATGCTCCCGCCATTTTCACGGATCTAATGAATAGGGTGTGCAAACCCTACCTCGATCATTTCGTCATTGTATTTATAGATGATATTCTCATTTATTCCAAGACTAAGTCAGATCATGAGCGACATCTTCGACTTATCCTAACACTTTTGAAAACAGAAAAGCTTTACGCAAAGTTTTCAAAATGGAATTCTGGTTAAAGGAAGTTCAATTCCTTGGTCACATCGTCAACGAAAAAGGAATTCATGTCGACCCTGCAAAGATCAAAGCAGTACAGGAATGGCAGGTGCCACGCACTCCTACAGAAGTTAGATCATTCCTCGGCTTAACTGGTTATTATCGACATTTTATCACCAATTTTTCTCGTATTGCCTTACCACTCATGACCTTGACTCATAAGGGCAAGCCCTTCGATTGGGGGCCCAAAAAAGAGGAGGCTTTCTAAACCTTGAAACAGAGTGATGCACCTATTCTCACTCTCCCTGACGGTTGTGATGACTTTGTGGTCTATTGTGACGCATCAGGGCAGGGGCTTGGGTGTGTCTTAATGCAAAGGGGTAAGGTGATAACCTATGCCTCAAGGCAACTCAAAGTCCATGAAAAGAATTACACCACTCATGACCTTGAACTCAGAGCAGTCGTGTTCGCTCTAAAGATATGGAGACATTATCTCTATGGTACAAAGTGTGAGATTTACACTGACCACAAGCGCCTTCAACATATCTTCAATCAGAAAGAGTTAAACATGAGGCAACGACGATGCGTCGAACTCTTGAATGATTATGATTACGAAATCCGTTATCATCCTGGTAAAGCCAATGTCGTAGCAGATGCTCTTAATCGGAGAGAATATGCTAACTCCATCCGCCTATTGTGTTCTCAAATCGTAACCGACCTTCAAAGATGCATTCGTGAAGCTCAACATACCTCTATCACGGAAAATGATTTGTGAGATGAATTATCTTTTGCAGCTGAAACCAACTTGAATTCATGTCCGATGGCATTCTTTATTATCTAAACCGTATTTGGGTACCTGATCGTGACAATCTTCGCACATTTCTCATGAATGAGGCCCACAAAACACGATATTCCGTACATCTAGGTGCTGATAAGATGTATCAAGATCTACGATACTCTTAATGGTGGCCTGGAATGAAAAAGGATATCGTTGTCTTTGTCTCCAAGTGTCTCACCTGTTCGAAAGTTAAAGCCGAGCGTCCAAGACCCTCAGGTTTACTTGTTCAACCCGAAATACCAGTTTGGAAGTGGGAAAATATAACCATGGATTTCATAACTGGGTTACCTCGCAGTACTAGTGGGCAAGATATGATATGGGTTATTGTCGACCGCCTTACCAAATCTGCTCATTTTATCTCGATCCGCGAAGATTACAAAAATGAGAAGTTAGCTCGTATTTACATTGATGAAATTGTATGCCGACACGGTGTGCCTTTGAGCATCATCTCAGATCGAGATGGGCATTTTACTTCACGAACATGGTAAGCCGTACAATCAGCGTTAGGCACTCGCTTAGATCTCAGCACCGCCTTTCATCCTCAAACTGATGGTCAATCTGAGCGCACCATACAGACTCTTGAAGACATGTTACGATCATGTGTAATCGACTTCAAGGGCAATTGGGATACTCATTTACCATTGGTCGAATTCTCATACAATAATAGTTACCATTCGAGCATCGGTATGGCTCCTTTTGAAGCACTATACGGTCGTAAGTGCCGATCACCTGTATGTTGGCACGAAATCGGTGAAGCACAGATCACTGGACCAGAATTAATCTAAGAAACAACCGATAAGATTCTTCAAATCCGCAACAATCTTCTAGCAGCTCAGAGTCGTCAAAAGAGTTACGCTGACAAACGACGAAAGCCGCTCGAGTTTTGTGTTGGCGATCAAGTACTTTTGAAAGTATCCCCATGGAAGGAGTTGTTCGATTTGGACAAAAAGGCAAGCTAGCACCTCGCTATGTTGGACCTTTTAAAATACTCGAGAGAGTTGGTCTTGTAGCCTACAAGCTTGAATTACCTGAAGAACTCAGCAGAATCCATCCAACGTTCCATGTCTCTAACTTGAAAAAGTGCATTGCCGACGAAAACTCCATATACCGCTAGAAGATATTGAAATTGACGAGTCAATGCATTTTGTATAGCGACCTGTAGAAATTATGGATTTCGGTGAGAAACGTTTAAGACTAAGTAGGATACCGATTGTCAGGGTTCATTGGGAGTCGAAACGAGGACCCGAGTTTACTTGCGAACGTGAAGACTCAATGTGCGAAAAATACCCTCATCTCTTTCAAAATAAACCTACTACCACTTCAATTTCGGGATAAAATTTCTAAAAGTATGAGATACTGTAACATCTGTCGAAAAATGGGTTCTAAAACCCGCACCACTTTTGTAATCAAGTTTATCTCTTTTTGTTACACATTTATGTTAAGCGTTTAAGGAATTCGTTATATTATTAGTATTAAATAATAAATAATAATAAAGATAATAATAATAATAATAATATTAATAACTAAAATATAAATTTAATAGTGATAAAACCAAAAATAACAAAAAGGTGTGGACCACGGGTATCGACCCGGGTCTCCACCCAAACCAAACATACAACACACCACTACATCACTCGCCCACATCTGATATATCTCCAAACCAAATATTCTTTATATCAAAAAAACTCTTGAAACCAAACTCAAAACCCCGCCCAGTAATGGCTGAAATCATCAAGTCAATCATCAATTCCGTTTTCTTTACAAATTAAACCATTGAAACCTTTTTCTAATCGTGTCTTAGACTCAATCATCGAGTCAACAACATTCAAAACGGTTATACAATTATCCCGCCATTAAATTTTTACCGAAACTCATGAAACCGAAAATTTAAACCAAGCTACTGCCTTACTCTATAAATAGGAACTTCAGAACTTAATTAGAACACACCTACACTCACAAGGAATCTTGATCCATCAAGGAAATTATGTCAAGACGTTCTTGCCAAATTCAAGCTTACAGATTCAAAGCCTATGGCTTCGCCTATCACTGAACGACCTCTGTTGAATGAAGACGCATAAGGAACACCTGTCAATCCAACTATGTACTGGTCTATGATCGGTTCACTCATGTATCTCATGGCAAGTCGACCAGACATCATGTTTGCCGTTTGCCAGTGTGCTCGATACTCGGCTACTCCTAAACTCTCTCATTTACATGCTGTTAAAAGAATTTTTAGGTACCTCAAAGGGGCACCGTCACTGGGGCTCTGGTATCTAAAAATCCTGAATTTGAACTGTATGCTTTCTCTGATAGTAATCTTGGAGGTACAGACAGGGACATGCAATCAACTTCAGCTGGATGCCGATTCTTGGGAGATAGATTGATCCCTTGGCAATGCAAGAAGCAGCAGATGGTCTCGCTTTCTACAGGGAAAGTGGAATTTGTCACAACATCAGCGTGCTGCTCCCAAGTTTTATGGATGCAACACCAGCTTGCGGATTACGGTTTGACTCATGTAAACACAACAATTTATTCTGATAATAATGCCGCTATCCATATTGTCAAAACCCTGTTTTTCACTCCAAAACCAAGCACATAAACATCAAAATTCATTTTATTCGGGATTGCTATGAAAAGGGGCTCAGCAAATCCACACCGATGCAAATGTTGCGGATTTATTCACGGAACCTGTTAGCAACACGCGTTTTCAAGTGCTTGTTGATCTTCTCAAAATGATATGGTTTTCTACCTGAGCATCCTTTATCCTTTCAGCTTAGTTTGTTTTCACTTTCTTTTCCTTTTGTTTGCTTTGTAAATTTGTTCATATATATGCACAATTTTAGGGGGAGAAAAATCACAAAAATACAAACACATTTGAAAAATTACAAAAACACAAAAACATTAAAATTTAGAAAATGACAAAAATAGTTTCAAACAGTTTTGCAATGATTGGGAAATGAAATGATTTCTTGTGATAAAGGTTTTGGCTAACACATGTAAGGTGTTGTAGCTGGAACAACTTAGATCGAAAGCGATATGTTGATAGGCTTAGAGCTTAACCGGATATTATAAGCTAAATGATATAAACATAAAGAACTATATATCTAGTGGGTCACACACCATCGGCATATGATTTTATGGTCTTAAATACTGTGTTGATAGTTGGCCAATATTTAAGGTGTTAGGTGTTTATACTGTTGAGTCATATGGGATATCTTGGTTGTCCTTCTGTTGCATCCAGATTATATGCAGACCTAGACACAGCCTGGATATCTTAAAACATCCAAATTTGGACAAAAACCTTAATTGCTCCTAAAAGCAAAATTTGCATCAAAAGGTGTATGTCTCACCTTCGTTGGACACAAAACATTGAAAAGTTTGACTGTACGATGGTGACTACCTGTGATCAATGGTCTAACGTTGTAAAGCTAGGATGATTCCAGTATAAGTTACCAAAACGTCTTAAATCGTTGTGCCTACCTTGATCGCCGGGGTATGTCATGGAGTGGGACACACGGGTATTATAGTATAATATTACCTTAAGCATATGATGAAGCAAAAAGTAGAAGGTTGAGCGCTAGGTTTAAATGGACAAATACATTGCAATCGCTTAGACCGGTCTGACCAAGCTCACACTAAAAAGTGTTCCTTAGTCTGCCTGTAAACGATTTGATCCCATAGCAAAACTGTGTATATGCTGTATTGATTTTGTTTAAATGCTTGGTTTATTTTTGTACATTTGGTAAAGCATGTTTGGTTGCTCGGTTAGTTTAAACTATTGATTTTTGAGTTAGATGATTTATGTCAAGGGGTATTGGACTGGCCTACTGAGTTTTGGAATTGGGCTTAATCCAATAGAATTCATGAAAATTTTGAAATTGAACATTCTTGGGCCCATTATGGTACTGTTCCGGATTGGGCCTTTTGACCCATTCTGGATAGGCCCATTGACCGAATTGGGACCCTCCTCCTTTGACCGTTTCGAACTGGTTACTGTTCCGGATTGGGCCCACATAACTTTGACCAAGCCCATTCCGGATTGTATTCGAATTGGAAACCGGATGATGTTCAGTTGGATCCGGATTGACTTGGGCCCAAATTCTCAGGCCCAAGCCCATTCCAGAATAGTATATGAGAGTATCATTGTTACATTTCGGATCATTCACTAAAAACATTTCCTTCCGAAATACTCTGATCATCATCCGAATTAGCTTTTCTTCACATTCATCCGAATTACATCAGAATTAGGTATAAAGTGCTTATTAATCATCAAAATTAAATGTTAATATTCAAATATTCATGTAATTAAGCATCTCAGATAAGATTTCAACATATTGTGCATTCCGGACTTCATCTCGGATGAGTATTCAACCGAAATGGATGAACTCGGATTCCATTTCGGATGGCATTCATCTGAGATGATAAGGGTTCATCTGGATTCCTGTTTGAACTCTTTTGATTCTGGATCTTAATGTTTGAACTCTCTGAAATGGTTTTTGAACATTCCGGATTGAGTGTTGAACCTTAAAACTGAACCTTTAAAATGAACCCTCAATTAAACCTCGAACCTGTCAAGTTCATTAATGACCTTTTTTCTTGACCTGCTTATTGATCTGCCAATCAGTTTTGAGCTAATGAGTTTTTGACCTCTTAGTTTGAAATTGACCAGTTAACTTATGTTAACTTGGATATCTGGTTTGATTAGTAAATGTTTTGCTGAGTATGGTTTAATCTGTTGTTCTTCCGACATAAATGGCTGAAGAGGCTTTTGATGCTGTTTTATTGGTAGAAGAGCAATTCCCTAACCAGGCGGGTTATCTGTCGGATCCACCAGCAGAGTTTTTCCGAGAGTTCAAGTTTGGAAAGTTTTCTGAGATGATTGGTCAGGATATCCCAACACCTAAGCCGGTGAATGCTATGGTGGCTGAAGAACATTATATACCGGTGGTAGAGAAAGAGATTGAGATTGAAGATTTAGTTTCTGATGAGAATACTGATGAGGAAGAAGCTCTGTTGGAATCTATTATAGAATCTGATGTTCCTCCGATTCCAGAGCTACAAGAGCTTACTACTGAGAACTTAGCAGCTCTTATTGCACATCTGAAGGAGATTCAGGAGCAACAAGGGAATCCTCCTCTCATGTTGCCTCATTCTGATATCCTAGTTGCTGAAGCTGATACAGCTGAAGATGTTAAAGAAGAGGAAGTACCATTATTGAAAAAGTGATGAAAAGAAGCAACCGAAGAACCCATTCATACAGAAGTCCAGTTACAAACCGAAGCTCATATTGATGATACTAATGAATAACCGATCACTGTTACATCCTCGGTCACTGTATCTTTGACCGATACTTCCACCATTGAGCCTGTTACTGCTAAAGAACCGACAGTTCCTCTTGTTGCCACTCAGTCTACTGTCGTGTCCATTCCTGTTGAAGCTGTACTCAAGATTACGGATTTTGGTGGTTTTAGTGGTAGTTATGCAGGTGCTGGAGGCTCGGGTGCAGGGGGTAGTGGTTCTGGTGGTGGTCAGGATGAAGATACTGAGTATTTGAGATGATCTGAAAAGAGATCATTTGAATTCAGCGGAGTTGATAGTGATGAGGAAGATGTTGATGTAGTCGATCTGAAGAAGAGGGTGGTAGTGCTCGAGCAGGAGGTTATTATTAAGGATGCACAGATAGCTTCTCTACAGACTCGATTAGATGCGCATGATCAGACGATATACCAACTTCAGGGTGATGTTTCGTTATTGATGACTATGGTTTTCGATCTGAAGGCGAAGTTGGAGAATAAGTTTGGACGTGAGTTTTCTGATCCAGTTGATGATCCTATGAATGTTGAACATCGTCATCAAGCTGCTGAAAAGAGAGAAGCTGACAGAATAGCTGCTGAACAGCTCGCAGCTGACTGTCAGGCTGGATTAGATGATTATTTGAGCGATCCAAAGAGAAAGTTTACTGCGAGTCAGAGAAGGCAACCTGCTCCAAAGAAGAAACAAATGGTTTTGATGAAGAACGTCGATGTAAATCCGTTGGATAAGAACTTTCAGTTGAAGGATCCTACTAATCAGTCTGATAGATTTGTCATGGAGCTTGGATCTAGCTATTACCAATAGGTTGGGAATAAGTCACGTGTGCTGAGCTGGAATTATGATAATGTTAAGAAGATGTGGTTGATTGTTCGACAGGATGGTACACGTGAATATTACTCCAAGGAGTCCCAGTTTGAGACGTGGACGAAAGTTGCATTGACTGATCTTCTAAGCGCTCCGTATACCGATACTGATATGACTAAGCGTGGTCCAGGGTGGAGATTTTTTAAGAAGCTAGAACAGGAGGCGAAGAATGGATTCAAAACGATGAAGACAACTGAACCGTATCTACGGGCAGCTAAAGGTGTTAGAGATGCGAGAACTGGTAGAAGGTTTAAGTCTGTGATGTGGCCTCCGACTGATAAGGAACTAGTGATACCAGTCGCTCCAACATTCCCAAAGGCATTTTAAAGAATTTTAACTTTTGGATGTATGATCCAAAGGTCGGGAATGTGGCGATTGTGACTAAGGAGAAAGCCTTTCGCGTGAACGATGTGGTTGATTTAGTGAGCTTTCACGATGAAGACCTGCAGGTTCTAGCAGCGAATCAAATTCAAACAACAAAGTTGTATCATAGCTGGCAGAATGGGAGTTGATGCGTTACCAAAGGATTAATCGCCTAATGTTGTAAACCTAGGGGAGATTGTTGGGCCCCTAGCTGAAAGGTTTACACATTAGTGTTGCATTTTGGGCTAAGGGTGAAAGAATGGGCTTCCTAGAGCCTTATGGGCCTAGGGTTGTAATTAGTGGGCTTTGAGATTAGTATAAATACATGTGTTAGGGTTAGTATTTTTGTTGCTTGTCAGTTTGTTATTCAGTTATCTTGTATCAGACACCATTCGGTGTATGCAAGTTGATTAATCAGAGATTGTTCTTGTTCTGTTCATCTAATCTTTATTTCCGCAATCGATTAGTTGTTGTGATACTGTGTAAAGATCCGAAATCAGGGACTTGCAGATAAGACTTACAAAACTTTTAGTGTCCATACAAAATCTTCAAAGTTAACTAATAGCCTATGTTAACATTCGATAAGACTTTACCTACATCAGTTACCTACTCTAACAATGCGCCTTCTTTTAAATAAAATCAAAGACCCCAACCGAATTTTTGTGTACCACCACTATATCCCAACTGGGTTTTTGTGTGCAACCACCAAAAGGTGGCTTGCAGTACACAAAAAAATCGGTTGGGGATTTTCAGTTCCATTAGCTTTCTTGTTACATCTTTTTTGCTATGAAAAGTTGAGTTCTTCATCGCATGACTTCTCCCTTCAGCCAACTATATTGTTCATTGCAGGGCTACTCAGTCAAGCTAGTTACCTCGTTGATTCCATATCCAAACATGTAGTTTCTTTGGCGCAAACTTTGCTTGACCAAATACAAAATTAACATACCTTCAACATGGCCATTTTTTAGACTAATAATTGTATATATGACCGAACAAATAACTATTATGCTTACATTGAGTTAATGCTACTTTTTTGTAGAATGGTTGTGCGGGGTACGACCCATACCTATACATGATAACACATTGCTGATAGCTTTTCAAATAGTGGGTCTGAATTTATCAACTTTTCCATTGTCAAAGTTTGAACACAACTGTGACCAAAACAATTAGTAAATGTTAGATCAACATAGCTAAACTTACAATTGTCAACGCACAATAATCCCCCGTAAAGTTAAAGGGTAGTCATAAAAAACTCATTGTATACAAAAAAGAAAGTATCGAAAAGCAGCAAATCAAAACATATGACCACTAACGAACAACAACGTTTCTCATTTAACACAATACAGACTTAGAGGCTTAGCTCACCGGCTGCAACAGGCGGCTTCAAGGAAGCCACCTTCATTGCCATGCCAAGATAAAGAAGTCTTCATAGCCTTTCGATAGTGTACTTATTGTAAACACACAAGTTTACACTAAGCAAAAAACAATGAATTAGAAAAAGGTCTCAAATGAGACTGTCCTCATCATCATCGACCACGTACGTCCACAAAACCAAACAACCCAAAATTGTCACATCCCGACCCGCAATGGATTTTTGATTGGATCATGATGATTGTCCAAAACTTATAATACTATTATAAGTTTAAATATTTAATCATGTCAAAACTAAAATGCCACATAATATATAAGCTTCAAATTATTCATACAAAATTCAAAGTCATGAAACATAACATAAAATTCAATTTATTTGTCTAAAGCATCTCCTGCGTGTCGGTATCCTCATTTTGTCGCACCCTATTTTCTATATCATGCGTAAATTTATTTTGGGTCAACATAATGTTGATGAGTAAATCTATCTTTAAATAATTGATACCCGAAAATAAATCCGTCGTATAATGCGCATTTTGCGCATTATTGACCGAAACTTTGACTCGTCACTACGACTAGTAACATGGTAAATCAGTAGGCATGATCGCTATGGATCATAACCATCGTGATTACGATCACGTTGCAAAGTTCAATTGAACTTTGTCTTGACCAATTTATGGTCAAAGTTGAAAGTCAAACATTGTTTGACTGTTAGCTTGAAATAGCTAAAATAAATGAAACAAGACAAGGGGAGAGCACTTACTTGTGTTGATGAACACTTCAAGAGCTCCAATGCAATTCAAGTGTTAGAGTAATGATTATAATATATAAACAACAACAATAATCCATAAAAACCAAAGGAGATAATGCGATCATGAGAATATGCAAATAAAGCGATAATGTGACTATGCTAGAGTCAAGCCCCAAAGAGCGAATCTAATGATGGTGGGGATACCAAGCTACAACCCACGGTCGTGGGAAACTGGTGAGCCAGTGGATCCACAAGACGTGCTAGAATACAATTGACTATGACTTCATATAAATAAATAAATAAACCACAACTCCACAAACACGTAATTTACACATTGACTTTGCATGTTATGATTGAGGTGAAAAAATATGTGAATATATGAAACATGATTCACCTCAAAAGTTTGAATGTAAAAAGGGGAAAGAGTTAGATCTACTCAAAGTTTTGCATTTATTTGATCCTTTGATTAACCACACGAATTTGGGGGAAAACTCCAAAAGACAATGTTATCCTAAAATATAAATAACAAAAGTACTAAACAACCATTTCCATAACAAACTACAAAATAAACCATATGATTTGGGGGCTTTTGTATATCCAAAAATTATATATAAGAATTCCAACATAAATTAATATTTGAAACTAAATGAATAAATGTGACAAGTTTGTAACAATATAATAAAAATATTTATGCCATAATATATATATATATATATATATATGTATATGTATATATATATTATAGGCTAAGTCTAGAAGATCATCACCAACTTAACCAATTAACCTATAATCTAGTCTATTGATTAATAACACAACTATAAATTCCCAACTTAACCAATTAACCTATAATCTAGTCTATTGATTAATAACACAACTATAAATTCCCAGATCGTGAAAAATAAAATAATAAGGCAATTTATTAAGAAAATAACAATTTATGTCATTATATGTGGAAAATATCAAGTTAAAAAAGACATTATACTAATACCCCAGGTATTTTTCATTCACAGTAGGGGTTCACCCTTAGAGTGTTACTTAAAGTTTGAAATTTTGCTTTAGATGTTTAAGTACGTTGTTTCAACCCCTTCTACGAGAGTAAGGGTTATTGTGTAACTTAAATATGAAATTTTGGCTTGACTAGTTGTTCAAGTACTTTGAAATAAGACACTATACTAATACCTCGGGTATTACTTCTTTGTTCACAGTAGGGGTTCACCGGGTTCACCCTTAGAGTGTTACTTAAAGTTTGAAATTTTGCTTTAGATGTTCAAGCACATTGTTTCAACCCCTTCTACAATAGTAAGGGTCAGAGTGTAACTTAAAGTTTGAAATTCTGGCTTTAGTAGTTGTTCAAGTACTTTTGAAATAAGACAGTATACTAATACCCGGGGTATTAGCTCTTTGTTCACAGTAGGGGTTCACCCTTAGAGTGTTACTTAAAGTTTGAAATTTTTCTTTAGATCTTTATAGACATTAATTCTGTAGAGCCATTAAATTGAGTAGGTTTATGCTTGTCTTTATCCAACACACTTACAAGTTATTGGATCTAGCTTTTCTAGTGATTTGGGTTAGGTCATGTGGGCCAACTTATATGTTTGGTAGTACTTAATATTGGTCTAGCTAGTGATCATGTGTGGGCTTGTTTAGAATAGTGTGTGGTTTGGGCTTAGGCCGGAGTTGTAATAGGGTTCCCTTATGTGATATAAATAGGGTTCCTAGGTCATTTGTGGTGTTGCTTGTTCATCAGAATTTCGTAACCTAGTTCATTGTACCAGACGAGGTTTTCTCGTGTGCAATCAATATCAGATCTTGTTCTTGTTCTTGAGACTTTCAATTATTTTTCGCATCTTTGATTGTTTGTAGTATCCTATGAAGATCTCTGGACTTATAATTGGTATCAGAGCCTAAAAAGTCTTTCGAAGGCTTAGTTTTTCTGGATATTACTTAAAGAACAAGAAGAAAGGCGTGATCAGATTCGAAGAACAATCAAGAACACATATTAAGGTTGTTGATTGGAAAAACAGTTCAAAATTCGTGTTTTGATCTGCTTTGGAAGTCTTTGGTGTGCGGTTGCATGTTTGTAGGAATTATTGGTAGAAAGAATCAACTGAAATTGAACTTCAAATCAATTCCTTGATTTTCGGGATTTAACTTTTTGATTGGTATAAAAAATACAAGTGTACGGGATCATCAAATATATCTGTGTACGGGTTTAGCTGGTGTGCGGCCTAGTTTTGCTATGTGTGACCTAGGTGTGCAACATACGTGTGCGACCTGATCTGGAATATTGTTAGTGTGCGACTCAGATTGTAGGTATGCGACCCGAATTCATAGTGTGCAACAAGACTTTAAGTGTGTAGTTTCAACTAACTGAGTGTGCGACCCAATCAATTGTGTGCGGTCCAACAGTTAATGTGTGGTCCAAATTACAAGTGTACGGCCCAAGAAAGTTAGTGTGCGATCCAACTAACAGCGTGCGACCCACTTTGGAGTGTGCGGCCTCATTGTGTGCAAAGGTGGAATTTTAACCGGCTGACGTGCATGGTTTTAAATGTATTTAAGCGCGGAATTTGATCTGCAAACAATCTTGGCAAATCGATTGCACGGTTAGACTCGTGTGATTTTTAGGGAAAAAAGGCATGAAAATTCCAAAAAATTGTTTGGACATTATATATCGTTGGACTCAAAATTTCGAGACGAGTCTAACGATACAATTTGGTAAAACAGGTTTCGGTTAGTTTTTGAACCGTTTTAAAAGTCCGGTTTGGTAAGATAGACATTTCTGGGGGATCATAGTAAATTTTTGGGGGATTGCAGTTTTGTTACTTAGAAATGTCTTCTTAGAGTGATGTGTTTGAGTAGAAACTTGAAGATTTTAGCTACTTTCCTGGTGAATCAGTAGAAGCATTAAATGGCAGTTTTGCTGAACTGCTCTCTGTATGAAGAAGCAGAAATTATGGTGTCTGCTTTTATGAGCAACAAGAAGCTTCTAGATGCTCTTAAAAGGATTCCAGATCAGCCCAAGAATAGCTGGTTTAGGAATGTGAATCAGATCGTCTTGACAACCAACTGATATAAAATGAAGCTAGATGAGTTGATCGCACTCATCAAATCATATGATAAGGCTCAAGCCAACACATCTGTTGTAGTTTGCTTATCCACTCCTGCTGATTTATTGCCGAATTCAGAATCAAGTTGTTGTACAGGTATTCAGATTCATGACTTCACTCCCACTCCAGCTGAGGTATGCATAGATAATATTTGCCGTACTACTGCCTGTAGGGCAAAAGTAAGTGGCTATAAGAACATGCTAACTCATTAATTATGCAACTGCAATCATCCAAATCTGATTTATATCAGGAAATAATGGATACAAGGATATGGTGGAGGCACAAAAGTGTGATATCCGATAGTTGCATAAGGATTTGAGTGAGGAGAAATGTAGGCATCTCCATTTTAAAGAACTTTATGAAAAACTAACTGCTGAACTTAATTCTCTCAAATCTAATTTTGAAAATATAGAATTTAATTTTAAAAAATTTGATGTTTCTAGTGTAAAAGTTGAAAACATGATAAATAAGTAGTTACAGTTCAGTAAGAAAGAAGTTAGGAATGAGGTTTTGGGATATGTGTGCATCCCTCCACATACAATCACTCCTATACCTCTATCCTATGATTGAAGAGAAGATTGCAAACTTGCCTGATATGGTACATGGGCGGGCTAGTGATGTCAAGGTTGAGCCAGCAAAACCCTCAAAAGTTAAAATCTCAAAACCTAAAAGGAATGAAACAAAGACAATCGAACCAGCATCTGCACATGTCTTTGTTAAATCAGAGGATGTTTCTGAGCAAACAGAGACATTGAGTTTTGAGAAAAATGAAGAATCGGCTAATGAACTGACTGAGCCAGCTGCACCATTTAACTCCAAATTTGGATCACCTGAAACATCTGATTCTGAGAAATTGGAATCAGTTGAATCTCGTGAATCCAGTTGTGAGTCTTCTGGAACAGCTAGCTCAACTGCAGAGGATTCAGCAGAGCTACTACAAAAGGAAAGTAACTCAAGCTCTGATTTTAAGTGTCTGAACGATACTAATGCTTCTACTTCATGTGCAGATGAGGTAAAAGTAGATGATTGGGTTGAGGGGACTGATGTTATTTGCCAAGAGACTGTTGATGTTTGTTTAAAGACATCAAATTTGTCTGTTAATGCTCCTCCATATGTGAAAAGGGTTGTTTCTGAGCCAGTTTTGAGAGGTCCTTTAAATAAATATGTGCCTCCAAAACCAACAGTTAGAAATGAAAATGCTAAATCTAACACTGTTTTTAGAAAGAAAAACAGTGAATGTACTAATCGTTGTAGACAAGGACACACGAAACAGGGCAGGAAGTTTGAAAAGTCTATAAACAAATCATCCAACATATTCTATAACTCAAATTTATCATCGGTTGGATTGAATAGATCGGTATATGCTCCTTATGTGAAGAAGCAAACATGCTACAACTGTGGCATACCTGGTCACATTGCACCGAATTGCACACATCGTCCCTATGTTCCATATTATACACAGAATCAGAGGGTTACACCATGAAGGTTGAAAAACCTAAGGCAATGATGCATAAGCATCCCAAGGTTAAACCATTTGATGTGTATTAGAATGATGCGAAAGCTAAAAGAAAGCAAGCTTTGAAACCTAAACAAGTATTGAAAATTGATAAGGTTGAAAAGCAAACTTTTTTGCAAAAGGCACCTAAGAAATTAGAAAATCCTAAACAAATTTGAAAAACAAAATGTAATGCAGCAACATTACCAGTCCTTGAATCAAAAGGGGACATGTGCTTACAAGAAGTATCTTATTTTGATGCTTCAGGAAATCCCAGGACCATGATGGCCTGGGTACCAATGTCTTACTGATCTCCTTATTTTTTCAGGCACAACCAAGGAGGAGCTGTTGACAATCCTTGGAATGTTGATAGTGGTTGTTCTGGAGACTTAACGGGTAACATCTCACTGCTGCAAATAGTTGATATATTTCCTTTGGAGGAGATAAGAGATGTATGATAAGATGAGTGAAAAGGTACAATTTAAATTTCGTGCTCTAATCTTAATATTGAGTAGTCTTAAATATAATGATGGAACGGTTAAGCAAAAACAACAATCATATTTTCATTTTCTTTCATTATTCTTTTGTACATGCATTTTCTTAATAAGGTAAATTTGCGCATAAGATTTATGCACAAATTTAGGGTAATAGAGAGAGTTATCTGTATATATGGAGAGAAAAAGAGAAAAAGACAAAAAGAGTTTGTGGCATATTAGGCATTGTTTTATTGGGATACATGAGAAAAAGAGAAAAATCCTAAACAATGCATGTATGGGAAATGAAATAAATGTTCGTGTTAAAGGGTTTGACCAATACATTTAAGCTGCTATATCTGAAAAGACTAGGATCTAGTGTGATATGTCGGTAGGCTTGACGCTCAAAGTGAGAAAAGATACCAAGTGCTATAAACATAAAGAACTATGTACCATGTGGATAACATGTCACACCCCGGATTTCCAACCCGAAATCCAAACACCAGTGGGCCCGGGTGGGGAGTATCGTGACGTAAGTTGATAACATCATTGCCAATTAAACATAGCACAGCGGAAGTCTTGGAGTAAAATTACTATTACAAACCGAAATATTCGAAATCTAAAATAATATACAGGGTCGTAATAGAAGATCCACAGGCGGATCGTAAAATGTACATAGAAAGAATACAAAACCGACTTTAGGCAGATATAAGGATTTACAAGATCCTCTTATTCTCTACCGAGCTACTTCTGGCCTATTTCGTATTATACCTGCAGATTAGCCTTTGGAAGATACGTCAACTTACGTTGGTAAATACACCCAACAGACTCATTTTGAAAACATTAAAAATTATTTTAAGTGCAAACGGCATAAAATCTTTTATTAACTTAGGATTGTTAACCTTGCAATGGACCATGCAATAATAATTTACCGTATCCCAAGCCCTTATAGGGAAAATAAGTTGAGAGTATTTACCTGAGCCAGTCTTCTTCTTTTATTTTTAAATAACTCAGCCGTATACAAAAGTACCAAGTGCAGATAGCATTTACCGAGAAGGCTCTAGTCTGGATTATGGCATAAGCTAGCCAATTAAATACTAACGGTCTTATAAACCGAATAGTGTACATGATCATTACGTATAACGCTTGATTAAACGATGATCGGATAGAATGTAGTTTAAACCCAAAAAGTACTTGACTTGTATAATGTGAGTAAACTATAAACATTCTAGATTTTGAGGCTAAATGACAAGGTTAAACCCGTTACGGTTAAATTCCGTAAAATAGTTACATATATGTAACTATGCGCATAATAGCGATATTGGGTAACCGGATAAGTGATGGACAAGTTCTATATGCCATTATACTTTAAATAAGTTAAGATATCAGTAGGATATCAACTTATATGCCCATTAAGGTTTTAAAACGAAACTATGCCTCATAAGGGCATTTTGGTAATTTCATACCATATAAAAAGAACTTGAATATAATTTAATGTTATAACTATAATTATTCTGGAAAAATACTTTATTTATGACATAATATTAGTAGGATGTCAATTATATGTGTAAATTATCTTTTATGACCAAACTATGCACCGAAGGGGCATTTTGGTCATTTTACACATAGTCTATAAATTATTTGGGATTCTGAGTTTATAACATGTACCTACTATAATTATGTTTAAAATAAGTTTTGAAATCAGTAGGTATCAAGTTTTGGTCAATAAGATGGTTTAAAACCATATTATGCGCCGAAACGACGCTTATGTCGTAAAATGACGTTTTTAAATGATGTTTACGAAAATTGACATTTGGATCAGATTAGAATGTTTAAAATATGTTATTTAATATAACATATCAGTAGATAAATGATTTATCTTGAAGAGATTTGATTAAAACTATTTTATAAGCCACAGGGGCTAAACCGTCATTTATCGACATAGTTTGAGGACTTTCTTGAAAACTCAGTTTATAACTTAGTTTAACATCCCAAATAATCCTACTTATAATATTACATCAATAGAAACTCATTTTCAAGTTCATTACCATTTAAAACCTTGTTTTATGTAAAAAGGACATTTTGGTCAAAGATGGCATAATTATGGAACTTGCGCATAAACTTGGATTCTGATTATGATCATGTAATATAACCGTAGAGGGTTATGCTACATTATATTATGATCATAATTCAACTTTAGATCAATAGGTAACTAATCTAAATCGGGTCAGAATCGAAAGTCAAAGCAGAAGTCAAACTTCGCGACTTTCGGTTGCGAACCGACCTAGAACTGAAATTGACGAGCCGAACATGCTCTTACATGTTCTAATAATTATTACCAACTTGTTTAAGTGGCAAAACAGGTTTCATAACATATATAAGATCAATTTATGATTTTTCCGAAAAATGGCTTGTTTGACTTTTTAATATCATAATTTTGACCCGTCAATTGGTCTAGCAAACGTGATCTTCAGGAGGTGCCCTTTATAGGGACTAACACCTACCTTATTACGATCACTTAGCCATGTTCATTTTGAACAATGGCTGGACCATAATGGTCCTAACCAAAAGTCAAGGCGTTTTACGAAAACGCTTGACTTTTGGCTATAAAAGCCTATAAACGAAAATGCAAGAGCAAGGAATACTTACAAGAGGTTCCTACAATGCAAGAGAACTAAGTTGGATGCTCCTTTCAGCTAGGAACTTCCAGAGGAGGGAGAAGAGTTATGATTTAGAAAGGTGCAAGTTCAAATGGTGAACTTGATCACCTATTTATAGTTGGAGAGCTCAAGGAGGTGAAGCCAGGTGTTTAGGGGTGTAAGAAGAAGCTTACAAGTGTCCCAAAACGTGGCATAGCAGTTTAGAGAAGCAATGGTTTCGGATTAAATGGTTTTGGAGTTTTGCTTGGAGACTAAATAAACTTTCTGCAGC
Source organism: Scalesia atractyloides (assembly GCA_947069175.1). Lineage (NCBI taxonomy): Eukaryota > Viridiplantae > Streptophyta > Magnoliopsida > Asterales > Asteraceae > Scalesia > Scalesia atractyloides. Next base: position 24,617,445 of record CAMTDV010001632.1, read on the forward strand.
AGAGCCTGTCTCGTGGGGCGCGAGGACACAGGCCGGGTCTCTCGCGGCCCGCGACCGCCCTTAATTCAGTTTCAAAATTTGACACTTTGACCCCTGAACTATATAAAGCTTGTAAAAACCATTTTAAACACCTTTTTGGCACTTTTAGTCCTCCGTAGCCAAAACTTGGCATACCCGGGATTATGCCCGGACATTGTCGAGCTCTCGGTTCGTTAAAAGGTCACTCAGAGGTATAAATTAACATGTTGACACTTTTAATCCCTCCATTATCCAACTTTCACATATTTACAAAATTGAACCCTCTCGTCCAACAAATGGCACGTATGAGAGTTAGGACTTCACAAAGGATCACTCAGAGGCTTATTGCAACATGTTGATTCCGATGTCACTCAGAGGCTGGGCATGTTGACATATCAGTCACTCAGAGGCCAAGTTTCAAGCATGTTGACATATCAGTCACTCAGAGGCTAATGATTTAAGCATGTTGACATATCAGTCACTCAGAGGCTATTATTTATGCATGTTGACATCAGTTCGTCACTCAGAGGCTCAACTTGAGCATGTTGACGCCTTTAGTCCTTATTGGTCTTTAATAGACTATATTAAAATACAACACGTGTCACTATACTATGGGACACGATTTTTACAGGGTGTCACATAACATACCATCGGCGTATGATTTTATAGTCTTAAATCTTGCGTTGATAGATAGCCAACGTCTAAGGTTTTGGGTCTTTATGCTGATGAGTTATCCGGGGATATCATGACTGTCCTTTTGTTGCATCCAGATTATATGCAGACCTAGGCACACTCAGGATATTTTAAAAGAGCTAAAAAGAGGCCAAAAACCTTAAAGGAAGATAAACTCAAAATAAGGGAATTCCAATGAGCTAAATACCTGAATTCGTACCAAAAAGGTATTTTCCTAACCCTCGTTGGACACAAATATTGATCACTATGTTGTACGAAAGTACTTACCTGTTCACCAATAGTACGACGTTGTAAAATAAAAAAGATGAACTCAGTATACTCAACCGCTACAATGAATCGTTGTGCTTACCTTGAAAGCGGGGGTATGTCATGGTATGGGACACACGGGTATTATAGTATAATATTATCTTAATCTTATCACGAGGTTGAAAGTTGAGCGCTAGGTTTAAGAGGACAAAACATATTGGTAATCACTTGGACCAGTTTGAATAAGTTCGTACCGAAAAGTGTTCCTTGGTCTACCCGAAAACGATTTTGATCCCATTGCAATTGTAATTGTATGTTATCTGTTGAGTTAATCTCTTTGTTTATTTGCATGTATGTTTATTATCTCATAAGAAAAATAAAAAATAATAATAATAATAAAATCAAAAATCCAAAAATAGAGTTTTTTGTTTATTTTTCTCTAAATTAAAAATTAACCGTTCTTGAAGATTTGGCCGATCATCAAATGTTGAAGGAATTTAAATTGTTAAGTTCGAGTACAAGTACTTGGATGTTCATATGGTACTTTCCTCTGTTGCATAGAAACGTTTACTTATGAGTTTCTGAGCATGTGCAAAACTTGATTTTAATCAAGAAACAGGGGTTGATGAAGATTGAGATGTTGTTAGATGCTGACGAAGCATGAAGCGTCACAACAACAAGGTGTACCTAAGTAAAAAGAATCAGATACGAGTCCTCGTTTGACAGTGATAGTACATTTGAAATGGTACATGTGAACCTGCTTAAAAGAGAAACATTGAAGAAGAAAAGAGCTGACGAGAATCCTCCTCTCTCATTCTTTTTAAACAAGATATTCAAGCAAAAGCCGATGATGTTCAAAAAGAACAAAAGACCTGAGCTTGAGGATGAAGAGATGAAGTATCTTCTCACAGAGACATGATAAAGACAACATAAACCTAGAGGGATATTGTAAGGCCATGAAATTGAGTAGGTTTACGCTTGTCTTTATCAAACACACTTATAAGTTATTGGATATAGCTTTTCTAGTGATTTGAGTTACGCAAAGTGGGCCAACTTATATGTTTGGTAGTAGACTTAATATTGGACTAGCTAGTGATCATGTGTGAGCTTGTTTAGAATAGTGTGTGGTTTGAGCTTAGGCCCTAGTTGTAATAGGGTTCCCTTATGTGATACAAATAGGGGTTCCTAGGTCATTTGTGGTTTGTTTGTTTATCAGAATTTCGTAACCTAGTTCATTGTACCAGACGAGGTTATCTCATCAGATTTTGTTCTTGTTTTTGACACTTCCAATTATTTTCCGCATCTTTGATTGTGTTTGTGGTATCCTACGAAGATATCTAGACTTACAGTTTCAACCCCTTCTACAAGAGTAAGGGTTAGAGTGTAACTTAAAGTTTGAAATTTTGGCTTGACTAGTTGCTCAAATACTTTGAAATAAGACACTATACTAATACCCGGGGTATTAGTTAGTTATTCACAGTAGAGATTCACCTTTAGAAGGTTACTTCGTTTACTGTAGGGTTCACCTTTAGATGTTCAAGTACAACCGGCTCCTTCACGCCGACCCCCTGTTATCTGACAAGGGGCGTTGGTCTATAGCAAATAGTCTAAGAATAGGGATAAACCTAGACAATAAGAGAAATAAGGCAACATAAATTGTTGGTCTGGATTACTGGACTTATTATAATTTTGAAAAAAAATTGAAATCTTTTCTTCCTTCTTGGGTATACGTCTAAAATGCGAATTGAAATTCACCAAGCGATGAAACAAATTGTTACATGTACACCCAAAACTAATTGTTATAAGTCTTTCAGATCCTTCGCATTGTATTTCTTAATTAAAAAAAATAATCTTAATCTTATCTTATGTCAAAATATTGTTGTGTAATTTTTTAAATTATCCATATTTAATATATCTCTTATTCAACATATTTAATGCATGAATTTCTAAACTAGTAAGTAAACATATAATCAGCATAGTCTGGTTCAGTTAATTATACCAGAAAAGGTCAACTTGAACTATAGATGGATTTAATCTTTATTAGAAAACTTATTGTGGCTCTGCGATTGTAAAATTGAAGCTAGTTTGGACTCCAATTAAAAACTATTGAATAACTTGAAGGTTTTTTTTTAATGAGCAACAACACACCTTTTATTAGAAACACACCAATCAACAGGTTTAGTGCTTATAAAATTTCCCATAGATTACAACTCGAAAAGCAAGGAAAGCAAAAGAAGACTCAGCCTAGCCCATCCACATGAAACCTCAATCAGTCACCACAAGTAAAAGAGGGTCTTCTGGATCTTGACCTCAGCCATATCAACCCCATAGTTCTGATCTCTTTCACTACTCTCATCACCGATGGAGTTTTATCTCCAAATATCACTTTGTTTCTACGACGCCATATACTCCACCAAACTGTATAAACTAAGGCTTGAATAGCCTTTTTTCTAGTCTTTGAGCCGCCCAGAAAGTCATGCATTCTCATAAGATCTTCGATATGGAATGCAAAAAAATACGAAACCTGCCACCACTGGAACAAAATCTGCCAAACAGTTTGAGAGAACTAAACTTATTATTTGAAGGTAATTTTGCAATTTACTAAACTTATTTTTTTATTAGTAGGCCGACCTTCTAGTCAATCGAGACCCGTTACTTGTCGAAAAGTTGATATTACTCCACTCATTGACCAGTCAAGTACTCAAGTAAGTGTGTCACATCAATACTAGCGGCGTCTTACAAAAAAGAGTGAAATAAAGTAAGGTTTTTGAGGCTATATCTTTTCTTAATGGCGAATTTCTTTGAACACTAGTAAGACGCTAGGACCAAAAACAACAACAAAATACAAAAACAAATACAAAGGGCAATTTGACCAATCTTTCCACGCTATATCATTAAAAGGAGATCTATTCTTAATCCACAAAAGTTCTATCTTTTGATCTCCTCACAAACTTTAGCAATGCTTGCCGCTTTAGAAAAGAAAACCATTTTGTTTCTAGTTTTTCATATGCACCAACAAGAAGATAAGATAATCCCGTATAATAATTCACTTTTGGGCTATTTTTCCAGAGCCCTCAAATCCTAATAAAAAAGTTTTATATTTAGGAAATTTTGATCTTTAGGATTGTTGGCGACGCTGGTTGTTGTGGTATATCATTAAATAATTATGCATACACAAATATATAGGGAAAGGGTAATATGAGAACCACATTGAGTTGTGATAAACTATGAGAACTAAGCCTTTCCAAAGGTTTTTTCAAAAAAAATCTCAAAAATTATAAAAAAAATCACTTGTTCCGAAAAAATAAAAAAAAATGTCGCATTCAAAAATTTACATCGGATATAAAAAAATTAAATCGCGATAAATGAATTCTACATCAGGCGTAAACAAAATTTACATTAGGCGTAACTATCAACTCGACAAATTTTTTGTATTTTATATATATATATATATATATATATATAGGGAAAGTGTATTGTACAATTTTGGCTAATGTATGTTGCGTACACTGTGAAAATATAACATGCGTGATTAGGTTTTTTACTCCATGCATGATTTCTAATTTTGTACATGCATGATTATGTTCATGTGTGATTATGGTTTTCAACATGCATGATTAGGGTTTTTGAGTTTTAGAACGTGCGTAATTGCATCTCGTACAAATATTGTATGTTAACCAACTCATATATTATATATATATATATATATATATATATATATATAGGGCTCGAGAACCACAATGAGTTGCGAGAACCATGAGAACTTTTTGTTCCAGCGCGAGTTGCGTCAAATTTTTTTTTTTGCACAAACGTAAATGAAAATATTATAAACACATCTGTAAAAAAGTAAAGAAAATTGTCGAGTCGATAGTTTTGACTGATCCAAATTTTTTATGCGCTGGCATAAATTTTGCATGAAATAAATATTTTTTTACGCGTCATGTAAATGTGTGGGTATGCGGCATTAAAATTGTTTTTGCTGCAACAAGTGATCTTTTTTATAACTTTTGAGAAAAATTTTATTTCGAGAAAACCTTTTAGATGGCCTAGTTATCACGGTTTTCATAACTTAAGGTGATTCTTATTTTAACCCATCCATATATATATATATATATATATATATATATATATATATATATATATATATATATATATATATAGGGTTAGGTTCATTTGTTAACAAACCCCTTGATTGTGAACACTAGTTAACCAATCCTAGCACTTAATTATCAATACACAAGTGTACACAAGGGTAAATTAATAGCTAGGATTTGATGATTAAAATACACTAGTGTATTTTAAGAATTAATGATGTAAATCAATGGCTAGAATTTGTTTACTAAGTTTACAAATATACTAGTGTTCACCCTCTAGAACTCTACCTATATATATATATATATATATATATATATATATATAAGTTATAGAATCGAGAACAAATTTTGTTTAAAAGGTCAAATTTTATTATACACTTTAGGCTACAAAAAGCTTGAGCCTCGTTTTTTTATTATACACGAGTTGAATTTGAATGTTTATGTTTGAGTTTAACTCTGTCTAATTTATGAAAGTTTGAGTTCAAACTAAGCTTAAAGAGACTCAAGCTCGTTTATTCTTTAGTAGATACTTAACTATTTTATTCTAGTAGATTTGATAAATAAACTAGTAAGATCACCCTCCCTACACTGCGGGGTTTCGTTCGATATCTATTTTGGTTCAGTATAGTAACATAAAGAAATATGTTCAAAAGAATATTGACACATGTTTTTACATTGACCGAAAACCATAAAAACAAATTTAAACTGGGACAGGCTGATTTTAGATTAATTGTAAAAGAAAACGTAAATGTTATCTTAAATATATGTTTAATTAAAAATGAACAAAAAACTAAAACATTAAAAATAAGGAAAAGTAAAACTAAAAAAACGAAAATAATAAAATACAAAAAAAAAAATAAAGAAAGAAAAAAAAAGTCAATAGGATGAAAACACTATTAACACAACTTGTTAATTGTTATTTCAAATCCGAAAATCCCTCCAGTAACTGCCAAAAATCTGTTGCATATATTCATTCCATAATTAGATTTTATTAGTTAAATTACACTTATACCCTTAAACTACCAAAATAACAAGGGACACATGTCACCTCCATAATCTTTTTATCTTTCTCACAATTTTTAAATTTTCTCACATGAACCTCTACCTATATATATATATATATATATATAGGGGGAGGTTCATTTGAGATAAGATTTTTGTCTACTTTTTTGACCAATGGTTGTGATTAAGATAAGATTTTTGTCCACTTTTAATTAATGTTTTAATTAATAAGGCTGTTATCGACAATTTGATATAAAATACTAATAAATATTTTAAGAGTTACTCAAATTTCATTAATGTCATCATAATTTCCTTCTTCATCACCCTTAATGTGTTGTGTCATACACCAATTTTATTAGAAGACAAAATTATTTAAAAGTGTTGTATCCTACATATATTTTATTATGAGTCGCAAAACAATTTAAAATTTTTGGGGTCCTACACATTCTGTACCCTACACCAAAACATTATTTTTATGGTGTAGGAAACTTTGTTTTTACGGTGTAGGAAATATTGAATATGTCGGATCATGTGTGATTGTTTTTATTGTCTAAGGTGTACAACTATTTAATAGGATAAACTAATTAAATGATTGAGGTTCATTTATTAATCTAAATATTAAAAATAAAGGATATAGTTATTAAATGGTTTGTTGAAATTACCTTTGTATCCTTTATTTTTTTATTCTTAATTTGTGATTTCTTATCATTTGAACTCTCCACTATATATATATATATATATTTGGTGAGGTTATTGTGAGAAAATTTAAAAGTATGAGAAAATAAGAAAGAATCTAAACCATTAGATATTTAATCTAAAGGTTGAGATCATAGTGGTAATTCTATAAATAATGTTGACTATTAAACTAACTAATTTTACAGATTAAGGGTATAAATGTAAATTTAATATTTTTAAACTAAGAAACTAACATTAATACATATGCAAGGTTCCCCCCCTTCTTTTTTACACATCAATAACTTTTTATATGTAACTCTTTTTAAAAAAAATACACCATAATAACGAGTGTTTTTTATCTTTAATATGAGTACCATATTGATATACTTATGTAGAGTTATTTATGTTTTTATATATTTAGGGTGTTATTTCTATTTTGATTCTGATTAAAGTGTTGATTGGTGTTATATTAAGGTGAAATTTCTGTTGTATTCAATGTTAGGGTGTTCTTTATAAGATGTGTGCCTTCAATATAACTGTTGTGGTGTTTTTATGAGTTATGGTGTTATTTTTGTTATATTTCTGTTCATTATAAGATGTATGCCTTCAATATACATGCTGTGGTGTTTTTATGAGTTAGGGTGTTTTTATGAGTTATATTTCTGTTTTTTATAAGATGTATGCCTTCAATATACATGCTGTGGTGTTTTTGTGAGTTAGGGTGTTATTTCAAATTCGAAAATCTCTACAATAACTGTCAAAAATCGGTTTCATATATTCATTCCATAATTAGATTTTATTAGTTAAATTACAGTTATACCATTAAACTACCAAAATAAAGAGGGACACATGTCACCTCCATAATCTTTCTTATCCTCCTCACACTTTTAAATTTTCTCACATGAACCTCTCTCTCTCTCTATATATATATATATATATATATATTGGAAGGTTCATTAAAAAAGAAATTTATGTGAGAAGAAAAAGAAGAAATGACATAATAGTAAAACATTAAATAGTTTATAACTCCTCTCATTAAATATGTTATCTCTCATTAATAAAGCAAAAACATTTTATCCTACACATTTTAAAATTTATCCTGCATATGTCTTTCATTTACCGGAATTTACCTACATACATGTAAATTACCCTACACATTTAAAATTTATTTTATACATACTAAAATTGATCATACACATGTCGAAAATTGTCCTACACAATATATTATTTTATCACGAAAGAGTATATGAAAATAAATGAGTTACAAGTTTAATTAATTAGCTAATTAATGACAATTATAGATTTACCTATATGCCCTTTTTAATAATATTAAATACACACGTTAAATGAAGTAAATAGAGAATTTCTATTGGTTTAAAAGTTATTTTTTTTTTTTTTTGTAAAATTTTCTTCTCATTTAAACTCTAAAATATATATATATATATATATATATATATATAATATGTCTATAGCTCAACAGACGCTACTTAGGTGGGGTGGGAACATGGTGTACCGCATGTTGCATGCATCTTGGGAAATCGAAGTTGAAAGATGAAAGCACATTTTACTTGTGTTTTCTCATGTGCCTTTAATGTTTTGCATGCGTTTCATGTTTCATGTTAATCTTGTACATATTTTACTTTGTTTAATTTATTTTTCTAACAATTGGAATCACTTCGGAATATTCGGTTTTATCTTTTATGTGAAAGGATCATATTATTAAAAAGATAACTTAGTAAAAAAAATAAGAAAATGGATTATTTCTCTTGTAAGTACATTAATTATTGAATTGTTTTTATTTAAAAGACAATTAATATTATTTAAAAGACAAATAATGTTAAAGAAACACATCAGGAATTAGCTAATAATAAAAAAATTAACAAACCAAATTTGACATAAGTTGGAAATATTCTATAATTCGTAAACACAATAGTAACTCTTTGTACAAAAACTAGTAAAAAATCATGCGCTATGTAGCAAAGTTTCGGTTGATATCGGTTCGGTTTGGTATGACACCGGCACTTGATATAGAAATCAAAAGAAATATGTTTGAAAAGATATCGACACATATTTTACAATAGTGGATACATAAATAAAATTGATAAAGCTAACTTGTTCTCATAACAACTTGTCATGATGTTTTAACGGGAAACATTTTAATATCACTAAATTATATTAATTGCTGAATTCCTTCATTGTTAAAATATATAAAAAGCTAATCTCTTTCATTTCTATAACTATATGTAATATTAAATGATTACAATTACAATCACAATTAAATTACAATTACAAATGTAAACAAAACAATATAAGCATGAATAGGGATGGGTTTAATATTGTATCGGTACATAAAGTATTGATCCTGAAAATTGCGAAAATTGGGTACTGATACTAAAAATGCTCGGTACAGTACGATACCGGTACGGTAGTTGAAGATAAAATAAGAAAAATACAAGTACCGTACCGAAAGTACAGATCCTGAAAACATCAAAAAGTGGGTTCCAAATTGGTATCGAAAATGATTCAGTAAGATACCTACAGTACGGTACGATGGGTTTTGGTATTTGGTACTATTTGTTTATCGTAGTCATGAGAACATAAACTCTAAAATATTTAAAAAGATAAAAATGAAACTTGTAATATAAAAAGTGTGAAACTTGCAACATTAAATGATTGAGCTGTATATTTACTATACAGGCATATATTTTTTATTATCGTTTGAAAACTTTCTATGGTTATGTAGTTTTATTATATATAAATATTTTAATTAATTATCTAATTTGTTGTAGTAGGATTAAGCATTTACGTAACTTTGAAGTCATTTATTGGTGATCAAGTTCGGGTTTATATACTCAGAAATGGATTTTAGCACTTTTATACCAGGCCAAGTGACTTTGGAGTATAACTTTCTATTTGTTATTTATATCTAATAATCAATACGTGTTTTTTATATCTAAATATATATGGGGATCAGTGCCGATAAAAACTTACTTCATACAAAAAACTTCACTTCAAATATAAAGAACATATTTAAATGATTAAACTGATTTAGAGTGACAGCACATATTTAACGTAAATGATCTAACTTTAGTATGTTAAGTAATAATTACTCAAGAAAAAGAGAGGATTGGGTATCATATACCAATGTGAATCGAGATCTACAATAAGAAGTGGTGACGTCCACTCCACTCCATGTGAATTAAGAACCCTAAAAAGAGACCTATTCACCGCCGTTTATGCTCTTAATGTGTGATTTAAGAAACCATACCTTTTCTTATGCGTTTGTATTTTATAATAACTAGTGGGTTCAACTAGTAGTGTGGCAGGAATTCAGTCTACATGAGTTTAATTTGTTACAATATCGGTATAAGACTTGCATTCGGTATTGTAACCGGAAAAAAACCTAAAAATTAAATTCATGATATGCCCCTTGTATTATGTGGCGAGAATTCGATCGATATTAGTTTGGTTTGCTATGGTACCTGTATGATACTAACACTCGATATAGCAATCAAAAGATAAAATCCTAAAATTAAAGACGTGATATGCCCGAATATCGACACTTGTTTTAAATCTATCGAAAAAATACAAGTTCGGTATCATGTTGTATAGGTGGTATCAGTTCGGTTCGTCACAATACTGATACAGACCAACACTCGCTATAGCTTATGATACAAAAATACTCTATTATAGATATAATTTCGTTTAAAAAAATTATATAGATGAAACAACTATTAAGCACAACAGTGTATATTATATAAAATAAAATGTGTTAAAGGGGTGCATTATTCAGTATAAAAGGTTAAATTGAAATTAGAAAAAAAAAATAAGTACTATTGATACCGAGCTTATCTATCATCTAATTTCTAAGTGAGCCTTTAATCTATTATAACATTTGCCCACTACATTATAATCTAGAGAATTTTAATGATGGGATAAAACTTAGGTACTGCCATATATAATATAAGATGAAGTTATTTATACTATAAATGAGATTTATCCTAAAAATACAAGAAGATACCAAAAAGCACCAAGTGTTTTAATGGCTTAAGCGTACCATGTGAATACTCACTATTATTGTTATATAATGTAATATAGTGCTAATTAATGTGAAATTCGCGGTTTTTAATAAATAATACGTTGCGAAATAAAAAAAAACATACTTAAATTAATTTAAAATTTTATAAAATACTACTTAGTATACAACATTTTAAAGTTTATTTGTAATTTTTTAATCACTATCTAAATTAAAGTTGTTCATCAATATACTCAAACATGAAAATTAGAAAAACAAAAAGAAGAATATATACGTCTATATCAAAAATTAACGATGCATCAACTTGTTTTTAACTCAATGATATCGAAGACATAACGTTGTAAACAAAAAAATCAATACACAAACCATAGATGGCATACGATTTAATAGAAAACATTAACAGATTTTCTTATGAAAAATATCATGATGGACACTTCAAATATACTACTTTTGCTTTTTGACCTTTTAAAATCAATAAATTAGCATTTTTTTTCTAGACTAATCAAATTACACTATCCAATAACTCTAAACCTGGTATAAAACATTTATATAGAAAAATATTAAAAATTGATCAGAAAATTAAATATTACAAAGTATTAATAAGAGTATGACTTTGGTAAATTAAAATTCAATTTGCACTCTATGATTTGAAAGTGGGTGTAAGAAACATTTGTATTTTGTTCTTGTTGAAGTCAACATCTTTAATCTCTTGTTCAAAGTATTAAGGATTAAACAAAATATCTTAAAGATGTATGTATATTTTCTTTTAACCGGCATGAAAAATAATTGTACCACCTACAACCTTGTATGCTTTGTGTAGAACATTTATTCTTGCAAAAACAATTTCTTATTGAGTCAATTTTTTCTGTATAAAATCTTGAAATCCTGCAAAATTAATGGTATTACGATATGAACATGACAAAAAAAAGTTATAAGAAAAAACAAAACTATAGGATTAATAACGTATATTATTTATAATTATAAAGTGTGTAATGAAAACTTATAAAAGTCAAAGTTACTATTCATGCAATTTGATAATTATTATAAAGTATGGGGTTAGAAATGGATATTATTTATGGTATAAGGTGTTTAATTAAACCTAAAAATAAAAAATCAAAGTTACTATTTACCACATATAGTGTGTAATAAAAAATTATAAAAAAGTCAAAGTTACTATTCATACAATTTGATAATTGTTATAGAGTATAGGGTTAGAAATGAATATTATTTAATAAGGAAAAACCCATCATTTGCATTTTCATTATCATTTACATGCAACCAATAAAATGGAAATGTTGTACAATGAAAGTATTAGACTCGCATTTCTTAAAAAGCTAAAACCAAGACAAATTTTGTCATATCATATTGTGTCTGTTGTTTCTCAGTAACCATTTGTAAGACCACCAAACATCTTACTATTCCAATAGAGCAAAATGGAATTCCACAAATTTTATTTACGGTATCAATTAACGTAAATAGGGTGATATAGAAACATAAACTTACCAATTATAAAGAATTTAAAATGGAAAAATGAAATGCATAAAATTAAAATATCAAAACATTGGGTGACTATGATAGGTTAAGTTAAATTTTATTTTAACAATTATAACAAATAGAAAATTAGGTAAGTAAAACTAAGATACTAAAAATATATCAAACATTGATTAGGTAACAAATCAAGAGATTTCAACACTTCTTTACGTATATTAGGTAAGAGTTTTAATTAAAGTTACTATAATTTCTTGATTAAAATTTGAATAAACATTTAACAAATAACAGTTCTATGTTTATGAGGTAAGTAATAAAAGCTTACCAAAATCAATTTGATTGATATTAGAATAAGAAGTTACAAATCAATTTAGGATTGACTTTGTTAAACTTTAAAAATATAAAAACAAATGACTTAAAAGGTATTTATTAAGTCTTCAGATTACCAAAATTAGCATGAAAATTTCAATCCAAAATTGGCTATAATAAAGAGAAAATAAATCAAATGGAATTTAAATTTAAAATTACTATAATATTTTGAAAGAATTTAATAAAAGTTATATATATAATTTTAAATTTTAGACCACTAGCATGTTTAGGTACATGGAACCCATAAAAAAGGCAATCCAATTATTGTTGTTAACTATAAATCGTTGACTTCTATATTATCTTCCAAATCGAATTTTAAATTTAAAATCAAGTCATTATCTATTCTCTAAATAAGAAAATAAGAATTAACAATAACAATTTTGTAACAAACAGATGGATAATACTGAAGCATTATCATGATTTATATTCAATTGTCAAACATTAAGGATCAAACCATTAAATTCAAAGAACACATATGATATTCAACAAATCTTCAAACAAAACAATAGAAAGGTAGAGCAAAGATTTGACAACATAGTGAAATAAAAAACAACCAAACACTTCTAAATTTCCACAAATTTATCTAACCTAACAACAAATTACAAACATAACAATCATAATCCGATGATCAATCACAATATCAAATCCCCAAGCTCAAAAAACAACATTAACATGGAAAATCAATTATCACGAACATGAAACAGGAGCAAGTAATGAAAATCAACTTAAACGCAACACATCTGAGATGGATTATGTCGACCGTGAAATCACATAAAAGAAAAACTACAAGGAAATAAAAGAAAGAAAACAACGATTCTTAATTAGCATAGGAGATAGTACATACCTATGGTGCTTTGGTCATGAATGGTTGTAAAGGAGAAGAGAAAGATTGTCCTAATTACATCTATTGAAATCTAAATAATACAAAGAAAATCAAATATAATCAACAATAAAAAATGTAAACAAATATAGAGGGGAGTCGTACCTTGATGATGAATACATTTAATTATCAGAAAAGATTTATGATTGAAGATGGAGAATCCCTAGATTGAGAATGAATGCAAAACATAAAAACAAACAAATAAATAGAATTAATAAATCATGATGATTAATAGAAAGAAATTGGAAACCAACCTTGATAAAGAAGTTGTTTCAGGAGGCGATCTAGGGATGGAGAAGATAGAGGCGTTTGATGTAAGATAGAAACCCTAGATAGAGAGAGAAAAACCCTAATCTGCGCAGTGAGATTGTGAGATAAAAAATATTAAAGGAGCCGGGTCATAAGTTTATGTATGATACCAATTTTGATATGTTTTAATCAAGTTTATATATGATAAGAAATGAAAGGAGCTGAGTTAGAAGTTTATATACGACAACATGGGGATACTACCATGTCCAAACGATGGCAGTCATTCCAAAAGACAGGGACTTGGCCCAAACGATAGGAGCTATCGTTTGGAAGCCCTCACTCAAATGACAGTGGGATTGTTTCAAACGACAGCACCTGCAGTTTCCTTTCTTCTTCTTCAATCACGATACCTTTCATTCTCTAATGCAGTTGTTTTTGTGTTAACTCTGTTATCTAAATTTACCCTAAATGTGTCTAAACACTAATACACACTCTAAAATGTCCAAATACATTGTGTAACTTCCTAATTTTATTTATGCTTACATCTCCATTAAATTTATAAAATACCCAAAACTTTATAAGAAATTCGTTTATTATAACACCTTCCTCTAACCCTAAACAGCCTCTCCACCTCTATAACATAAACCCTAATTCTCAAATCATTCAACATCCTTTACAAATCTCTAATTCAAGCAAGAGCACAACGTAGGGCTTGAAACTTCATCTCTTCATATCTTCTTCAATTCTTCATCAAATGAGGTAGTTCTTGTATCTATTCTACTCAGTTTTCGAGATCTACAAACCCCTCTATCAATTTCCGTGATAGAGGGTTTCCAAAATCCAAACTAAAATTTTTAGGGTTCTTGGATGATAAATTTGGGACTTTCGATTTTAGATTATTGTTTTGATGAAATTGAAACTTGTTTACTGTTCATAATCATACTAGATTAGATCTTGTAATTTTTGGTTATCTTTTTAATTTATTTTATATTTTAATTATGTTATATTATATAAGTATAATATAGAAAATATGGAAAGCATGAAAATAAAAGTTTATAAATATTAATCTGATTTTTCTGGAAAAAAATACAAGTTATGAAATTTTATAATAATTTTCATGTATCACAAGTAATTATTTTTGTAATAGCATTTGGAACTAATAATTATCAATTCGATTAATTTACTTTTCCATAAATTATTTTCAAAGGTATATTGTCGGGAAAGCTCCAAACTTCCAAAAGGTGATGAATCTTTGATGTCACCTGAATATTTCGGGATCTAGGAAACCATGATAAAATAAGACACGCCTTGCAAATAATAAAATTAACTAATTATAAGTGTTGAAATTAATAAATATATTTCTCATATAAACTTTTCCAAACAATAGGATTTAAATTGTATAGTATATTTATGCGTTGGATGTTGGTATTTTCATTATTATATATTTTAGGGTAACTCGTATCTCTTGAAGTTTCTCTTGCTCGTACGGTATTTTCTTGGATCAAAGCTAACACAAAGTGTGATTATATCTATTTCTCCTCTTTACAATTTAACCTTTTGGGCTTATCACTAATGTTTCTCGTGTTTCATTATTTCATTTTCAACATGCAAATTAAATGTTTGGTTTATGTGATATATGCTGGTTACATAATTGTTCCATGTTACTTGTTACTCGCTTTGTGTCTCAGTTTTACTTTGTCATTGCTCGCGTAGCGTAGAAGTTTCATGTGAATCCACTGGCTACCATTTAACAACAGTTAAAAATATCCTAGAACGAACCCTGATCGAAGTCCCGAACACGCACAATGGGAACCATAACGAAAAACGACAAAATCCAAATTTAATCAACGTCTCGCTACGCGACGTCTGTTGTAATAAGACTTTACGTAACGTGGCACCCTTATGACCGCTAAAGGACACATGTACCATGTGGCAGCCACGTGGCAAGCCTACGTGGTGACTCATGCCACCTATGCCCTAGCCTAACCCCTTCGCACTACGTGAAGCTAAACCCGGAACACTGTCGCGTAACGCGACGAGGTCAAATCTCAGCTATAAAAGGGGCAAGAATCAGACATTCCAAAATTGCTCAAAACTTTTCTTTCTTTCTCGATACACTACTATAATACCGGAAGCTCTAAAACTCTGCCCCGTAGTCGGTGTAATAACCCGAATCACTAGTACGATACCCTGCCCGATTTATAGATAAACCAAATTAACGGATGTTTAAGTACTGCCTGAACAAGGCTATACTTTGTCATCACGTTGTGGTTTTGAAAAAAAATCGTGATTATCGTTAAAGTTAAATTCGTTTAATACACTAATACATGTACATTGTTTGTCTAATTAGGAACCCAAGATTTTAAACCAGAAGGCTAGTATTGATAACTTATATCTGCAATGTGAGTCATTCTCTTTTTTTTTCAAATGCTTTTACAAAACCCTAAATGTTTTCCAAGTTGTATTTACAGTTTTTAAGTTTTTTTATTCTGAAATTACTGCCGGTATGTGGGGTTTTGTATACACTACTTGATAAGCTTCGCTATTGGACAATTGAGGGCCAATAATGACATGACCATAAGTCACAGGAACTACACCGAGTGACAAATAATGATTGAGTAATTGTTAGATATAAACAAATGTAAAAACTCTTAATGCTATAATTACAATACCGTGTTTCCATAAATGGAATGAACTTACCAGTATTTTTCGCTAACCAACTGTCTTTAAAACACTTTTCAGGTGATTTACTGTGAGGTGAAGGAAAAATGCTAGGAGGCACTCAAACTTAAATAAGTGGCTATGTAAACCTGAATAAAACGTGTTTTGTAATCAAGGGTTTATGAAAATTCTTTTTGAAATATGGGTTTCATCCCACATTTTATGAAATTAAAACTAAGGTGTTTTTGAAAACTCTGATATTTTTCCTTACATCCGGTCCTGATGAAAATTCCGCAATGAAAATTTTAATAAACACCGGTATCACCGTATCTGTTCAGGGCTCCCGCCATGGGTGGGGTTGGGGGTTGTGACAGAAGGTGGTATCAGAGCCACTTGTTTAAGATAATTAAGTATTGTGAAAAATATTTAAAATTGGTAGTTAGGAAATACGTGCAATAGTTTCTGTGATTACTGTGATGCCAACTAAATATTATATATTCGATTTTCGTAGTTCGTTGTTTTTATTGTTCTTGGCTAACAGTATGAGCGATAGAGGAATAGTCGAAGCTTTCTAGAATATATCAGTTAATAATTCTAATATGGAAACTATCGAGAACCAACCCGGTACCCAATCCGGATACGATGCTGATGCAGATGAACCAATGGTATTTCATGCTCAACCAATCAAGAAGAAACCCCCGAAAAAGAAAAGCTTGGATTGGTAAGTAAAAAGAAACAAAAAGAAGAAAACCCCAACCACAACTAAACCAACTAGGAACCCTGCAGGAAATCCAACTACAGGAGAAAATTCCAACCCTGTTCCCATATCACTAACCTAGGTAGAACTAGACCAGTGCCTGCAAAACTATGAAATGTTCAAGCCTTTACCTAACCAAATTGACATAAATATGCCACCAATACCCAATAACCAAGAACCCATGAGCCTTGAACCAAACCTGCCACCACAACCACCTCAAAACCCAGCTGAAGAATAGTGGAGAAACGACTAGGCATACCTCATGACCGACCTTTTTCAATTTTACCCAAATTACCAACCTGCTCCCCTAACCTTTCCCCCAATGAACCCTAAAAACATGGCGGAGCTACGCCACTGTGGAGAAGTATTGATGGATGCAGGAAGTAGAATCCGGAATGTGGGAGAAAACCTCGTTTGGAAATATGACGAGAGGGAGCATCATTTCTGAAGCTAGAACTAACTTTATACTAGATATATATGTATAATGTAATTTCTGTGTTTTGTCATGATAAAAAAACTGAAATTAAAATATACAAATATATAAAATATAAGTGTGATAGTGTATGTAAAATATATGATGCATAATATATAAAAAGAATATAAGTCGCAATGATCGACGATTTTGACAATATGCTTTGACCAACCGTGTCTACGATATTTTGATATCTATTATGTGATATTAATATTTAAAATATGTTTATAATACAAATTTCGAATGAAGTTAATCAATCTGCTCAGGACGATCATGAAAATTCTGTGGATAAAAATACTATAGAATATATAATAGCTCAGAAAATAGTTGATGCCATACCCCAGATTATTGAAGCAACTAAAAATCCTGTGCCTATTGAAAATAATAAGCCCGTGAGTAGCAAACTTAACTGTAACAATGATTACAGTCACAATGTCAATGGAGATAACGATATCTTTATCAAAGCTTCATTTAGTAAGAAAATGAAAGCAATAACTTTTGGATGCACTTACAAGGATTTTCTAGCTTGTAAACCAACAAAATTCGCTGGCAGCGAAGAAGCTATGGCTGCTCTGCAATGGTTGGAAAAGACTGAAGTTGTTCTTAAGATCAACAAATGTGCGGAAGAAGATAAGGTGATGTATACTTCAAATCTCTTTAGACATGAGGCGAATGGTGGAACACTATCCTTCAGGCAAAAGGTAGTGACATGGCCTATGCCATGAACTGGAAAGAATTTAAGGAGATGATAGAAAGGAAATTATGCCCTCCTCATGGAAAGGAACAACTGGCTAATAAGTTCCTAAGTCATTGAATGGCTGATGTGAATTGTCGTGAGTATACGACAAAATTTTTCGAATATGCAAGAATAGTACCAACCATGGCTTCGCTAGAACCTGTACTAATTTCTTGTTATATTTGGGGATTGATTAGTGAAATCCGTGATATAGTCAAGGTAGCTCGACCTTAGATTATTGAGGAAGCAGCCGAGCTAGCCAATACATTGACTGACGAATTAGTCCGCACAAGGGAAGAAAACAAGAAGAAGGAATTAGCTCAGAAAATTACCCAAGAGTTTCGCTCGGGTGATACTTACAGAAGGAAAGGAGTTGGGCAGTCTTTTGCACCACCTTTCTGTAAATTCTGTAAAAGGAAGTATTCAGGAAGATGCGCTAAGTTTTGTAATTTCTGGAGATTGACCAAGTGTTTCAATTGCGGAGAAACGGGTCACATTCGCCCTTATTGCTCGAAACTGACAAAGGAACCCGATAACAAGGCAAAAGCAGCAGACGAAGCCAAGAAGAACGCAAGAGCGTTCGTGCTTACAACACAGGAGGCGGCAATAATTCCCGACGTGACAGCCGATACGTTTCTGGTCCATGACGTATATGCTAAAGTATTATTTGACTCTAGTGCAATCAAAGTTTTATAAATACAACGTTCTGTCAAGCGCTTAATCAACTATTAGCTAAGCTTAGTCAAGCTTGTACAGTAGAAACGGCGGAAGGAAACTCCACCAACATACGCGAAGTACTTCAAGAAGGGAAGATAGAATTATTAGGACATAAGTTCAAGGCAAACCTACTACCGATGAATCTAGCTGGATTCGATGTAGTATTAAGAATGGATTAGTTAGTGTCCAATCATGCTCGAAATTAATGTGATTAAATACTGTTGAGATTTGTATGCCAACAGGAGAAATGACCATGATTCGAGGAGAGAAGCCGACCAAGCTAACGAAATTCATCTTTGTGATGAAAGCTGCAAGTTACGCAAGGAAGCAAGGTATATTGTATATGATTCTGTAATCATTAACACTAAAGGCAAGGAGCTAAAAGAAATTCTAGTGGTATCGGAATACCCCGACGTTTTCCCAGAGGATCTACCTGAACTGATCCCTGATCGAGAAATAGAGTTCAGAATTCAGAATTCATCTGATACCTAGAATAACTCCAATCTTTAAAGCACCTTATCGGTTAGCACCGACTGAGATGCTAGAATTAAAGAAGCAATTATATGAATTGCTATAGAAAGGTTTCATACAACCAAGTTCATCCCCTTGGGGAGCACCCGTGTTGTTTGTCAAGAAGAAGGATGGTTCGATGCGTATGTGTATCCATTATAGGGAATTGAATAAGGTCACAATTAAGAATCAATACCCATTACCGAGGATTGATGATCTATTCGATCAACCCCAAGGAGCTCGATATTTTTACAAGGTCGATTTACGTTCATGATATCATCAACTGAAAGTACAGGAAGAGGACATTCCTAAAACTGCTTTCAGAACTAGTACAGTCATTACGAGTTTACAGTTATGCCATTTGGCTTAACAAATGCTCTAGCAGTATTCATGGACATGATGAATAGGATATGTAAACCGTACTTGGATAAATTTGTAATTGTCTTCATAGACAATATACTTATTTATTCCAAGAGCGAATATGACCATGCTAAGCATCTACATGTACTCTTAACACTGCTGAGAAAAGAGATGCTTTATGCTAAATTCTCTAAGTGTGAATTCTGGTTGCAAGAAGTGTAATCTTAGGACATTTGATTAACCATGAAGGAACTCATGTGGATCCCGCAAAGATCGAGGCGATTACCAAATGGAAAGTCCCTAAATCAGCTATCGAAGTCAGAAGATTCCTAGGATTAGCAGGATATGTGAGTCCCAAAACAGTTTCAGATCACAGTGGTTGATTGTTATCACCCAAACAACTATAGATTAGTTGTTTGAATGTGTAAAAGTTAAGAAAAACCAAAGAATGAAGATGAAGGTTCTTGACTGGATCAAACAACAAGTGTTGTATATGAAATCCCAAAAGATATAATCACTAAAAGCACCTGGTGTTCCGATTAAGCACAAGAACAATAATCACAACACAAGAGCAATCACCAAAATCTGTCCAAGAAACTTGGACAATACATTCATTGAAGAACACATTTATACAAACTGACTACCCAACGTATTTAACAAATACGCTGGGTTGTAAATACGCTGCTACCATATAAGTTTCATATTGCACTTTTGACCCTTCAAGATTTTCTAACTATTACAAACCAGCTCAAACTATAGATAATCAAGTACCAACGGTCTCAAAATGTTCTAACAATATCCCCCTAGACCGTTGCGTGCTTGAGTTTCTTCAATCTTGTTTCAAAGCTTCAGGGTCTGCGGCTGGTCCTTGATCTTTATCTTGCGCAACTTGATCGGTAGGTTGGTCTGTTGTTTCTTCTATTGTTTCTTCAGAGCTTAGATTAACAAAGGCTTCACTTGAGGGTTGTTGGAACTCCGTAGTGGCTTCATATGTGGATGAAACCGGAGTTTGAGAGTGAGATGCAGCTTGAGATGGTGAGGGAGCTTTCTGTTGGGATGATGACTTGTGCTTCCTTTTTCTTTTTCTTGCCTCCTCCTTTTCTTTCTGCTTCTCGATTCTGAGTATAATCTCCATCATTTCTATCTTTCTTTCTCTAGCCCGCTCCACAAACCTTTGAAATAGCATTCCTTCTTCTCTGTACTCATTTCCGGCTCCAACGTGGATTTTGTGACCATAGAGAATGTTAAGATCGGAAAGACAGAACATGAAAACATCCATCGGGTCTAGAATGCGAATATCTTCGTTAGAGACCAATCGGATCACTGCTTCTCCCGTCTTCCCGTCGTAGAACCACTTCTTGAAATTTGTAAGCATGACGGGTTGTTCTGGTGGGATTTGACTTTTGTTTCAACCTTAGCAGGATCGATGACCCATGTAACCATTCCCTTTGCGGTGATAGGATCTTTTGTGGTCTTTGACACTCTTCTTCGTGGTCGTTGTGGCTTGAAAACTGTGAAACCCCGATTGCATTCTCTCAGAACAAGTCTTTCAAAGTCATCTCCGATGCTACTGTTGGTTGGGTTTATCAAGTCTAGCCTGCCCAGTTCCCGAATATCCCATCTTGGAAGGCTTTTCATATCAACTCCGGTCTTGAGGTGCTGAATGACTCCACCTCGTCTCTTCACAATGAACATCCCTTTGAGATTACAGTACTTCCAGCTTATGATTCTATCGGTAAATTCAGATTTTTTAACAGTGACCACCTGATAGAGGTCTGGAAGTTTTTCTCTTTCTTTCTGGAACCACTCTGGATGCATTGGAGTTACTGAGTCACCATCCTCAGTTTCATAAACAATATCTTCCTCAAAACCCCATTCAATAAATCGAGCTGGCATCTCATCCCTGTCCACCTCCTCTTCTTCACTTTCGTCATCCTTAGTGACGTTTACTGCAGATTCTAGGTGCTTTTTCTTCTTTTCGGCGTCTTCAGCCCTTTGTCTTTCTTCTTCAGCCTTGAACTTCTCATAGTAAAAAATGTCTGTGGATGAGAACATATGTTGTATGTCTACTTTGGTGCAAAGTTATCTGATCATACGATACATCTTTTCCATCCCATCCTGCTGAAATCTCACGAATCTCGTTTGTTCTTTGACATATGCATGGAGTTCTTTGTTTTTCTTTCGTTGTTCCCTCAACTTTTCACGAACAACATTCGTGTTGCTTACCTGATGTTTCAACTGACAGATCTACTGAGCTGGGCCTTTCCCAATGTCTTTTCCAGCTTATCGTACAGATCCTGAAATGGACGTGGTCTTCGAGGAGCTTGTTGCGGCATCTGCCTTGGTTGTGCTTCTGTCGACAGTCCTTCCCCTGTTTTCTTACGCTTCTGCGGGGGAGATAGACTTGGGGCTTCTGGATCAACAATCAATTGATCAACAAACTCGTCTAACTGCTCTTGCTCGGTAGTGACCGTTACCGGCGTTTCAGATTCTGTCATATGACGCCTCTTTCTTCTAGCTTCTTTTTTCTCTCTTTCTTCGGCCTCGTGAATTGCACGGAGATTCTTAATATGCTCGCGATGTTCTCTGGTGCCTCCGGCCCTGAAGCTGCTTTCCATCAACCTTTCTTGAGAAGGGGTATCTTTTCGTTTCTTTGATGAGTCCCCTTCCTTCATAAGTTGCTTTCCTTTATTCTTTCTAACTAGCTGCTCGGTTTCCTCTTCTTCCTCTTCCACTTCCTCATCAACATCTCCTTGTCTCTTTCTCTTAACACGTTCTCTGTATTTCTCATAGGCTGCTTTCACAACAGGATATCTTTCTTCCCTATACATCCACTGATGCAGCAGCACCCATTCTTCAGTTTTTAGCTCTGTAATCTGACGACCTGTCGGCAACTGAAACTTGTATAGGTCGCCATCATGAGGGAGATTTGGGTGTTGGTCATTGATAAGGAGCTGCACAAACCGCGGGTACATGGCCCATGTGGAGGAATTGGCGTTATCAACCATGCAATAAAAGATAAGACCCGAGATATTGAATGGTTGTTTTGTGCAGAGGTTGAGCATAGCAGCCAACCATTCTAAAGCCATCATATCCTCCCTTTCTGTGTGCCAAGCTCATAGCAAATACATGAAGAATGAATCTCCAGTCCTTTGTAAGCCCCTTTCTTTTGATATCGTTCTTCTCTCTGCAATCACCAACATACCTCATCCCTTTAAAGCCATCGAGGATGTCATCCTTCTTAACTCTGAGCAGATCACTATGCTTGTCTCCAAGACTGAGGACTCTACGTACGCACTCCTCAGTTACTACGATCTTCTTGTTCCTCACTGTAGCCGTGATTCTCTTAACTTCGTTTACTGTTGACACCTTGGCTGTTTTCCAAAACTCTTCAATGTGTATGTTGTAGATGATTGGATCGGCTTGAACACCATAGCTTATCCTGCTTGAGTTTATCCACTCCACTACATCTTCGAAATCACTTGGAGGTGGGACCAACTTGCACGGCTGATTGTGCTTTCGTGTTTTATTCCAGGTGATATCCTTCACCATTTCTGAAATTGAAACCGAGTCAAGTTAGATTCATGTACATAAATACATGTATATATATATATATATATATATATAAGTATAAGTATAAGTATATAAATATAAAAAAATAAAAAATATATATACATTAATTTATACATAAGAAATATATTTAAAAAAATAGAAAATAGATCTAAAATGAATTTTATAAAGCTGCAATTATATACGCTGGACCAAAGTTGCCGGACACGCAACTGTACACATGAGACTTATAAACAAATACGCCGAATTATGATTAATTACGCTGCACAAAGGTTACGGATTTAGACTATGACTCGAGAACGAGTTCAGCGAAGATGATTATCTACGCTGGATGCCTGGCGTAATTGTCAATTACGCCGGTTGCTTGAACTCACGTTCAAGACTTAAATCCGCTGACACAAGGGATTGAGATAAATACGCCACTTTCAAATTACCTACGCTACATTCAAATTAAATACGCTGGCTTCAAGTTTTTCTTGATAAACCCACGAAAACCAGATGTAACCAGATTGAGAGTTTATATAATGCAACATCATTAGAAATCAACTCATTATATCATAATCAATCTACATTAGAAAACCTAAAACATACCGATATCGATCTTAACAACTTCTGATTAGATTACTCAGTGATGATTGAAAGTGAATGTGGGTTTTGAGACTGAAGAAGAAGATGATGAAATATATTTGAAAATATTTGTAGAAAAATGAAACTGAAATATATATATACATACTTGCTTTCCAGCGTATTTATTAAATACGCTGGAACATTAATTATGCCGCGTTGAAGGTTTTGAGAGATATCTTCAATTTTAAGAAATCTTAGAAACAAATACGCTCGAAAATTAACTTTTCTCGAAAAACGTGCCCTTTTTTGGTTAAAATTAGTGCAAGAATTTAAAAATGAGCTTAAAAAAATGAAACATTGCAATTTGGATCCTGAAAATTGTTTTTGGGGCCAGGAAGCCTCCTTTTTCACATAAAACTTGAGCTCACAGAATTCAGATCCTGTGACTTACTTGCAAAAGATCATACTGGTAACGCTTCGTTCATTTGAGATAAAATATTAGATATTTTAAATAATCAAGGTACAAGAAAAAATGTCAGTATGTTTGTCCTTTTAAATCCATGCACCTATCTTTTAACATGCGATCGGAGAGTCTTTTATCATGTTGCGGCAATTTTGACAAGAAATTCGATGTTCCCCCACTCATGCTGAAATGACAGAATGTTGTGCCCGTGAGTCCCACATCAGGGCATACCCCCGCGATCAATGTATGCACAAAGATTCCTCATAGCAGGTGAGTATATTGACCTCATTCGTATTTGAAATTTCAACGTTAGACAATTGGTGTTCAGGTCAGTACTTCCGTACAACAAAGAGACCAGAGTCTAACGAGGGCTATGACAGATACCAAATACAGTACGATTTAAGCACTTGAATGATTCTCAATGAGAGCTTCATTTGTGTAGGGTTTTGGCCGCATTGGCTCTTTTGAAAAGATATCATAATTGTGTCTAGGTCAGCATATATCTAGATGCAGCAGAAGAGCCACTATGATATCCCCGAATGATTAGTCAATATAAAGACCCAAAATCTCGGACTTTGGCAATCTATCCACGCAAGATTTAAGACCATTAAGCCATAAGCCGCAACGTGTTACCCGCAAGTTGCACAACATTGTGGGTATCCAGAATTCTTGTTTGTTCACTAGAATTTATCTCCTTTTCGCAGTTTGCTTCTAGGTATTGCTGAATCTACTAACACCTCGTTGCTTGAGGACTCAATCTTCTTCTGTTTTAAAATCAAAACAAAGTGTTAGCAGTTTTTCTATCATTTCTCGTGCAGGTGTCAAATAAAGGATTCTTTCTCGACGATATTTTCTGGAAGACTTCCCCCCCTTAAAATTTTATTTTAGAGAATCCATTGCTTGAAAAGAAATTTTAAACTTGCAGAAAATCTTTTTGTTGGGAACATTTTATGAGATTATTATTTATTATGAAAACCATTATTATTATTATTATTATTTATTTATTTATTTATTTATTTATTTTTTAATCACTTCCACTCAAGGAAATTGACCATCTCCAACCATGTTACCAACTGATTGAAGCGAGTTTTATCAAAGGCTTTCGTGAATATATCAGCTTTCTGTTGCATTGTATCCACCGGCACCACTTGAGTATATCCTTTCTCATACGCATCTCTGATCGCATGAATGCGAATTTCGATGTGTTTTGGTTCTGGAGTGGTGGATAGGGTTCTTCACAATTCCAAGACACGCTTCGTTGTCAATGAATATAGGAGTCTTCATAACGTTGATTCCATAATCCAACAACTGATTTTGTATCCAGAGAACTTGAAAACAACAACTGTAAGCTTCTGTGTATTTAGCTTGAGTAGTTGATGTGGAGACTGTCGTCTGCTTTTTGCTTTGCCACGAAATGAGACGATTTCCTAAAAATTGACATCCTCCGGAGACGGACTTTCTGTCAACTTTACAACCTGCATGATCACTGTCAGAGTAGGCAATTAAATCAAAATTACTATCTTTAGGATACCACAAACCAAGCTTGGGAGTTCCTTTCAAATAGCCGAACATTGTTTTAACAGTAGCTTCATGAGATTCTTTCGTATCCGTCTGAAATCGCGCACAGAGACAGACAGCCCACATAATGTCAGGCCTCCTTATGGTCAGATACATTAACGAGCCTATCATAGAACGATAGAAGGATTTATTCACGGGTTTTCCTTGAAGATCCGAAGTAAGTTCCGTCTGAGCAGCAAAGGGAGTACTGGCAGATTTGCAGTCATTCATGTTGTACTTGGAAAGACTATCTCTAATATACTTAGTCTGATGAATGAGTATGCCATCTTCTCTCTGTTTCACTTCTAATCCCAAGAAAAACGTAAGTTCTCCCATCATGCTCATTTCGAATTTTGCCTTCATCACTTGCTCGAACTCCCTGCAAAGAGCTTCATTAGTCGACCCAAAATGATATCTCTACGTAGATCTGCACCAGCATCACATCATCTCTGATCCGTTTTGTAAAAAGAGTCATATCAATTTTCCCTCTTGAGTACCCACATTCCAGAAGATATGTTGACAAGGTTTCGTACCATGCTCGAGGAGCTTGGTGAAGACTATAGAGAGCTTTGTCAAGCTTATAGTATTTCGCAGGAAAGTGAGGATCTTCAAAACCTGGAGGTTGACAGACATAGACTTCTTCTTTCACTTTCCCATACAGAAAGGCACTCTTTACATCCATCTGAAACACCTTAAAGTTTTTGAACGAAGCATAGGCTAAGAAGATTCTGATAGCTTCTAAATGTGCAACCGGTGCAAAAACTTCCTCATAGTCAATCCCTTCCTCCTGCTGAAAACATTGAACCACTAATCTTGCCTTATTTTTATAACTACACCACGGTCGTCCATCTTGTTTTGAAACACCCACTTGGTACCGATTGGATACTTTCCATCTGGTAAATCAACGAGTTCCCAGACTTTAAGCTTCCGAAAATGAGCTAATTCTTCTTGCATTGCTTGTACCCAACTGGAGTCTTGAATTGTTTCTTCGATATCTCTTGGGACAGACTGCGAGAGATAAGCAGCATACAGTCCTGTGTTGATGGTATGAGTTTGTCCGCGTGTTCGAACTCCATCTTCAACATAACCGATGACATTTTCAATTGGATGGTTTCGATTGGTCTTGTACCCTGCGTTGGTGTGAGTTTCCACTTGTTGAGGCAGATTGGTGAAGTGTTCATCAACATAGATAATTGGAGTTTTGTCTTCTTTAGGAGGTTCATCCACAGCCTGCTGTGAAGAAGTATCATCATGTGCGGATGCATTCTCAGCAGATGTGTCACCATTTACTTCGATAACAGGAGGAGTAGGAGAGGCAGAGGCAGGGGTGAAATGGGTTGTAAAAGGAGTGAAACCAATGTCTGAAGGATCAAACAATGGCTCCAATGGAGTGGATTCTGCAGGTTCGGATTCAGTGACGGGTTCAGCAATGTTGAAAGTGTTGAATACAACGTCTACGTCATAAACCAATTTGGAGCGCTTCCAATGTTAGTGGAGTTTCCTTCTTGCAAATCGACGTAATATGATTCAAGTCCGTTTGTTGTAGACTCGATACGCCTTTTGAGAGGATGAATATCCCATGAAGTAGCATACATCACCTACCGCTTCAAACTTGATAAGATTATCTTCAGTGTTGAGAAGTGTGCATGAGCATCCGAACGGTCTGAAGAAATCTATCAGAGGCTTCCTTTTGAAAAGTAGTTCATAAGCTGTCTTTCCGTGAGGTTTTGGCAATCAGAACACGATTCAAAACGTAGCATGCTGTGTTGACGGCTTCAGCCCAGAAGATTATGGGAAGCTTGGATTCGACGGCATAGTTCTAGCAGCTTTGATGCGAGTTCTGTTTTTGCGTTCCGCTACACCATTTTGCTGAGGAGTTCTGGCAACACTGTATTGAAGACAAATTCCTTTTTCTTCGCAGAAGGAGACAAACCTATGATTCTTGAATTCTGTACCGTTGTCGCTTCTTACGGATTTCACCTTCAGCTTGATTATGTTTTCAATCATATGGATGAAGCTTTTCAGTACGGAAGCTGTCTCACTCTTAGCTTCGAGGAAATACACCCAAGAGAACCTTGAAAAATCATCTGTAATTACCAAACAATAAGATCTTTTAGCTAAACTTTTAACGCTTATAGGCCCGAAAAGATCCATGTGAAGTAATTGCAGTGGGGTGGAAATCGTATTCACTGCTTTGGACTTATGAGGCTTTTTATGCTGCTTTCCTTGGGCACATGCGATGCATTTTTCAGAAAAAGGAAAATCTTTCATAGGTAAACCTCTTACTAGATTTAATTTAGAAAGCTTATTTATGTTTTTAAAGTTTACATGTCCCAAACGCCTGTGCGACAGCAGTGATTCCGATTCAGATGCTTTTGAAATAAGACATGACATTTGCTCATATGATTTGTCATTTTTCATATTTAGCACGTAGGCATTATTTTGGCGGGGAGCTCTAAGCATGATCATTTCTGCAGGGATGGAGTATTCGGGTTTGAGGAATAAGCACTCAGTGTCATTGAACAGCACCGAAATTCCTTTGTCACAGACTTGTGAAACACTCATGAGATTGTAACACAATTCTGGAGCATAGTTCACATTCTCCAGAGTAAGTGCTTCCGACATGACGTCGCCCATTCCAACGATCTTCCCTCCCTTTTCGTCTCTGGCAAAGGACACAAAATCACCATTGATAACTCGAAAGTTTGTGAGCAGATCCTTTAACCCGGTCATTTGCCTGGAGCAACCACTGTCAACATGCCAGATATATTCCATGAGCATCCGAAGCCGTTTCTGAATTTTATTATGTTATACAAAAACAACATAAGATATTTACAGGTTAGCTAGCTTTTTGAACCCAGACTTGCTTTACATTAGATCTATCATGATTTTGAGCAAGAGAGTTTTCTTTTCTTTTCCAAAAACAAGTTGAGTCAACAATGCATTTTACTGATTTCTTTAGATTGTCAAATTGATCAGTAAAACTCTTAACGAGATCTTGATTAGGTTTAGAAAATTTCTTGCTTTTGCAATGTTTCGCAGTATGTCCTAAATGACCACAGCGAAAGCATTGTTTGTAGTTCGATCTTTTCTTCCTGGGTGCAGAGTGCGAAGACGATGTATGTGATGAGAATCTAGAGCTGCTTGAGGAATATGATAATGTAACATGGCTTGAATCTTTGATTTTCTTCTTGTCAGGATGATGTTTATCTTCAATTTCGTCTTCACTATGCTCACTGTCTGATGACAAGGTTGTTGATACTTGACTTTCATTTGACATTTCTCCATCACTCTCTGAAGTTGTTGTGCTTGAATCATCTCTGCTGCCTTCTTCAGTAAAGTCTTTATCGGTCTCTGAAGTACCTGCAACTGATGGAACAAACTCGGGAATTTCTCTGTGAGGAACTTTCCAAATCTGTTTTTCTTGGTAGAAAGACAGGAGATTCAAGCATAACATTTTCATCATTAAAAACAGAGTTTAAGTCATGACTCTCAACCCTAGCATGCAATTGGTTGTGAGTCTTAAGTGTAGGCGTAAGGCCATTACAGTCATCCCGAATGTTCAATTTTGGCTCAAAGCCTTTACAGTCATCAATCCTAGATAAACTATTACAGTTATCCTGAATAGAAATTCTGTTTGTCTTATTACAATTCCAGGCAAACCAGTTAACTGTTGAATAACTGTCGCCTGCGTAACCGATTCCTATTTTTGAACCTCCACATTCATCTTCCTCATCGCACACATCTTCTTGACCCTCACACAGATCTGTATTGCTTTCAGACATGTTAGTATTGTTTTGTGGTTTGTAAAAAGCATTTTGAACCACAAGATTATTTTTTATCGATTAAATCATTTTTAGGATGAGGAGATGGCATAAGGACATAATTTTTGCTGTGCGGGGGAGGAAATAATTTTCTTTCATTTCCGAATTTATCCTTATATCCAATTCCATCCTTGATGAATGTCGGTCGTTGGCAGTTTACAATATCAACTAGTGCTTTTTGACTAATTTTCCATTTATCAATAATGATTTGCAATTTGTTATCTTCGTTTTGAGATTTTTCTAGCTTTTCGGTCAAATCATTTATGATAAAATCTTTTCTGAAATCAAATTCTTTTAAAGTTTGCATTTCAGCTATAGTTGAATTTAACTTTCGCTGATATGGAGCTTCATTTTCTTTTAGCTCTTGATTAATTTTCAAAATCTTTTCTTTTTCTTTGATGATGTCACGGTTGAGAGATTTGTAATGTGCCACGACGTTCAAGCATGGTTTGGAGCATAGCTTCGCTTTGAATTCATATGGAATGCTATTTACCAAATCCTTATCCTCAGTTTTTGACTTCATGGCGGTGGTAGAAGTTCCAACCGCCTCATTCTTGCTGCTATTGATGGATTCTTGAACTGCAGGATTCAACTCATTCATTTCAGCTTTCTTTTGTTCCTTCTCTGAGATTTGGTCAGCAGAATTGATGATGCTTTTCAGACCAGCGTCATCTTTTGGAATCTTGGAGGTTGGTTTTTCAACACGATTTGAAGCGGACGTGACAGAGACAGTGGAGATGTTTGCCATGAGGGCCTTGTTAGCTTCACCTTTAGCCTCAGCTATTTCCTCTGACCAATCATAATCTTCCACAACTAAAGCCTTTTGATTGTTTTCAGTAATGTTGTCACTCCCTTCAATGGCTACTGGTCTTCTTGTCTGGTTGAGCTCGGCATTCTTGTTCTTCAGCAATGGACACTCCCTTTTGAAATGGCCCAAAATTTTGCAATTGTAACATCTTAGCTTGGATTTGTCAAATCCAGCTTTTCCAAGGGCCAGCCTTTCTCCCGTTTTATCTTGGAATTTCTTCAACTGAAGAGTGATCATTGCCATTTGCCACTTCGGATCCATCTCCTCCATGTCGTCAGGATCCACTTGATACATGTCTTCAGTTGTGAGGAAATCTCTCTTCAACTCTCCTGACATAAGAGCCTCATAGCTGCTTAAGAAGGTATTAAACAATGCGACATGTTATGTGGATATTTTAAGTGCTTGAGCGTCGCTGGCCATAGTAGTTTTCTCGGAGGATGACGAGGCCTTCACAAAGCTTGCAGAAGCATTCGGATAAGATTCGACAGCACTTTGAGAGTTTATTCCACATGAGGTGATAGGAGCAAGAAATGCCATATTCTTGGGGGCCGAGGTTGCAGCAGCTTGCTGAGTAATCTTCTGAGAATAACCAGTTTGGCTCATCTCTCTTTTGACAATGTCCATTTCAAATGCTTTTAGAGTGTAACAGGTGTTGTGCTGGTTAAGAAAGTTCTCTTAATCATCATGCATTGAAGACTCCATTCTTTGGGGAGAGAATCTAGCAGCTTCTTGATCGATGCATAATTTGCGACAGGATTACCCACTTTCTTCATCTTAGTTAGCACTCCCAGAAATCGACTTATGTGGTCAGATAAGCTTTCGCCAAGAAAACTTCCAAACATGTCATACTCTTTCTGGACCATGTCTCGTTGTTGTCCATGAGTTCCTCATTTCCTTCATAGTGGTCGATTAGTGCTAACCACAGTTCATGTGCTGAGGTGTACTCTTCAAACAAGTTGTTATCGTCCTTGGACAAGGCCATAGTAAGAACAGCGTGAGCCCTCTGGTCACGTTGAATCAGAGTTCTATCTTCATCTATGAATGTTGATGGATCTTCATTGATTGTACGAATGTCGTTATGAATTATCATTGGAACATGCGGACCCACTGTGACTGACATCCATTGAGTATAGTCGGTATACTCAAAGAAGGCTTTGATCCTGTTTTTCCAGCTGCTGAAATCTTCTGATCCTTTCAACCTTGGTGGCCTTGTAGCAGTTCCAGTTTCTAGCTCGGCTTGGGCAATCGGATTGAGTTGATTGGGAGACATGATTGATGATCGATGATCAAATACGCTGGAGAGTGATAAATCAGGAAACAACTAGGCTGCAAAGAAGACAAATACGCTGGACTGGAGATCAAATACGCTGCACTTGAAAATCAATTACGCTGCACTTGAAATCAAAAGCTAAATCCGCATATTCAAAAACAAGCAAAGGTTTAGTTAATTTCGCTGAACACCGTGATAAAATCGCTAAGGATTTGTATCATTGACTTCGAAATCGCCTTCGATTCATTTCGCTGGCACTATTACGCTCAAACTTAACAATTTCGCTGGTTTCAACTCAGCGTAATTGTTAAGTACGCGATATTCATGATTAAATACGCTGCCATCAAAAATATCTTCTCTATCTTCAAAAATAAATACGCCCAGAAGGGTTTTAGTACGAACAAAACCCTCTAATCACCCAAAAACGACTCAAAATTCATGTTTCTTTGCAGCTAAATGACCAAAATGTTTACCAAACCACTGATTAACAACAACCCAATGATTAAACACACCAGATCAAGCCATTTAAACCCAAAAATTTGAAAAACCATAAAACTTTGAAAACTTTTGAAAAACCTTCAAAATTTGAAGAATCTTAATAAAAACTCAAACAATCAAGAGCACAAAGGCTCTGATACCAAATTGTGAGTCCCAAAACAGTTTCGGATCACAGTGGTTGATTGTTATCACCCAAACAACTATAGATTAGTTGTTTGAATGTGTAAAAGTTAAGAAAACCCAAAGAATGAAGATGAAGATTCTTGACTGGATCAAACAACAAGTGTTGTATATGAAATCCCAAAAGATATAATCACTAAAGCACCTGGATGTTCCGATTAAGCACAACAACAATAATCACAACACAAGAGCAATCACCAAAATCCGTCCAAGAAACTTGGACAATAGATTCATTGAAGAACACATTTATAGAAACTGACTACCCAGCATATTTATCAAATACGTTGGGTTGCTAAGTACGCCGCTACCATATAAGTTTCGTATAAATACGCTGGGTTGCTAAATATGCCGCTACCATATAAGTTTCATACAATTGCACTTTTGACCCTTCAAGATTATCTAACTATTACAAACCAGCTCAAACTATAGATAATCAAGTACCAAATGTCTCAAAATGTTCTAACAGGATACTATCGACGCTTTATCCAAGACTTTTCACGGATAGCGTTCTATTAACTAAGTTAACGTGTAAATCGGTTAAGTTTGAATGGGGACCCAAGCAAGAAGAAGCTTTTACAACCTTGAAGCAAAGGTTAACGAATGCACCGATACTTGCATTTCTAGAAGGAACTGAGGATTTTCTATTATTTTGTGATGCTTCTAGATTGGGATTAGGATGTGTTTTGATGCAACGTGAGATGGTGATTACTTATGCATCTAGGCAACTAAAGAAGCACGAAGAAGATTATACTAACTCATGATTTAGAACTAGGAGTGATAATTTTTGCCCTTAAAATCTAGAGACATTATTTGTATGGAAGTAAGTTTACCATCTTTACAGATCATAAGAGCTTAAGGTATATTTTTAGGAAAAAAGAGTTGAACATGAGGCAAAGACGATGGATAGAGATTTTTAGCAACTACGACTGTGATATCCAATATCACGAAGGAAAAGCTAATGTAGTAGCAGATGCTTTAAGTCGTAAGTATCATGAGAAGCCAAAACGAGTACGTGCTCTCAGATTAAATCTGCAGATAGATTTAATAGAACAATTAAAGAATACTCAGGAAACATCAATCAAGGATGATACTGAAGGATTAAAAGGAATGCTAACAGAATTAGCACAAGGAACAGATGGAATTTGGAGATTCCATAAGAAAAGAATCTGGGTACCTATCCAAGGAAACCTAAGACATAATTTTAGAGGAAGCCCATAAGTCTAAGTATACGATGCATCCTGGTAATGACAATATGTATCAAGATTTGATGAAGAATTTTTGGTGGATAGGAATGAAAAAGGCCATAGCTAGTTATATTTCTAAGTGTTTAACTTGTTCGTAAGTTAAAGCTGAGCATCAGAAACCTTCAAGTTACTTCAACAATTAGAAATGCCTATATGAAATGGGAGTTGATAACAATAGATTTTGTTACCAAATTACTCAAAACAAAGAAAGGTAACGACACAATCTGGGTGATTGTGGATCGACTAACCAAGTCAGCTCATTTTCTACCAATGAAAGAAACCTTTAGTATGGAAAGATTAGCTAAGCTATATGTAGATGAAATAGTTTCACTACATGGAGTTCCTTTATACATAGTGTCTGACAGAGACAATCGTTTCACTTCTCATTTTTTGACAAGTTTCCAAAAAGCTATGGGAACACAACCAAATTTAAGTACAACCTATCATACTCAAACTTATGGACAAAATGAGAGGACGATTCAAACATTGGAAGACATGCTGAGGGCATATGTAATAGATTTTCGAGGTAGTTGGGACAATCATTTGCCATTTATGGAATTTTCCTATAATAATAGTTATCATACAAGTATTAATGCTGCTCCATTTGAAGCACTTTATGGAGAAAGTGTCGGACACCAATATGTTGGGCAGAAATAGAAGAAAAGCAATTATTAGGTCCTGAGATTGTACAAGAAACAATAGATAAGATAATTCAAATGAAGGAAAGACTGAAAACAGCATGAGATAGTCAAAAGAGCTAAGCGGATAATAGACGTAAGCCACTAGAGTTTCAAGTTGGGGATAAAGTATTGTTAAAGGTTTCTCCTTGGAAAGGAGTGGTCAGGTTTGGTTAGAAGGGAAAGTTAAGCCCAATGTATGTTGGACCATTTAAAGTTATTAAGCGAACTGGTCTAGTTGCTTATCAACTACAGTTACAAGAAGAAATGGCCGGTATACATGATGTATTTCATGTATGTGATCTGAGGAAATGTCTAGCTGATGAATTATTGATAGTACCTCTTCAAGATATAGAGGTAAGCGAAAAATTAAAATTTGTTGAGAAACCTCTCCAAATTGAAGATAGAAAAATTAAAAATCTCAAACATAAGAGATTGTTTCTAGTCAAAGTGAAATGGGAGTCAAGGAGAGGACCAGAATAGACATGCGAATTAGAATCAGAGATGAAATGAAAATATCTGTACTTGTTTCAGTGAATCTCGAGTATGAGATTTGAAACAAGGTGGGGAGGATGTAACAACACTTAAAAATACCCTAGAACGAACCCTGATCGATATCCCGAACATGCACAATGGAAACCAGAACGAAAAACGACGAAATCCAAAGTAATCAACGTCGCGCTACGCGACACCTATTGTAATAAGCCTTTGCGTAACGCAGCGCCCCTATGACCGCTAGGGGACACATGGCACCATGTGGTAGCTATGTGGCAAGCTTACGTGGTGCCTCATGCCACCTAGCCTAACCCCTTCGCGCTACACGAAGCTAAACCCATAACACCGTCGCGTAACGCGACGAGGTCAAATCTCAGTTATAAAAGGGTGAGAATCATGCATTCTAAACTTGCTCAAAACTTTTCTTTCTCTCTTGATACACTGCTATAATACACGAAGCCCTAAAACTCTGCCCCGTAGTCGGCGTAATAACTCGAATCATTGTTACGATACTGTGTCCGATTGATAGATAAACCAAATCAACGGATGTTTAAGTACTCCCTGAACAAGGCTATACTTTGTCATCATATTTTGGTTTTGATCTCAGGATTATCGTTAAAGTTGAATTGGGTTAATACACTAATACGTGTACATTGTTTGTCTAATTAGAAACCCAAGATTTTAAACTAGAAGGCTAGTGTTGATAACTTAAATATGCAATGTGAGTCATTCTCCTTTAGTCAAATGCTTTTACAAAACCCTAAATGCTTTCCAAATTTTATTTACAGTAATTAAGTTTTTGTATTATGAAATTACTTCCAGTATGTGGGGTTTTGTATGCACTACTTGATAAGCTTCGCTATTGGACAATTGAGGGCCAATACTGATATGACCATAAGTCATAGGAACTGCCACCGGGTGACAAATGCTAATTGAGTAATTGTCAGATATAAACAAATGTAAAAACCCTTAATGCTATAATTACAATGCTATGTTTACACAAATGGAATGAACTCACCCGTATTTTTCGCTTACCAAATGTTTTTAAAACATGTTTCAGGTGATTTACTGTGAAGTGAAGGAAAAATGCTCAGAGGCACTCAAGCTTAAATATGTGGTTATGTAAACCTGAATAAAATGTGTTTTGTAATCAAGGGTTTATGAAAATCCTTTCAAATATGGGTTTCATCCCACATTTTATGAAATGAAAATCTAAGGTGTTTTTGAAAACTTAGATATTTTTGTTGACACCCGGCCCTGATGAAAATTCCGCTGTGAAGATTTTAATAAACACCAGTACCACTGTATATGTTCACGGTTCCCGCCCACGGTGGGGTCGGAGGTTGTGACATACCGGTTCCCCACGACCATGGGTAGAACTTGGTATTGCCACCATTGTTTCGCATTGTTTCACATTGTTTTGTATTGTGTCGCACTGTGTCGTAGGTTTCACTATTGGTTCGTTTATTTTGGTTGTTGATGGTGTATTATTGGTGTATTGTTTCATTTATATTTAAATTGCATGTGTAAATTTTAACTAATAAACATTTCTTATTAAACTTAGATTTACTCACCAACTTATGTTGACCCAAAAACTATTTTTGCACATGATACATGTAATCAGGTTTGACTTGACAAGCTTGGATGAAGATCACTTAGGATTGCCTTACTCGAATAAACAAGATTTATCTTATGTTATCAATGTTAGGGCTTAAATTTTATTACTATGGATCACATATCCTTAGATTGGCCTGGATCATTGATCCTTAATAGATGGTGCAGGAAGTCTGAGGATCACAGATCCTTATTATTGTTTTTATAAAATAACAATTGTATCATGTGTTTAAAACTTGTATACGCAGGTACATAGCGAATTGGACTTTGTCAAGTTGGAATATTATGGAATATGCTGGATTTTAGGCACATGCATGAGGCCATAACCGTTATTGCGAACGTGGGAAGCTTCCTTAATTTTCGTTAAGTTTGACTAGTTATTTGAAGGGGTACAGAGCTCAAAAAAGACACTGACACATTCTCGGTTACTCTTGGTTACTGCTTTCAACCACAGACACTAGAATTCAATTGTAACGAGCTCAATATCATCCGAAGTTGTAATCCATTTTGTGCAATATAGTTGATAGTGATAGTTTTCACCATCCGAGGTTTTTTATGCTGGAGATCTTCTAAAGATCAAATCCTTAGCACTCTACCTGACAATCAAAGTTTGGTTACATTATCCTTAAACCGAGTTTTGATCAAACAGTTTGGCGCCCACTGTGGGGCAAGTGGTGCTTCAATTCAAAGAATTTTTTTTCATTTCCATTCATCTCCATCAACCTCATGGCCTATCAGGGAAAAGCTACTTCAAGTGCCATGTCGACGGTTACCTCATCTTAAACCACTATGCCTTTGCCTCCTATTCCCCCACCATACTAGAAGAATGCTGAAAATGCTTTGAAGAAGACACCAGCCGTCTTCACAGGATCCAAATCCTCTACTGTTACTTCTTCTACAACCACTAATATTGATATTTCCTTTTTGGTGTTGAAGATGAAAGACTACATTGAACGGCAAGACAAAACCAACAGAGGATCATTCGTGAAATTGATGAGATCAAGAAGCAGAAGAGACCGGTAGAAGACCAGTCTCCACTGATACCTAGATCATTGGATTTTGCTACTCCATCACCAACAATCCAGCATTCAAGGGAATCCAATGTCCAGATTAAAGGATCCTCCAATCTTCAGCAAGGATCACTAGCAATGACGCAGGCTCAAAGATCCTCTATCTTCTGGCAAGGATCACTTGAGACAGCTCAGCCTAATGGATCCTTCTATCAGCCTGGAGGATCACATGGAATGTACCAGCCACAAGGATCCTACTTTCAGCATCAAGGATCCTCATCTCAGGTTCAAAGATCTATGGATTATTCATCAAGACCTTCAGCACCTACATATCCTGGATCAACATCTTCCAAGATCAAGGATTCTTGAGGAGTTAACCACTTAGAAGTTCTGAAGTTCGTGATGGGAATTTCATCCCAATGCGAACTATTGCTTCTTCAAGTCCTACTATGACAGTAGACATCTCTTATCACCAATAGACTTCTGCAATACCACCTTTGAGTAAAACGGGAGGTAACAATTTTAACAACACTTTTATGGATACTAATTATGGTTTCATGCAGGATGCAGGGATCGGTCAGGCTATGGCCCGGAGCTATAGAAGCTCAAGGATATGATATCCAGCATTCCAGGAATAGTTAAGCCTATTCCTGAAATCCCCGATGGAAGTCACAAGGTGTCTCGCTTTGCACCACCGATATGCAATGTAGAGATCCCAAAGCGTTTTCAGATGCCCAACATGAAGTTGTATGATGGAACAAATGATCCAGAAGAAAACATGGCACAATACCGGGAGAGAATGAAAATTAATCCCATTCCTGAAAGATTAAAAAAAGTTTGCTTGTGTAAGGGCTTCAGATCCACACTCACTGCATCAACACTAAAATGGCTGCTAAATCTTCCTCCCTATTCCAT
The DNA here is from genome assembly GCA_947069175.1 of Scalesia atractyloides. Taxonomy (NCBI): domain Eukaryota; kingdom Viridiplantae; phylum Streptophyta; class Magnoliopsida; order Asterales; family Asteraceae; genus Scalesia; species Scalesia atractyloides. The sequence goes on from CAMTDV010001632.1 coordinate 24,656,100, forward strand.
AACTTCATTTTCTCACTTAGTTAATTTATTCGATAATCAGTTTTCTTGTAGTAGAACCTTTGAAAGATTAACTAGTGACTTATATAGGATCACCCAATCTCGTGATGAATATTACTAAATTTGGTAGAGAGTCCTTGGAAATCCCAAATTTGCCACTTCTGTGGAAGCGTCTAAAATGGGTCTACAAAAGGATTCTCCTTTCTATGATAATCTTGTTATGACACCTTGCAGGAACTTAGATGAAGTAAGGAATAGGGCGCTGAGGTTCATCCGACTAGAGGATGACAAAAGGATCCAAGACAGGTTATCCGGATCATCGAAATAGGAGAAGCAAGGATCCTTCTACAAGAACAATTGATCTAAGCAATACTCCAAGCATGACAATCAAAATGTTCATCCTGTTGAACAAGAGGAAGATGAGGAGGAATATCCTCATATATCTGAATATTGTTTTACTGCTGACAATAGTGATAATCCTTGCTTTGTAGAATCTAGGTGAAAAGGCTAGATGGCCCAAGAAGAATGAAAAGTCTACATCCAATAAAGATTAATCAAAGTGGTGTACATACCACGAAGACTTTGGCCACCTTACCGATGAATGCATTGCACTCAGAAAGGAGAAAACTTACCTACTCAGCGAAGGTTACTTGAAAGAGCTTCCCGAAAGGAAGATATCAAGGATCTAGGATCCGGAAAAAGTGCTCGAAAAAGATCCCGCACCACCTGCAGATGCTCAAATCATTAACTTCATTTTCGGAGGCTCCGATATATGTGGAATCTCATTCTCTACAACAAAGAGACATTCTAAGGAAACCAAGCTGGAAAACGGAGACAGGCTTATCCGAACCTCCACCCTGACTCAGCAGAAAATCATATCCTTTAATGAGGATGATCGTGTTGATATTTAGGATCCTCATCATGATGGTTTAGTCATTACTTTATTTATATCTAACCACTTTGTTCGCAGGATCCTTATTGATGGAGGAAGCTCCGTGAAAATTATTCATCTAGATATCCTCAAAAGAATGAACAACCTAGAGACAGAAATAGTCCCAAGATTATATGTCCTTGTAGGATTCAGCGGCGAGACAAAGAACACGCTGGGGGGACATCACACTCCCAATCTACATTGAGGAGGTAAACTCTATACAAAAATTTTGTGTCATTGACTACTTGTCCTGTTGAATTGTGATTCCGGGCAGGCATTGGATACACGATATGAAAGTTGTTCCCTCTACTTATCACCAAGGTGTCAAGTTACCGACACCTTGGGGGGTAGTGAAGATAGAAAATGATCAACAACAGGCAAAGAACTGTTACAACTCTTCTATGAAACCGGCATCACAACCAAGAGCGGTATAATAATCATAGAAACCTCCAAGGAGTGTCCTAGAGGCAGCAGAACAACACATCAAAGATTTAATTTCGGATCCTTAGGATCCTGAAATCAAAGTCCTTATAGGATCCGGGATCCTTGACAGTATAGAGCAGGATCTGGTATCCTTCCTGAAGAAAAGAAAGTCTACCTTTGCTTGGAAACACTAGGATATGACAGGTATATCTAAAGATATTGTAACACATAAACTTGGAATTGCTTAATCTTTCAGGCTAATTCATCAAAAAAGAAGAAACACTAGGATATGGCAGGTATATCTAAAGATATTATAACACATAAACTTGGAATTGATTAATCTTTCAGACTAATTCATCAAAAAAGAAGAAAATTTGCACCTGAACGAAATCTTATCATCCAAGAAGAGGTAGACAAACTCTTGAAGGCAACTATGACTAGAAGTTAAGTATCCAAGATGGTTAGCCAATGTAGTAGTAGTTCAAAAGAAAAATGGAAAGTGGAGGGTATGTGTTGACTTTACAGATTAGTAAGGCATGTCCCAAGGATCCATTCCCATTACCACACATTGACTCTATAGTGGATGCAACAGCAGGACATGAATTGCAAACCTATATGGACAATTCTTCTGATTCCAACTAATTCAGATGGAACCATCTGATCAAGCGGATACAACATTCATGACTCCTACTGGCATATATTGTTATTGCAATGCCTTTTGGACTGAGAAATGCAGGTGCCCCTACCAAAGATAGGTCAACATGATGTTCAAGGAGCAGATTGGAGACATTATGGAAGTGTATATAGATGACATGGTGGTCACGTCCACGAGAGTAGAGGATCATCTCAAGGATCTTGAAGTGACATTCAATATCTTTGACCAATACAACATGAAGCTAAATACTTCAAAGTGCCATTTTGTTGTCAAAGATGGGAAATTCCTAGGATACATGGTGACCAAAAGGAGGATTGAAGCTAGTCCTGAACATATAAAAACAACTGTGAACATCAAATCCCTACCAATGCCAAGGATGTTCAGAGACTGATAGGAAGGATCGCGACCCTAAACAGATTCATGTCACACCCCGACCCGTAGCGGAATAAAAGTCGGGGCATAATTGGGTTATCACCAAAGCTCATGATATTTACTAATATGTTTCATATTTATTAAAGTCAAAATTACATTCCAAATAATCCAAACATGTCCATACAATACAAAGAAAATAACCAAACAAAATAATTCCAAGCTCTAAATCATTTTATTCTTCTAGTCCAATCCTATGCGTTTCTGGCTGCAGCGGTTTCACCTGTATCATGTGTAAAAATGGGGGTTTTTGGGTCAACATAAGTTGGCGAGTGAACCTTGTTAGATAAACATTTATTAATGATTTACTTGTTAGTTTATCAATGAAAAATTATGCATAATCATAAATGAGCAAATGTAAATAATCAAGCAGTAGCAATAGCAATCACAACTATAACATACCATAACATATGATATCATACATTAACATACCAACATCATACGATAAATAACATGAATGAAACTGTGCGATCAAGGCTCAATCAAACGGAGCCGATCGTATTGCATGTACTGAAAATGATAAATGTCTGTGCGATCAAGGCTCAATCAAACGGAGCCGATCGTATGTTGGCATGCCAGGTTCACGCTCATAATGTAATGGGGAACTTGCTCAACGCTCATAATGTAATGGGGAGCGGCGGCCCATGAAATTGCATGTACTGAAAATAATAAATTGAATCTAACAATAACCACACAAACAGTTGAAACAAGCTGAATACACATGTTCATGATATGATATTTGCACAATGATTTAAATATAATATATAGCAAGACACATGATACACCCCAAAACGTGATTAAAACGGGGAATTTGTAAAGATTCACTCACATTGGGTGCGTTTGATTGGAGATGGTGAGATGCGCACGAGTTGTAAGAGCGGAACAACGAGAATTAACTAACCTAAATAATAACGGAAAATATAGTAAATGAATGGATTTTATTAGGGATTTTAATAGAATTTTTAGATATATTTTTACGAGTTTAAGGCTATTTCCTATCTTTAAAACATTATTTTTAAGTATTTTTAATTGATTTTTAAATTAAATTAAATAATTAAAAATATAAAAATATGTTGACTTTTTGGGTTGACCGTTGACTTTTTGACTTTGACTGTTTGACCGGTTTATTGTGTGACTGAAATGCGCTGGGTCAGGCTCGAACTCGTGACCTCCCGTACGCGTGCACGCAGCTCTACCAACTGAGCTACGTGTCTAACCCGAAATAATTCTGTTTTTAATTATACATATATATTAACTCAATTTATCCAAAATCCTTTTATTTTCAAAAACATTTTAATTCGTCGAAACGGTGCCACTAACAGGTCTCGAACCCGGGACCTGTGCTTTAACGTTACACACAGTCCACCGCTGCACTGTGTGTCTAACTTGGTTAATATACAAATTTTATTATACTTAACAACTAACGGAGTTAACCCGGTTCAGTTTTAAACAAAAAGGCATTTTATTACATAGAGGGTGCGTGTATCAGGGATCGAACTCGGGACGTATGCGTGTTTTTGTTCGCACACAGTCCACCGCTGGACTGTGTGTCTAACCCGTTCAAAATACCAATTTTAATTATTCTTATATTGTTAGCGCAGTTCATCTTCTTCGTTGGTTTTTACAGACCGCAGATTACACCATTATATCTTGTTAATTCGATTGTTAAACATTGCACAGACTAATATGAGATAGCAGAGATGATAATTAGAAGTAAACATACCGGTGAACGATTTATTACAGAATTCCGGCAAGGCGTCGGTCTCTGTTTTTATGAACTTCAACTGAGCAAATCAATTAATCGTTTTGATTAGCTAATCATGGAATTGAAGTGCTAAACAAACGTTAACAGTGTGTTTGAAGGTCCTTACCGTTTCACAGACGAAAATAAAGATTTCCAGAAATTTTCCGGCGAACTGGAATTATTCGATAACGGCGTCTGAATTCGATTTCAAGTGAAAGGTTTTAGTTAGAAATAGCTTAACAATTGTTAGACTACGACGGTATTGAAGTACTTACCGTTTTGATGAAGAATACGGTTTTCCGGCGAACTTGCAGAAATTTCCGGCGAATAAAATAAACTTCTCCGGTGGACTGTAAAGTGTGCGGAAATGTAAGTGGAGGTTTGTGGAATGTTTCTGAGTCGTGAAGGAGTACAAAGATGGAAGTAAAACTGGAATTGAAGATTTTCGGTTATAAAAACCGATCCACTTCTAGAATTCAAGTTCATTCAAGGCAACTTGATTAAAAACGTCGGTATATCGGTTATACTCATTGAACCGTGAGTATTCAGATCGCCTTTGCGCGTTTGATAACCGATTTCAGTTACAATTGGCGTAACCGATTGATTTACATTCGTCTATAAGATTTATTTGTTTCCTATAGATGACAGGAAACAAACAAGTGGCGGAGTGGTTAAGCGTGTGAGTGTTAAGTCTTTGGAGTTACAACCTGGCTGACCCGGGTTCGAGTCCCGGCAGCCCCATTTTATTTTTAATTGTTTTATTTATACTTTTTATCAATTATAACTTTTATGGTTTAGTTTGTTTATTAATTATGTATCATTAAAAATTAAAATAAACATAAATAGGCAACGACACATTGATAACTTGATATTCGATTACAAACGGAGCGGGTTTGGTAAAACCCGTTTTCGACAAATGTTACAGTATCCCCTACTTTTAGGAATTTCGTCCCGAAATTTAAGTAGTAGAAGTAGTAGGAAAAAGATGCGGGTATTTTTCACGCATTGAGTCTTCACGTTCCCAAGTAAACTCAGGTCCCCGTTTCGACTCCCAGCGTACCCTAACAATTGGAATGCGACTCCGTTGTAGACGTTTTTCTCCGAAATCCATGATCTCTACTGGTCTTTCAATAAAATGCATAGATTCATCAATCTGAATATCTTCCAGAGGAATGTGGAGGTTTTCATCAGCGAGGCATTATACGTGGAATGTGGGATGAATCCTGTTGAGTTCTTCTGGTAGATCAAGCTTGTATGCTACAGGTCCTACTCTTTCGAGTATCTTTAAAGGTCCTACGTAGCGTGATGCTAGCTTGCCTTTTTGACCAAAACGAACTACTCCCTTCCACGGTGATACTTTTAGAAGTACATGATCACCAATGTTAAACTCTAAAGGCTTCCGTCGTTTATCTGCATAACTCTTTTGACGACTCTGAGCCGCTAGAAGATTGTTTCGAATTTGATGGATCTTGTCTGTGGTTTCTTGAATCAATTCCGGACCAGTGATTTGAGCTTCCCCAATTTCGTGCCAACATACTGGAGATCGGCACTTACGACCATATAAGGCTTCAAAAGGTGCCATGCCGATGCTTGAATGATAGTTGTTGTTGTACGAAAATTCAACTAATGGGAGATGAGCGTCCTAATTTCCCTTGAAGTCTATGACACATGCTGGAAGCATATCTTCAAGAGTTTGAATGGTGCGTTCAGATTGACCATCAGTTTGAGGGTGATAGGCGGTACTGAGATCTAATCGCGTACCCATAGCGGCTTGTACTGCTTGCCATGTTCGTGAAGTGAAACGACCATCACGATCAGAAATAATGCTTAACGGTACTCCATGTCGGCTTACGATTTCGCTGATATAAATACGAGCTAGCTTTTTGTTCTTGAAATCTTTGCGGATAGGAATAAAGTGAGCTGATTTTGTAAGTCGGTCAATTATTACCCATATAGTGTCATACCCACCAGAAGTGCGAGGTAACCCGGTAATGAAGTCCATGGTTATATTTTCCCACTTCCATACAGGTATTTCAGGTTGGACCAGAAGTCCTGAGGGTCTTTGGTGTTCAGCTTTCACCTTGGAACATGTAAGGCACTTAGAAACAAAAACAGCAATATCCTTTTTCATTCCAGGCCACCAATAGGTATATCGTAGGTCTTGATACATCTTATCGGCTCCTGGGTGTATAGAGTATCGCGTTTTGTGAGCTTCATTCATAAGAATTTCACGAAGATTGTTGTGGTCAGGAATCCAGATACGATCTAGGTAGTACAGAATACCGTCAGATTTAGTTTCAATTTTAAGTTCAGCTCCACAGGACATCTCCTTTCGCACATCATCTTCGGTTACTGAAACATGTGGGCTTCTCGAATTTGATCCTTAATGTCAGTTATGATTTGCGAACATAGAAGACGAATGGAGTTCGCATAACCCTTTCGACTAAGTGCATCAGCCACCACATTTGCTTTGCCAGGGTGGTACCGAATTTCACAGTCGTAGTCATTTAGAAGTTCGACCCATCTTCGTTGCCTCATGTTTAACTCCTTTTGATTGAAGATATGTTGAAGACTCTTGTGGTCAGTGTATATTTCACACTTAGTACCATAGAGATAATGTTCCATATCTTAAGAGCGAACACAACGGCTCCAAGTTCCAGGTCATGGGTGGTGTAGTTCTTCTCATGCGTCTTGAGTTGTCTCGAAGCATAAGCTATAACTTTTCCTCTTTGCATCAAAACGCAGCCTAATCCTTGCCCTGACGCGTCGCAATAGACCACAAAATCATCACAACCTTCAGGAAGAGTGAGGATTGGTGCATCACATAGTTTTTGTTTAAGGGTTTGGAAGGCTTCTTCTTGCTTGGGTCCCCATATGAAAGGTTTTCCCTTATGAGTTAAAGCTGTGAGTGGTACAGCAATGCGTGAGAAGTTTGAAATGAATCGACGATAATAACCAGCCAAACCAAGAAAAGATCTTACTTCAGTTGGTGTACGTGGTGCTTGCCATTCTTGTACCGCTTTGATCTTTGAGGGGTCGACATGTATTCCCTTGTCATTGACTACATGTCCGAGGAATTGCACCTCTTTTAACCAGAATTCGCATTTGGAGAATTTGGCGTAAAGCTTTTCATTCTCTAGAAGTGTAAGGATGAGTCGAAGATGACGCCCATGATCAGTTTTAGATTTTGAATAAATAAGAATGTCGTCGATGAAGACTATAACAAATCGATCAAGATAAGGTTTGCAGACTCTGTTCATTAGGTCCATGAAGACTGCTGGAGCGTTGGTTAAACCAAATGGCATGACCATGAATTCATAATGACCATAACGAGTTCGGAATGCGGTCTTTGGGACGTCTTCTTCATGTACTCTAAGTTGATGATAACCAGATCGAAGGTCGATTTTTGAAAAGCAGCTGGCACCTTGAAGTTGGTCAAGAAGATCATCAATGCGAGGTAATGGATAGCGATTCTTGATTGTTAATTTGTTGAGCTCTCTGTAGTCGATGCACATACGAAACGATCCATCTTTCTTCTTTACAAAAAGGACAGGTGCACCCCAAGGCGATGAGCTAGGACGTATGAATCCCTTGTCAGTCAACTCTTGTAAATGACTGGCTAGCTCTTGCATTTCAGAGGGGACTAACCTATAAGGAGACTTTGCAACTGGTGTAGCACCAGGTATAAGATCAATACGGAATTCGACTTCTCTAACTGGAGGAAGTCCTGAAATGTCGTCAGGAAAAACTTGCGGGAAATCTTTTACTACTGGAATGTCTTCAAGTTTCTTCTCCATGGTTCCCTTTTTGATGATATGAGCTAAAAACGCGACATAATTCTTGCGAAGATATTTTTGAGCTTGAAGACAAGACATTAAGCTGAGCCCTTTCGACGAGGTTTCTCTAAAGATTCGAAGAGTCTGACCATTTGAAAGAGGAATACGTATAAACTTTTCGCGACATACAACTTCTGCCTGATGTTGACTGAGCCAGGCCATACCAATTATGATATCAAAACTTCCCAGCTTCATAGGAATAAGGTCAACTGAGAAGTCGTGGTCGTTTAAGGTGAGTGTACAGTTGCGTATAATAGAGTTTAATGAGACCGGTTTCCCGTCTGCAACTTCTACCGTTATGGATTCCATGAGCTTATCACGATTTTGGTTTAGGATAGGTTCAAATTCTAAGGACACAAAACTTTTATCCGCGCCAGTATCAAACAACATGGATGCATATCTACCATTTATAAGGAACGTACCGTTAACCACATTACCGTCAGCTCTAGCCTGATTAGCGTTGATATTGAAAGCTCTTCCTCTTGCATGTGGAGGAGCTTGGTTCGCTTGATTCACCGGGTTGGCTTGGGCCTGAGCATGAATAATGTTTACCAACCTTGGACAAGTGTTTCTGAAATGGCTTGGGTCTCTGCAATTGTAGCAAGCCCGCATAGGTTGACCCATAGGATAATTGGGTTGGTAATATGTTTGGGCTAAATGTTGGGCGGGTGGATATAGTAGGGGTTGTTGGGCTTGACCCATTATTTGCTGGTGGGTTTGGGTTGAAGGCTGGTGGCGGTTCGTTCGCTGAGGCATGCGGCAGGTTTGAACAGTATGACCTGCGCGACCACAGCCGGTGCAGTGTTGGCAAGGATAATCAGGAGAATGGTGATATTGGCAACGGTTGCATTTTGGTAACGGGCCAGAGTATGGTCTTTTGTATGGTGCAGGTGAAGGGACAACTTGGGTAATGGGTGCAGCAGGAATAATGGAGTTGGTTTGTGTAACAGCGAAGTTTCTGGTGTTGCGCTTCCTCTTGTTAGCAAACTTAGAGGAGGAGATGGAATGGTTTGAAGTTTGACCCTCAACAGGGGCTTTCTTTTTCTCTTCTTTAAACTTCCCGTTGCGAATTCGATTCTCGGTCAGTTTAGTCGCTAGCTCCATAGCAGCTTCAAGTGTTACCGGTGAAATGCTGAGAACTGAATCTTGAATTTTCGAGGGAAGTCCTCGAATATAATGCTCGATCAAACGATAAGCTGGGGTAAACAAATTAGGAACCATTTGGTTCAACTCTAAGAACCTCTTGTTATAGGTGGTATGATCTCCCTCCTTCTGCTTTAAAGAATGAAATTCGTCTTCCAACTTTTTAATTTCACTCCTAGGACAGAAACGCCTAGTCATGATTTCCCTTAATTCCTCCCAAGTTAAGGCCATTGCATCATCAATTCCCCTCTTCCCTTTTTCAGTATTCCACCAGGTGAGAGCTACCCCAAATAGTCTCCCGGTGGCGTATCGAACCTTGCGATCCTCAGGAGAATCGCAGTTGAGGAAAGTGTTTTCCATTTCCTCAAACCAATGGAGGAGAGCAGTGACACCTTCGGTCCCTTCAAATTTAGGAGGATCACAAGACTTGAAATGTTTGTATGAGCACTTGCTGGTAGGAGGGTTGCCGATGTTATGGTCATTCTGTTGGGGAGGATTAGTGGGATTTGTGGCGAGAGCTTGTTGTACTTGAACCACAATGTCAGGCAGTATCGTGGCCATTTGTTTCGCGATTTATGTGGCCAAGCGTTCGTGAGACCTTCCTGATCTTTTACCCCCTCGTTGTTGTCTAGACGACATCTACAGAAACATACATAAGAAGATTGTGAGTTTATGGAGTCTTTTTAGGTGTCATGTGTCTTTAAGAAAATGAAAGTAACATAAATATCAATAATGCAACTACATCCATAGGATGTCTTGGGTTTGCTCATGTTGGGCCTCAAATGTCCCCCATACCTTCACCTGTATAGTCATGTGGGCCCCCTTGACTATTGGCTTGGTAGGATTCACATTAGTATTGGCGATTTAACACTCGCATCACCCGAATGCAAACCACAAAATATGTTCACGAGATGTATGGTCGGAATGTGTCCAGGTGTAGACACAATGACAACTCAAAGTGGGGTTAGCTCACACGACGTTTGGTATAGCATGCTTTGGCCTAATAGGTACTTCGTACTCTCATCGTTAGTCCCCAGGTAGGCAAACTGGTCCTTTATTTTGGATTTATACGAATGCCAGCCTAGACAGGACGTTCCGACTACCGGTACTGGTACCCTTCCAGTTACTACATGCCCGTCATGAGAACTCACTTTGATGAGATTTGAAAACACAAAAATCGTTGTAAAAGCAATCATGAAAATGATGTAGTGTGTGCTTTCATGAATGTGATATGTTATGAGATTATGATTTATGATAGGCATTATATGATAATATATACTTATGAACATGCTTGCATAACATTGAATGTAACATTTAACATAAAACATATAAACATCATGAAATTTGGCATGTAACACACAAAAATCTTAAAAATTTCTAATCAACTATAGTATAGGCTCTAAGGGTCTAATAACCTATCCTATATCCCTATAGTCATGGCTCTGATACCAATCTATCACACCCCGACCCGCAGCGGAATAAAAGTCGGGGCATAATTGGGTTATCACCAAAGCTCATGATATTTACTAATATGTTTCATATTTATTAAAGTCAAAATTACATTCCAAATAATCCAAACATGTCCATACAATACAAAGAAAATAACCAAACAAAATAATTCCAAGCTCTAAATCATTTTATTCTTCTAGTCCAATCCTATGTGTTTCTGGCTGCAGCGGGTTCACCTGTATCATGTGTAAAAATGGGGGTTTTTGGGTCAACATAAGTTGGCGAGTGAACCTTGTTAGATAAACATTTATTATTGATTTACTTGTTAGTTTATCAATGAAAAATTGTGCATAATCATAAATGAGCAAATGTAAATAATCAAGCAGTAGCAATAGCAATCACAACTATAACATACAATAACATATGATAGCATACATTAACATACCAACATCATACGATGAATAACATGAATGAAACTGTGCGATCAAGGCTCAATCAAACGGAGCCGATCGTATTGCATGTACTGAAAATGATAAATGTCTGTGCGATCAATGCTCAATCAAACGGAGCCGATCGTATGTTGGCACGCCAGGTTCACGTTCATAAAGTAATGGGGAACTTGCTCAACGCTCATAATGTAATGGGGAGCGGCGGCCTATGAAATTGCATGTACTGAAAATAATAAATTGAATCTAACAATAACCACATAAACAGTTGAAACAAGCTGAATACACATGTTCATGATATGATGTATGCACAATGATTTAAATATAATATATAGCAAGACACATGATACACCCCAAAACGTGATTAAAACGGGGAATTTGTAAAGATTCACTCACATTGGGTGCGTTTGATTGGAGATGGTGAGATGCGCACGAGTTGTAAGAGCGGAACAACGAGAATTAACTAACCTAAATAATAACGGGAAATATAGTAAGTGAATGGATTTTATTAGGGATTTTAATAGAATTTTTAGATATATTTTTACGAGTTTAAGGCTATTTCCTATCTTTAAAACATTATTTTTAAGTATTTTTAATTGATTTTTAAATTAAATTAAATAATTAAAAATATAAAAATATGTTGACTTTTTGGGTTGACCGTTGACTTTTTGACTTTGACTGTTTGACCGGTTTATTGTGTGACTGAAATGCGCTGGGTGAGGCTCGAACTCGTGACCTCCCGTACGCGTGCACGCAGCTCTACCAACTGAGCTATGTGTCTAACCCGAAATAATTCTGTTTTTAATTATACTTATATATTAACTCAATTTATCCAAAATCCTTTTATTTTCAAAAACATTTTAATTCGTCGAACCGGTGCCACTAACAGGTCTCGAACCCGGGACCTGTGCTTTAACGTTACACACAGTCCACCGCTGGACTGTGTGTCTAACTTGGTTAATATACAAATTTTATTATACTTAACAACTAACGGAGTTAACCCGGTTCAGTTTTAAACAAAAAGGCATTTTATTACATAGAGGGTGCGTGTATCAGGGATTGAACTCGGGACGTATGCGTGTTTTTTTTTGCACACAGTCCACCGCTGGACTGTGTGTCTAACCCGTTCAAAATACCAATTTTAATTATTCTTATATTGTTAGCGCAGTTCATCTTCTTCGTTGGTTTTTACAGACCGCAGATTACACCATTATATCTTGTTAATTCGATTGTTAAACATTGCACAGACTAATATGAGATAGCAGAGATGATAATTAGAAGAAAACATACCGGTGAACGATTTATTACAGAATTCTGGCAAGGCGTCGGTCTCTGTTTTTATGAACTTCAACTGAGCAAATCAATTAATCGTTTTGATTAGCTAATCATGGAATTGAAGTGCTAAACAAACGTTAACAGTGTGTTTGAAGGTCCTTACCGTTTCACAGACGAAAATAAAGATTTCCAGAAATTTTCCGGCGAACTGGAATTATCCGATAACGGCGTCTGAATTCGATTTCAAGTGAAAGTGTTTTAGTTAGAAATAGCTTAACAATTGTTAGACTACGACGGTATTGAAGGACTTACCGTTTTGATGAAGAATACGGTTTTCCGGCGAACTTGCAGAAATTTCCGGCGAATAAAATAAACTTCTCCGGTGGACTGTAAAGTGTGCGGAAATGTAATTGGAGGTTTGTGGAATGTTTCTGAGTCGTGAAGGAGTACAAAGATGGAAGTAAAACTGGAATTGAAGATTTTCGGTTATAAAAACCGATCCACTTCTAGAATTCAAACGGAGCGGGTTTGGTAAAACCCGTTTTCGACAAATGTTACAATTCATTTCAAAATCCTCAAGAAATGCAAGGATTCTTATGACATACTTAGGAAGAATAAGATTTTTGAGTGGACCGAGAAGCATGAAGCAGCACTCAAAGCTCTCAAGGATTATCTATCCTTAGCACCAGCCCTAATGAAACCAGAAGTTGGTGAACCATTATCCTTGTATTTAGCCGTTTCGGGTAAGGTAGTAAGTGTAGTGTTAGTGAAGGATCATGAAGGCCTACAATATTCGGTATATTATGTAAGTAAAAGCCTTCTTGATGCTGAAGCCAGATACTCTCATTTAGATAAATTAATTCTTACACTAATTATGGCTTCCACTAAACTTAGGCATTATTTTGAAATTCACACTATTATTGTGAAACTAACTTTCCTATTAAGAATGTTCTTAGAAAACCTAAAATGTTAGGTAGAATGGAAAAGTGGGCAGTCAAACTTAGTGCATATGACATTAAGTATGAACCCAGGATTGCCATAAAGTCTTAAGCTTTGGCAGACTTTGTGGCTGATTTCAGTAGTGATCTACAAAGGGAAGCTGATTTAGAGGTTCAACAACTTGAAGAGACCAAGGATCCTTGGACACTTTTCACTGATGGTGCCTCGAATATCAAAGGAACAGGGCTAGGAATACTACTTAAATCGCCACAAGGAGACATAATACTCCAATCCATTGCTTGTGAGTTTTAGACAACTAACAATGAAGCAGAATATGAGGCCCTAAAAGCAGGTTTGAAATTAGCTAAACAGATGAGAATCAAGTAACTTCAAGTATATACAGACTCATTGCTAATTACTAACCATTACAATGGCTCATATGTTGTAAAGGCGAGAAATTAATCAAATATTTAGAAAGTGTTAAAAAAGTAGCAAATGCTTTCGATTCTTTTAGCTTAACATAGGTGCCTAGAAAAGAGAATGAAGAGGCAGATATCTTAGCAAACCTAGGATCATCCTTGAAAATACTAGAGAATGTTAGGATACTTATCATCCATATTCTGTCTCCTGCAATTGAGGAAAATGAAGCATTGCAGATAGTTGAGGATACTGTAGTTGTACCCAATGATGTGCAACCAAATTCAGGATCACAGATCCTTCTAATTGTTAAGTATATTCAGAGTGGGGAAATTCCCACCGGAGAGAATCCCAGAGCCTATAGGATCAATGTATGTCAATTTACTATATTAGATAACATGTTATATAAGAGATCTCTTGAAGGTCCCTATTTGTGGTGTATTAAGGATCTAGAAATTCAAGAAGTCTGAAGGATTTTCATGAAGAGACTATGGAAATCACACTAGGGGCAGAGCGTTATTCTCAAGGATCCTCAGAACAGGTTACTATTGGCCTACAATGAAGAAGGATGCTATAGAGTATGCAAGGAAATGTGATGCTTGTCAGAGGCATAACAACATCTTACATAGCCAGCAGAGCCTTTATATCCAGTAATTTCCTCTTGGCCATTCATGAAATGGGGGATGGATATAGTAGGCAAACTCCCAAAGGCACCAGGAGGAAAAGTAGCTAGCCATGACTGATTACTTCTCCAAATGGATAGAAGAAGAGGCTTTATTCAAGTCAGAGAAAAGAAAGTCATATCCTTTATTAAAAGAAACAACATTACTAGATTTGGAATTCCTTCTAAAATCATCTGTGATAATGGATCCCAATTTATTAGGAGTAGAACTACTAACTTTTGTGACAGCTGGGAAATTAGGATGATAACATCAACACCAGTCTACCCACAAGCTAATGGTCAAGCAGAATCAAGCAATAAGATCATCATCAACAACTTGAAGAAGAAGCTTGGATCCAAGAAAGGGAAGTGGGCTGAAGAGCTACTGTATGTCCTTTGGGCAAATAGGACAACTCCAAAGAATGCCACAGGCCAAACTCCATTCTCCCTATTCTTTGGAACTGAGGCAGTGATCCATACAGAGATGGTAGTTCCACAACCAGAACAAGCATCCGTGATCCTGGAACAAATGCTGAAAACCTGACCCTAGACATGGATACTATAGATGAGCTCAGAGATTTCACAAGAATAAGGTTGGCCAGTTACCAATAATGGATGGCTGGGGCATATAACAAGAATATCAGGATCAGAAGATTTCAAGTTGGTGATTTGATACTAAGGAAAGCATTCCAGAACACTACGAACCCGACTGATGGCAAGTTAGCACCAAAATGGGAAGGTCCCTACTTTATAGAAGCAGAAGCTAGAAGGGGGCATATCTCTTATTAACTATGGATGGTGATATCCAACCAAGAGCTTGGAATGTTGTTCACTTCAAGAAATACTTCATGTAAAAAGGATCTCGGATCCTTAGTGATTTCAATATTCTGATTAAGGATCAAGGTTCCTTAAAGGATGTATGATCCTTACTTTGGTAACATCTTGCTTTCGCTCTCTTTCATTTGTATTTATTATTCATTTTAAAGAAAGAATATTAAACACTTAACATCCATTTTTATCAAGTTTTGAGCTTTTGAAGAGCTTTAACATTTTTCACAGAGGATCAAGGGGTTGGCTACATCTCTCCCACGTTTAAGGTATCTTATATCTTCTAAGGTTTAAAGGTTTTCACCTTTCTACGAATTAGATTTTGACACTCCGCCAGTAGCGCACGTTTATCCAAGTATGGTTCGGGGCAATGGGACTAGTACACGCTTTAGTGACTGACAATTTCATTGTTGTTGGCCATATGTAGTATCTCAAGTATAATGGTAGATGTACTATACATCCGTTATTCTAAGGTTTCTAACGTTTTCACGTTAGCTAAGGTTTTGGCATTTTCATGTCACTTATGTTGGGCTTGTCCCTAGTTCGGGCTTGTCCCTAGTTTATTTGGGCTTGTCCCTAGTTATGATGGGTTTATCCACAGAATATTTGGCTTAGTCTCAAGTTGTTTTCTATAGGTTCTATAAGCCTTAAAGGTTCGCAATTAAGGATCATGAATCCTTAAATCATAACAGATTTCTTTCGTCTCTTGATGCAATTGTAAGTCTTAAGGATACAGAATCCTAACTTGGATTCTCTGGTATGTTTTGTCCTTATGTTTATTTATCACATTGATTACACCCTAGACCCTTTAGTAAGGATATATGATCCTTGATCATATTACTTCTTATGATTTCTAGAGTTTTTATAGAAAATTGGTGTACTCTTGAAATATCCAAAATTCTATAAGATTTACAAAATAAGGCTAATAATAAACGTAAACATATCAAAGCAACGTTCCAGAAATAAAAATACAACACAAGATATAGTTAGAAAGTTGTTATTTTTATTAAAACCCTTTTTTAAAGGTTGTCAAAATCATCAACCCAAGTTTCTACCAGAAAAATGTGGCCGGTCCACTTGGGTTGAAAAAGGGTGTCCATACTAATTGTTCATGAAGTGTAGGAAATTAAAAGTGAGGAGCGTCAAAGGCTTCATCCTCCACAAACAGAAGGACATATCCACCTTTGCCACCCCCTATTGTCTTAAGGATCTTGGATCCTTATTCTAGAAACTATTGTTCATCATTACAGACCATGAATTGTTCAAAACAAAAACAGCTTTAACCAAAAACCAAAAATCCTAAAAAAGTGGGCTCAGGCCTCGTCTATATTATCCTGCATTGCCCACCACTTCGGTGTCATCACCACCTGCTTTGCCACCTTTAGCTCCTACCACCTCAACCAGTTCCTTTGTCCCGCTTATCCAAGCCTCCAGCATCTGCACCGACTCAAGCTCCTCTTCACCACCAAGCTTCAACAGTCTCTGCCTCCATCCAACAAGATCCCATTCAGATATGTCAAAGGTAGGATCCATAGCCTCTTGGAATATTTTTATCATTGCCCGGGGAATAGCCTGAGCTGCGCAGACCTTGGCTTCATCGACTGTCTCCAGTTGAGCTTTGTTCGCCTGTATCTCAGCCACCATGATCTGCTTCTCCAGGCTGTTGACCTCCTTCTCGAGCTAGGAGATCCTTTTGTCCTTGGTAGTGGCAATAGCACGAAGATTAGCTAGACCCTCTTCAGCATTGGCTAGGTGTTTACCCTGGATAGCCTGGATTTGGTCAAGCTTGTATAGATAACAAGACACGATGATCAGGATCAGTGATCCATAGAAAATGACAGGGTTGGTTATAAGCATCAGTGATCCTTACCTCGGTGACAAAGTCATGAATCTACTGCTCTATCTAAAGGGTGTCTTCGGCAGACTCGCTTGGCTTCTTCCTCTTGGACCTAACCTTGGGATGGGTAGTCATGACGTTAGACTCCGGTTGGATTTGGCCTTTGGGCAGCTCTCTCTTGATCGAATGAGGGGATATTATATTGTCGATGTCTATGAGGCCAAACTTTGAGGCAGACTTGGATGAGGACTTGGGAACACCTATTCAAACAACAAAAAAGATAAGTATTCGAGATCCTTTATTTTTATTCTATTTTGTAAACATTTCATGGATACTTACTTGACATTGTGAAGGAGGTGGAAGAGGTATCTTCTAAATCCTTCGCTTTTGGCTTGAAAGTTCTGACTGTTGTATCTAATGCCCAAAATGTAGCAACCCTTTCCGCAGTTTCAGGAGTATCAACGAGAAAAGCAAAGTTGGTCATCGCACAAGTAAACAAAATAGGATAGTTATCCTCATCAAAGAAGAAAGAACTCTCTCCAATCCTAACCTAAGGATCCTATATCCTACTCTTCAAGTTCCACTTTCTTGGAAGACTATCCTAAAGGAATAGAGTCCCTCCTCACAAAGAAGAACTAGTTCTTCCAAGAGGTATTGTTTTTGGTGGGTTTGAGGAGTAGGAGTGGCTGCTGAGATTTAGCTTTGAAAAGAAACTGGTGGGATCCATGAGACACAAGGTTAAACAGGTGTGGAAGTTCAGAAAGTAAGAGACTTAAACCCTGATCACTTATGATTTGCTCAAAAGTGTATAACACCCTCCACAACATTAGCATCGCTTGGTTGTAACACAAACTTGTTGGGTGAAGAACCTTTGGGTGAATGACGGAAAGGGGTAGGTATAACCGATTTAGAACGGCGCAGCAGGGAAACAGACCCAAAGGAGGATTCAGAGTCACTCTTCAACGAAGAGTCAAAAGGCCTAAAGATGGTTCCTTTAGGGAAATAGTTGTGTAACTGATCAACTTCAGGATTAGTGAATCTACACAGCTCAGATGAAGGGTTTTTCAGTAGGTTTTGGCTTTTGGCTTTTGGGGTGGACTATTACCTTCATGATCCTTATTTGGAGAGGATCGAGTCGCCACTTTCGCCATGGATTTTTAAAGAAAGAGACGATTACAAAAATAAGTGAAAAGAAAAGAAGAGAGATTACCTGTTGAAACTCTGATGTGGGATATAAATCGGAGATTTGTGATCTTAAATTGGATTTTTGACTCTATCTGTTCCCCTATTTATTGCAATGATGGTTCCAGAGCTATCCCATCAGTGACATCAGCAGTCTGTAACGGCTAGTTTCATTGTAACGGTTAGTTCGAGAATAATGGAAATATGGCAGATAAAAGTAATCTAATATGAGCCATATTTGTGGGCAATTGTTAGGGCTTAAATTTTATTACTACGGATCACATATCCTTAGATTGGCCTAAATCACTGATCCTTAATAGATGGTATAGGAAGTCTAAGGATCACAGATCCTTATTGTTGTTTTTATTAACTAACAATTGTATCATCTTTTTAAAAATTGTATACGCAGGTACATAGTATTTTTTGACTTGGTCAAGTTGGAATATTATGGAATATCCTGGATTTTAGGCACGTGCATGAGGCCATAACCTTTATGGCGAAGGTGGGAAGCTTCCTTAATTTTCGTTTAGTTAGTTATTAGCTAATTGACCAGTTATTTGAAGGGGTATAGAGCTCAAAAAAGACACTGACACATTCTCGTTTACTCTTGCTAATTGCTTTCCACCACACACACTAGAATTTTATTGTAAGTAGTTCAATATCATCCAAAGTTGTAATCTATTTGTGCAATATAGTTGATAGTGATAGTTTTCACTATCCGAGGTTTTTTATGCCGGAGATCTTCTAAAGCTCAAGAGCTTTTTCCTCGTACAATTCCTTGTGTTCATCGTCGTTTACATTTCTCATTTTTTCATACAATTGTTCAACACATTAGCACTCTACCTCACAATCAAAGTTTGATTACATTATCTTTAAACCAATTTTTACCAAAACAATCAATATTTGATTATTGTATGAAATATTTGAATTTTATTTGTTCATGTGACAATTTAGTCTATGGTATGAAATAAGTATTTAACTTTAATAGTTATCGTGAGTTATGACTTATGAGCAATCATCGTACACAGGTCACCTAATATGTTGCGGATCGGGTGTGACAATTGCGCCGATGAGGGGGGTGATTTTAACACATTAGATAAATCCTATTTCGGGCGTGGACAGAAGAGATTCTTGGTTAATAAGAAATGTCTAGCCTTAAATATCACCAACATGATTTTGGCTTAATGGTAGTGGATGAGGAGAATAATATATATATACAACCTAACCTTTATCTCGTATGAATAGAGAGACTACTTCCAGTAAGATCCCCGGCTTTATAGTAGTTTTGCTTTAAGTCTTGGACATAAGGCACATAACACTCATCAATCGGGAGAAAGGACACTGCATGTACCCCAATAATACCACATGATGCATGATTAACCACTCGTCGCTTTTAACATTATTTTCACAAAATTAATAAAACAACATTAAAATTAGTGCCATTTAACTTATGCCCCATGGCCTACACATATACACGCAATATATGCACACCACAAGCGGGAGAGAGAGAGAGAGGTTAGAGAGAGAGAGGAAATCTACCCACTAGAAAGAGAAAGAGAGAGGTAAGAGGGAGTTGTTCAGAGGTAAAGCCCGACGAAACTATGGCCACCGGTGACAATGGCGACGGTCGATTCGAGTTGCTCCAGATTCGGAGAGAAGGAAAGCCGTAACAACTAGGGTTTTGAGCAGGGTTTAGGGCAACTTTGCTCTTCGCTTCCGCCCTCTAAACGACATAGTCTCAGATGTCCTACGGTGGCTTTCAGGTATTATCCGTTGTTGATCCAGTGATGTTCCCTGTATTATCTATCGACTATTAAGTTAGTTATTTAGTTGTTTGTTTTTTATTATTACACATTTTGGTTCTTCACATTACACATTTGACCCTAAGATTTCTTATTTAGGACGTATTTTACCAAACATCGTCATTGTTTTCGATAATTAAACTCTAATGTGTGTGATTTCGGACCTACAATAAGAAGAGGGTGAATAGTTTTTTTTGTTTTACCTTCAGATGATCAGTTTTGTTTTGTTTTTTAAACTGGTATGGAAATAATTTTTCTAAATGGCCATTAAACACCTAGATTAGACCCCTAGATTGGACGTTGTATGTGAACTAAGTTCACAAGAAAAATATGACTTCTTTGGGTTTGAATAATTTAGGTAGTGTTTGTTTCACATAATAGAAAGCAATATCGAATGATTTGGAATTTAGATTCATTTCCTTATGTTGTTCGTTTCAACAAAGGAAGGAAATGGAATCTCAATTCCTTTCTTTATTGTGTTCGGTTAGCAAAGGAATTGAAATGAGAATTCGAAATGAATTCCTCCAAATTCCTTTAAATATAGGAATTCAAAATCCTTCGACCGATCATTGATGTTGAAAACGTCTAGACCCGAACTAGTCTATCGTCGACCCGTAACGCCTCGCCCAGGCCCGGGCCGCCGACAACCCGCAACAATTCGACCCGAAATGGCTCGAATCGACCCATCCCTTTACCGACCCCAAATTCTTGACACGAGCCGACCCGCTACTAACCCGAAATGTCTCGACTTGACATGACCAGTTAGCGACATGAAACGTCTCAAACCGACCTGACCAGTTAGCGACCCGAAACGTCTTGACCCGAACCGACTTGTTAAGGACCCGAAACGGCTCAAACTAACCCAACCCATTGATGACCTGAAACGTCTCAACCCAACCCGACCCGTTAGTAATACGAAACGTCTCGTCTCGGCTCGGCCTAAAACGTCTCCACTCGACCAAGCTGTTGCTGACCCGAACGGGCTCACCCGATCGGTGGGCTAAGATAGGTGGATTCCAATTCATTTGCAAACTGAACACATCAAGAATTTGAGATTCCAATTCCTACAAATTCCAATTCCTATTGGAATGTTTAAATTCCAAATACAATTCCTATGCAAATTCCAATCTCAATTCCATTACACTCCATGAAATGAACACTACCTTAAATTATCTCTATACTTGGATCTTTGTGAGTTGCAGAATGCAATAAGTGCCATGCTTCTACAAGAAGTGGTTGCTGGTGTCTTGAAGGGCAAGAGGGATATGGAGAGCACATTTGAACTTCTGTGGCCATACAAATAATATATATAAGATAGTTAAACACAAATTATAATACTTGCTTTCATGTATTCATTTATTCTGTAGTTTTAGTAGATACTCAATTTTTTTTGGTTTGGGACAGTTTTATAGTCCGGACGATTTCTAGATTTAACAACAGGTCTTGGTTCTGGTACATCCATGTGACATTTTATAGTGCTTATAATATTAAGTTTGATGATTGGTACCTGCAATACAAGATACAAGGATTAATTAATTTTCAATTAAGAACTGTTGGTTATGTTGGTTAAGTTTCGGGTTGATTAAGGGTCTGATTGAATTTGGATAACAAATATATGGAGTTACGAGTGGAGAAGACCTTTGAATTGTTACTTTTTATAGGGATACTGTTGGAGTCGGAAATTATTAGGAATTATGATCAAAGCTTATTTCTAAATAACAATTTTATTGGTGGTGATAGTAATTTTATTGGTACTGATAACTTTTTATAGTTTTTGAATGAATTTTTCATAAAGCTTTAACCGTTTAACGCGGGATTCCGATTACTAGTTTAAATTTTATTTTACATCCATCATAAAGATTATTTCAAAATCAATCTTTTGATTTAATAACTTAAAACTCATGTTGAATTTAAACATGAAATTTTTAATTAAAAATAAACAAGACGGTGTATATTTGTCAAATTATTTCAAATTGGAACGGTTTGTCTAGGTATCCAATTATTTCAAATTTTAAATTTGCATGGAACACCCATTAATTTGGAATAATTTATAAAATGTATTCAGAATTTAAAATTTTTGTTATTATTTAATGTTTAAAATTATCGGATATCAGGCATAAATATCAAAATTCGTAGCATTTGGTATGGAAAAATGGTGATGTTCATATCTCAAGTCGTCATTGGTCTGTATGGCTAGATGAAGATCAGATTACATTAGTTATTCATGTTAAATCAGAGTTTCAGAAAAGGCTACCGAACAAGACTCATTCATTCATAATTTGTGTGTTATATTTTTGATTACAAGTGCAGGGTATTTAAAAGCTTTACAAGAGTGACATAAAAGAGGAAAGGATTGAATTGCATAAGGTCTGGCTGCTGCTGATCCGGCTGTTGATTTGCTGGCCATCACAGCTGTTGATTGGCTGTTGATTAGCTGCTGTTGATTAGCTGTTGATTAGCGGGGATTTGCTTTTGAGGTTTGACTTTCCTTTCTAACACTCCCCCTCAAGTTGAGTAGTGGGGTTTCCAATACACAACTTGTCTAAGCATTCGCCTAAGACTCTCCCACTGACAGCCTTTGTTAGTATGTCTGCTAATTGATCTTTTGATCGAACAAATGGTAGTTTAATTGTACCATCTTCTAATTTTTCTTTGATGAAGTTCCTATCAACTTCTACGTGTTTAGTTCGATCATGTTGTACTGGGTTTTCTGAAATCTGAATTGCAGCTTTATTATCACACATAATCTTGCTCGTTTCTCTTGAAGGAAAGCCAATCTCAGCTAAGAGTCTTCGCATCCATATGGCTTCTGTTAGACCTCGAGCTATACCTCTAAATTCAGCCTCTGCACTTGAGAGAGCAACCACCTTTTGTTTTTTACTTCTCCAAGTGACAAGATTCCCCCCAACTAGAGCAAAGTAGCCTGCTGTTGACCTCCGACTTCCCTTATCTCCTGCCCAGTCTGCATCAGTATAGATTTGAACATTTAGGTGTCCATGTGATTGAAACAGGACCCCATGACCCACTGTTCCTTTGAGGTATCTAATAATTCTCCAAACTGCTTCCATATGTGATTCTTGAGGCTGGTGCATGAACTGACTTACCACCCCTACAGCATATGCAATGTCTGGGCGAGTATGTGAGAGATATATTAGTTTTCCCACCAGCCGTTGATATCTTTCTTTGTTTGCTAACTTTGCTCCTTCCTCCATATAGAGTTTTTGGTTTACGCTCATAGGAGTATCTGCTGGTTTGCAATCTATCATTCCAATCTCTGCCAACAAGTCTAAGATATACTTCTTTTGACTAATGAAAATTCCTTGTTTTGACCTTAGTACTTCAATTCCGAGGAAATACTTCAGCCTGCCCAAGTCTTTCATTTCAAATTCGGCAAATAAGTTTTCTTTTAGTTTTCCCATTTCTTCTTTATCATTCCCTGTAATGATCATATCATCTACATAGATAATTAGACAGGTTACGAATTTTCCCCTTTTTTTTGAGAAACAAAGTATGATCGGCGTTACTTTGTTTATATCCAAATTTTTTCATAGCTATGGTAAATCTGCCAAACCAAGCCCGGGGAGATTGCTTCAAACCATAAAGAGATTTCTTCAGACGGCAAACTTCTCCTGACCTGAAATCTTTTGTGAATCCTGGAGGAGCATCCATGAATACCTCTTCATCTAGATCCCCGTGTAGAAATGCATTTTTTACATCAAACTGTTGAAGTGGCCACCCTTCATTTGCGGCTATCGAGAAAAGGACCCTAATTGTGTTCATTTTTGCAACTGGGGAAAATGTTTCAGCGTAATCAATCCCATGTGTCTGGGTATACCCTTTTGCTACCAGTCGGGCTTTATATCTCTCAATTGTACCGTCTGGTTTATACTTAATCGTATAGACCCAACGGCACCCCACGGATTTCTTTCCCGACGGAAGAGTACACTTTTCCCAAGTGTTGTTCCTGATTAAGGCTTCCATTTCTGTTTCCATTGCTTCCTTCCAATGTTTAGACTTTAAGGCTTGATCTACGTTTGTAGGAGTTTCCTCAGAATAAACAGATGAGATAAACGCTTTGGCTTCCTTAGTGAGATTTCCATTAGCTATATTAGCTATAGGATAACTAGACCTCCTTGGCTCTTTTCCAGGAGAATACCGTTTCGGAGGAACCCCTCTGTTTGTTCTAGGGGGTAACACATATCTTGATGGTGTTTCTTCGTGTGTGGATTCTTCTTGTATGGATTCATCTGCCTGTACACTTTCAGCTTGTTCTGTGGTAGTTGCATGGTTAGAAGTATTGGCATCTTCGGAGTCATTAGAAACTCCAAAAGTATCACCAGACTGAATAGGGTGAGTATTACTTACCTCGGATACCAGGTTAGGAGGAACATTAGGGCCTTCAGTGGCACTGAAATTGTATTCTGATGACTCTGTAGTTGGTACATAGGGAACATATTTCAACCAACTTAGTGTGTCTGAGCATTCCTTCTCCCCCTGACCACTGAGTTGGGAATAGTAATACTCGGTTTCAAGAAAGTCACAGTTTATTGTGGTGAACATATGACGTGTCTTTGGGTTATAACATCTGTATCCCTTTTGATTCATTCCATACCCAACAAAGACACATTTTTCAGCACAAGGATCAAGTTTGGTTCGATCTGATTTAGGTATGTGAACAAAAGCGGTACATCCAAAGATTCGTGGTTGAAGGGTAAGGACGGAGGGAAGTTTAAAAAAATTTGAAAGGGTGTGTAACGAGTTTTAGGATTTTTGTTGGGAGTCGGTTGAGAAGATAGGTAGCAGTAGCAAGGGCTTCAGGCCAAAAAAGTTTTGGGACCTGGGATTCAATTAGGAGGGCTCGTGTCATTTCCAGCAAAATGCGATTTTTCCTTTCAGCGACACCGTTTTGTTCTGGGGTGTTTGGGCATGTGGTTTGGTGGATTATTCCTTTGTTTTGAAAAAACAATTTAAAGGAGGTATTAACAAACTCACCGCCATTATCGGATCGAAGGATTTGGATGTTTGTTTGAAATTGGGTTTGGATCATGGCGTAAAACATAGTGAATTTTTCAAAGACTTCGGATTTGTTTTTTAAAAAATAAACCCAGGTCATTCGGGTACAGTCATCAACGAACATCACGAAGTAGCGAAGGTTTTGCCCCCCAAGAACGGGGGCAGGGCCCCACACATCAGAATGAATTAATGAAAATGGTAAAGCAACCTTAGTGTTATTGGGCTTAAAAGTTTTCCTGTGGCTCTTTGCTAAAACGCATGTTTCACAATTTGACAAGGAATTAACTGGAAACAGTTTTGGAAATAAAATATGTAAATAACTTGTAGAGGGATGACCTAATCTTCGGTGCCACAACCATGCTTCTCGTTCCGATGTACCATGAGTTAACATCACAGCACCATTTTGAGTTACTTCGTCCACATAATATAACCCTTGACTTTCAGTGCCACGCCCAATGATCGCTCCCGTCCTGATATCCTGTAAAATGCAAAACGTAGGGTACATTAGAACAATACAGTTGAGTTCTTTAGTGACGTGGCTAATGGAAAGTAGTTTATATGACAACGAGGGAACATAAAGGCAATTAGAGATTTTTATTGTGGGTGAGATCTCAATCGTCCCTCCCGATTTTACATCCATTATCCCTCCGTTTGCCGTTTGAATATGTGTTCTTATTGGTTTAGTTGTTGAGATAATATCCGATGACTCATAAGTCATTGTGTCGGTTGCGCCACAATCGAATATCCATCGTTTTTGTTTTTCATGATATTTTGGGGCCATATTAGCATTCCCATATTTTCTAGGGACCAAATGTGACATAACCACATTTGGGTTATAAACCCACGGATTATCCGCCCCACATATCACACGGTTACCTTCTTCTTCTTTACCATTGCCATTACCTAACCCTTCTTCTCCGCCGCCTGTTGCGTCGGCCATCCCGCCGAAACCCACCCTACTCCGGCTTCCATCTCCTGGAACCTCTCGGTTGCCGGTGCTGGGTGATCTGCCTTTCTCGTGAGCAGTGGCCTTTGTGCCCTTCTTGTCAGACCACCAATCGGGATATCCGACGAGTCTGAAACATTGTTCCTTTGTATGCTTAGTCATGCCACAGTGGTCGCATTTGAGATGAGTTTTGTCATCTCTGTTTACTGATCCACTTCTTCTTCCGTCAAACCGTCGGAGCCCTTTCGATGCAAGTCCTGCTCCTTCCACTTCTGAGGCTATTAGACCTGCTGCGATGCCCTGTGCGTCATTGAGAGGTGTTCCGAGAAGTTTTTGGTGAGCGGCCTCCTTGCGAACAGTGGCATACGCGGCTTCTGCAGTCGGAAGAGGTTCTGACCGGAGTATTTCCCTTTTTATAGGGTCATACTTCCGATCAAGGGCATTTAAGAACTGGAAGAGCTTCTGCTCTGTTCGGATTCTGGAGTATGTTTGAATATCCGTTGAACAAGTCATCGGATTTGGATCAATGCGGTCGATTTCTCCCCATACACCTTGGAGGGTTATCCACAATTCTTCGAGAGAAGTATTGTTCTGTTTGATGTCATTTGCTTTGACATGAAGATTAAATGTTTGGAGCTTGTCCCGTCCACTGCTGTATGTAACTACCAAGGCATCCCACAGTGATTTCGCTGTGGGAAATTCGGTGAGGTTACCCGCAAGGACAGGTTCAATATTCTGAATTAACCATGAAAAGACGATTAGATCATCTTGCTCCCACTGTTCGTAGGTTTCATGATTTGGGTCTGGGGGATTTGAGGTTAAATGCTGCAGCAAGATTTTTGATTTTCCGCCTATGGCGACTCGGATCATTCGGGTCCATAGGGGGTAATCTGGCCATTTAGTTTCAGATTTATCTGTAAACTATCGGACATTTTGGGGTTTTTTGATTGAGAATTTCTGAGAAGGTTGGCTAGTTGTAAGGTGAGATCACTACTCGAGTTACCGTCTCCGGACATGGTGACTCGGTTGTGGCTCGGCTGTGTTTTGGGTAGATGATGAGCAGTCTAAATAACCCGCTCTGATACCATGTTAAATCAGAGTTTCAGAAAAGGCTACCGAACAAGACTCATTCATTCATAATTTGTGTGTTATATTTTTGATTACAAGTGCAGGGTATTTAAAAGCTTTACAAGAGTGACATAAAAGAGGAAAGGATTGAATTGCATAAGGTCTGGCTGCTGCTGATCCGGCTGTTGATTTGCTGGCCATCACAGCTGTTGATTGGCTGTTGATTAGCTGCTGTTGATTAGCGGGGATTTGCTCTTGAGGTTTGACTTTCCTTTCTAACAATTCAATGAAAACTTCAACCTTTTTTGTAGCATAATTCTGCATTATAATAAGAAAACTAATAAGAGAAAAAAGCTTCAAAACTTATAGCATTTAACAGAGAAAAAAACCATGATGTTTATATGTCAAGTCATCTTTGGCCTTCATAGCTTGATGAAGATCCTGACTCCATGAGTTAACGCCTGTCAAGATGGGGGTAAGATGATGTGTTTGATTTAAACACTATCAGGATGCCTTACCTAACACTTTAATTTCACGGCATAGAATTTGATGCATGTTCGAAAAAGGCTGGTATCCTGAAATTGTTGAAACTATACGAACCATTTTACCAACATCTACACAGGCTTTATGTAATATCTGAACTCATGGAATCGGATCTACATCAAGTCATAGAGGCAGAAAAAAAAAGTGTGGGAGATGCCAAGAAAAGTAAGAATAAATAGATTAAAATGTGGGTTATAAGATATATAAATTAAGGGGAAAGCGTGAGCTCCACACAAATATTTATATTTTCTTTTTTAAATACATATATTTGTATTTATTTGTTTAAATTCCAAAATTTGAATACGTGCTCAAGTCAAGATTATAAATTCCAAAGTTTTACTTATTACATAAAGAAATTTTAAAATAACCATAAAAAAATAAATAAATTAACCCCAAATCCTTTAAACTAAACTCAAACATGCAATTTTTGTGTTAGGCTATTATCATTTTTTATCTGCCCCATACTCACACCCTTAATGGATTCAAATGTAGATACATACAACGAGAGAAAACAAAAGGTTTTAAAAAAATAGCAACAAGCAAAGAATACTACTGATAGAGTATAATCGATAAGAGGAAGAAAGTCATTGAAATGGGAGGAGATAACAATGATGAATTGGGATTTTACTCAAATCCAACATGAAAGATATTAAAGAAGATGGACTTGGAATGAGTATAGAAGATATTATTGAAGAATGCAAGCTTTTTTATGCTGCTGGATTTGAAACAACGTCGAATTTGATTGTCTGGACCATGGTTTGTTTAAGTTTGGATCAAGAATGGCAAATGAAAGCTCGAGAAGAGACTAGGCATGTTTTTGGTAATCAAGAAACACATTTTGAAGGTCTGAAGCACCTCAAGATTGTGACGGTGATACGAAAAGAGGTTCTTAGGTTATACACACCCGCAATCATGGTTATACGAACTACCCACAAAGAGACACAACTAGCAGTTATGATGATACCATAGGGGTGCACATAACCATACCTACAATGCATGTTCATCGTGACCCTGAACTATGGGGAGAAGATGCAAATGAGTTCAAGCCTGAAAGGTTCTCAGAAGGAATAGCGGGTGCAACCAGGGTCAAGGGGTCGGGTTTCTTTTTGCCATTTGATGGTGGTCCAAGGGTTTGCATAGGGCAAAACTATGCCATGATAGAAGCAAAAGCAGCCATCGCTAATTTGCGACATGATTTGCACTTTAGTTTTTATATATAATGTTGTGACCTATTTACAACCGGAAAAAGTGGTTGCAATATTTCCGTTTTGTGAACGAATCTATGTCGGTCGCTAATTTGAGACAAATTTGCTTTTGGTTGCAACTCGGTCGCTAATGTTGCAAGTGCATACTGTCTATCGCAAATTTTTATTGCAATTGCCTACTTTTCTAGTTGTGCTAATTATACAAAACATATGAAAATTTGCAGTTGGCATAATTATGGATTTCTATGTGAGTTCTACACAATGATAAAAATAATTATAGAACTACCAGGAGTTATATGTTGTTGACAACGTTTTACTAATAGGATAACAGACAACCTAAGTGATAATAACTAGCAACTAAATATAATCAAATAATAATATACATAATCTCCGCTAATAGCAATTTAAGATGATATAAAAAAACTCCAAATGTGACTCTACATATTCTCAATTAGAACAGTTTATCTCGTATCCAATTACTTCAAATTTTATCTCAATTAGGAACAGTTTATCTAGGTATCCAATTACTTCAAATTTTAAACAAGATGGTGCATATTTGTCAAATTATTTCAAATTGGAAAAGTTTATCTTGGTATCCAATTAGTTCAAATTTTAAACAATTATTTATTTAACAAGAAACTTTAGATTCACGTTCAAATTCAAATTTGTATGGAATATCTATTAGTTTGGAATAATTTATAAAAAGAATCTACTAAAATTTCATTAGTTTGGAATAACTGACAAAATATATTCAAAATTTGAATTTTGTTATTATTTTATGTTTGAAATTATCGAATATCATGCATAAACTTCAAAGTTCGTAGCATTTGGTAGAGGAAAAACGGTGATGTTCATATCTCAGTCGTCATTGGTCTTTATAGCTAGATGAAGATCAGATTACATTAGTTATTCAATGAAAACTTCAACCTCTTTTGTAGCATAATTCTGCAATATAATAAGAAAACTAATAATAGAAAAAAACTTCAAAACTTGTAGCATTTGATAGAGAAAAAAAGCCATGATCCATGGTTATATGTCAAGTCATCATTAGCCTTCACGGCTTGATGTAGATCAGACTCCATGAGTTCACGCTTGTCAAGATGGTGGTAACATGATGTGTTTGATTTAAAATTATCAGGATGCCTTAATTAACTCTTTGATTTCACGATAAATACGAATATCATTTGATGCATGTTTGATAAAGGTCAGGTATCCTGAAATTGTTGAAACTATACGAACCATATTACCACCATCTACACAGGCTTTATGTAGTATCTGAACTCATGGAATCTGATCTACATCATGTCATAGAGGCAGAAACAAAATGTGGGAGATGCCAAGAAAAGTATGAATAAATAGATTAAAATGTGGGTTATAAGATATATAAAGTAAGGGGAAAGGGTGAGCTCCACACAAATATTTATATTTTCTTTTACAACTACAAATACTTGTATTAATTTGTGTTTTGAATTCCAAAATTTAAATACGTGCTCAAGTCAAGATTATGGTTGCCCGATTGAACAGGATCCCGTTTGAGAAAACTAGGCTACATGTATGAATTTACTTACCACCTAAATTTATTTTGATTCTCATCAATTTGTAAATCAAATGAGTCATTTTATGGTTCAATATTTGTTTCATAGGCTACTAAT
This sequence comes from Scalesia atractyloides, assembly GCA_947069175.1. Classification (NCBI taxonomy): domain Eukaryota; kingdom Viridiplantae; phylum Streptophyta; class Magnoliopsida; order Asterales; family Asteraceae; genus Scalesia; species Scalesia atractyloides. The sequence continues at coordinate 24,686,521 of CAMTDV010001632.1, forward strand.
TCTTTCAAAAGGCTAAAGATTACCACCTAAATTTATTTTAATTCTAATGAATTTGTAAATCAAATGAGTCTTTTTATGGTTCAATATTTTTTCATAGGCGACTAATTCTTTCAAAAGGCTTAGGATCATTTTAGGAGCCATGCAACACAAGGGATGGGCTTGGAATTAATTCAAACTAGTGGAAAAACGCCGTGTGTTGTGGTGTGGACACGTTGGAAATTCGATAGGTATACCAAGAATAATCATTAACTAAGAGTATTCAAAAAATGACGAATCATGTAAGGATATCATGATGCCATGCAATACAAGCGATGGGCTTGGAATTAATTCAAATGATGAATATTAGCATACGATGATGATGCCATGAACCATGGAATAATTCATCCACCAAAATGACGAATCATGTAAGGATATCATGATGCCAAATGAGTAGTATACCAAGAATAATCACTAACTATGACAAATATCCAAAATTTCGAATATCCGAAAAATTTGTATTTAGATTCAGATAGCGATATTGAAAATTTTCGGATATTCGATATCCAAAACAATAAAATAGTTATTTTTTAACTATTTTATATAAACCCTAATCATTGTCTGCAATTCACATCTTCAGCCCCCCCCCCCCCCCCCCCCCCACCCACACTCTTTCATTCCTGCTCCTCCGGCCGACAACTTTCGATAGGTGGCCTGCAAACGACAACCATCATTCTTTCACACGTCGTCCTGCAAATTTTGTTTCTAGGAATTTGCGATCTGCTTAATCTGAGTAGTCGACATCTCTGTTTCAACATCTATCTTTCTTTCCATTTGGTTTACTACCCCTTTGCTAATTGTTAAGCCTTTTAGCCCCAACCCTTTTGTTAATTGTTTAACCTCTTATTTATTTATTTCTACTCTTGTTATAGATATTTAAATCTTTTTTTATTCATGTTAATATTAGTTGTTTAATTGTTCATCCTTATTGCTTTTTGGGAAATAAGTTTGATTTTGTAGAGATGTTTAAAACAGGGAAAATAATGCCCACTTTTCTAAAATTTCCATTACCCGTTTTGATATCCAAACTAGTATTCGAGTTTTGAATATCTGAAAATTCGGATTTGAACACCCCTAACAACCACCACAGATTATAATATACCAAATAAAAAGAATTAGTCAACTTACATGCAATGGACCAGATTTCACGGCTGAAAACGAAATCAAAAAGATTATACCATATAAAAATCTTCAACAATCACTAACGCACATCAACCCATGAAAATGGTACTCTTCCATAATCTGATCAATAAGCATGGATGATACCATGAAAATTGATAAACATGAACGAATGAAAAGTTGCTAGGGTTTAATTGTAATAGAAAACATTAAGAACAAATGAAAGAAAAATATAAATTATAGAGGCTAACTAGCTAATGGCCAAACCCACATTAACATCTTTATTATGCTAAGAACGTTCATGTATAAGTCATCATATATTGGCCTTTATGATTTTATAAGATTACATTCCATGAACTACATAAATGCACGTCTAAATCCGTTTAATTTCAACAATATGCAAATAGCTTATGATGTGTGATGGTTAATTTTTTGATTGGCCATCTTCAATGATGTGGATGGTTAATTTTTTGATTGGCCTATAAAACAATCAAGGCTGGCTCTATGGATACTTAAGTGAAGCTGCTACTTAGAGCCACTATTTTGTTGGGGCCTCTAATCTAGAAATTTATTTTATATATATATATGGGCTTGGGCTGCTATGCATTGGGTTTATAACATTAAATAAAGAAACTAAAAGTGTTTATCGTTGAGTTTAATTAGGATCAAAAGTAACTTAGTTTATCAAAATTCTATATGTTTTATTACAAAGTTCATTGGCAATGCATGATTACTTTATTTTATGCCCATAGTTCGCTAATTAATTTTCCAATAAGCTCCTTTACACCTTAATAGTTGAGCAGTTATTCGAAAAAGGGCCTTAAAAGAATTTTAATTTCGCTTTAGGCTTTTTAAAATGTTGAGCCAACCCTTAAAAGAATCATGTTAGTTATCACCACCTAGACATACATAACTCATGAAAAATAACCTATACCTATAAAAGTGAAAATAAATTGGGACATGTCAAAAGAATCAAACTTAATTTTAATCTATAGGTTGGAATAAAAAATTACATATTATTTTAAAATAAGAATCTAATTTTAAACATTTTATGCAAATTTGTATAGAATTTAAAATAAAAGAATCTAATTTTAAACATTTAATGCAAATTTGTATGGAATATCCATTAATATATATTTTTTAACGACAAATTTGGATCACTGACGTACCATTGGAGTATCATCGTGTAATCAGCGGAAACACCCGATCATATCCATCTATTGAACCCAGGACCTATTGATCTGAAATCCTTATCACACCCCTAAAATATTATTAGGCTATAAAGCCTTAGGCTACATTAATACATAATAATTTAATAAATCTATTCAAAATTCTAATTTTCTTATTATTATTTAATGTTAGAAATTTCGGATGTTACAAATTAAAACGTGTTCATTAATTATCGATAAATTACCCGTAAAGTTCGTAGCATTTGGTAGAGGAAAGCCGGTGATCATATCTAGTTGAAATATAATTCAAAGTTAATTGTTCGAGTGATCTCATTGGAGGCAATCATGGGCAGCAACATCTTTAGTAGAATAGTCAATAAAATTGTGTCTTTAGGAGGAGTAGTAGTGGTTACCGAATTATAGGCTCTTTTTGTTGTATATTTTCTGTTTTATTTCCAGTTATATAAATGTGATAGATGCAAGAATTTTGCCCCTTACCATGTTATGAGTTTACATCGAGAAATATGGTAAACAAGCAACAAATTATGTCGCTATCCATTTGTTAATAGCAAAACTAAGTTTTTCAAAAACTACGTCTATAAATCTCGGGTCATAATATTACCATGCATGACCCTTTAAACTCGACTAAGTAGGTCCACAACTCCTGACGCCAGGATACCAAAAATATCAAAAGCAAATTGGATAAACACGTGCTAGTTGTCAAGGCATGCTTTCTCGTGTTTGGTCACTTTGCCCGTAGCAGCCTTTAAAGCAATCTGGCCCACCAAAAGTATCAAAAGCAAATTGGATAAACACGTGCTAGTTGTCAAGGCACGCGTTTCGTGTTCATCACTTTTCCCAAAGCAGCCTTTAAAGCAGTCACCCACCGTGAAAGCACTACCCCTTAAGCCTAGTTAGATCCACACATATAGGTTTTCCTCCTACCCATCCAAAGACCAAAATGTCGGCTCCAGAATGTTAATAAAGAGAGTGACCCAGTCGGCTAAATGTGATCTTCATGTGTTTTTACGATCCTGAAATTCCAACAAAGTAGTCATTAGTCTTTATAGTTAGGTGAAGACCAGATTCCATGTGTTATTCAGTGAAACATCCAACCGCTTTTGTAGCATAATTCTGCTTTAATATAACATAAAACTATAAAAAAAGGAAAAAAAATACTTCAAAACTGATAGCATTTGATAGAGAAAAAACCATGATATTTATGTCTCAAATCATCATTGGCCTTCATGGCTTGATGAAGATCAGATTCCATGAGATCACGACTGTCAAGATGGTGATAAAACGATGTGTTTAATTTAAACATTATGAGGATGCCTTGACACTTTGATTTCACAAGAAATACGAATCCATTTGATGCATGCATGTTCGAAAAAGTCAGGTCTCCTGAAACTGTTGAAACCATACATACCATCTAAACGAGCCTTTATGTAGTATGTGAACTCATGAAATCAGATCTACATCAAATCATAGAGGCAGAAATAAAATGGAGATGCCAAGAGAAGTTTGAGTAAATAAATAAAAAGGCTGTTTATAAGATACATTGAAATCTATAAAGGGGAAAGCGTTGAGCCCCACGTAAATATTTATATTTTATTTTTTCAAATCTCAATACTTGTATCTGTTTGTGTTAACTATAATAGAACGATTATAGGTTTATCTCCAGAATAAATTCCAAAATTTTAATACGTGCTCAAGTCAAGATTCTGGTTCGCCGTTTGAGATAAAATCCGGTTTTGAGTAACAATTAAATTATATATATAAATTTAAGAAACCCTATATAACATTTTTATTTTTTAAAAAAGGAATGTAACATAACTGTGATAAAAACGTAAAAACGACAACTAGTTTTTTTTTAAACAATCAAAATCAACATTTTACAATTTTTTTGACATATATATTATGTAATATGAAATTTTTAACATTATAATAACTACTTGACTTTTTTTCTTTTTATAAATGGTTTCCGGCTTTTTAGTGTTCCCAATTGAACCCCCTCTCTCTCTTTATATCTATCTATCATTATATGTGTGTGTGTGTGTATATATATATATATATATATATATATTGTATGGTTCATACAAGAATCATCTTTATGGCAAGAATCAATGTGAACACAATCAAAATAAACAACAAACTCCTACCCCACAACCACCTATACCTAAAAACCTTAAAAATAACCTAAACCCCCCACCCCTACCCCTCAAAAACCTAAAAAATCTTAAACCCCCACCCCCATCCTCCAAAAACATAAAACCCTCCACCCAAACTAAATGCTAAAAACTATACACTAAAGCTAAACCCACAAACTAAATGCTAATTTTTCCAGGTAAATCATGACTTTTTATAAAATAAAAAAAATCAAACAATTTCTTTTATTAACAAAAAGTTGCGATTTTAATGAATTTTTTTTAAAATGTGTGTTTTTTAAGTAGTTTTTGTTTTGTTCACGTTGCTTCTTGCAATAAATGGTGGTTCCTAAATAATATTCACCATATATATATATATATATATATATATATATATATATATAAAGACGTATCCATTTTAACATGAGTTCACCAACTCTTGTTTCGCACCAAAGCCTATCATAAGGACTATGCAGGCGATGTCAGTCGACTAAGTTTTGGCTTAAAATTGAAACCTAGTATATAGACCCTACAAGCTCCAATGAAGTTTGATAATCGAGGGCTATTCATAAGATGTAGGTTTTTCTTTCTTAAATGGGTTAACCACTACGAAAATGGAATCTCCTAACACAGCATGAGTGTATAATGAGCTTAACACCACTAAGTTATCAAATATATTCACAAGAATAAAAGATCAAAGACCAAAATTGTATAATAAAGTCCAATAAACAAAGAAAAATGGTAGAAATAATTATCAAGAACATAAAGACACCACCTTGCTAAAAATTAAACATCTAATTCATACCAAGTTTCATTTTCACCAAAGTAACAAAAGAAGTGTAGCCAAGAATGACCGTACAAGCTTGATCACAAACAATGATCTTGAAATGGATCACGATGAATAAATATTAGTAACTGACAACTTCTTGAATATTAATGAATATAAGTTTCTCTTGAGAAAGAGAGACTATTAAAAGTGGACTTTTGGAGTGATCCCAATCTTCAAGGATGGAAGTGGAAACTCTTTGGATAAGAGAGTATGTGAGAGTGATATAAGAGAGGATGAGATTAAATGGGATGCTAGAAATGGGTTGCAACGGCTGCTATTTATAAGTGAATGTCTAGTGGGTTGGCATAATTCTACCCTGGAGTGCATGGTTGCGCGTTGTACTTTCTTCTAATACGAATCGTCTCTTTGTACTTGTGCACGGCTGTGCCTAGATAGGTATCCTGATAAAATATTTGATCTTGTAATTTTTGGCGGATTGGTGTCCTTGGTTGTTGCAGGCGTGGGCATGCTAGTACTTTTGCATGATTGTTCCTAAACACGTGTCCTGACAGGGTCTTCAGTTTTATCTGGTCTCGAAGCTTCAAGAGTTTGTCTTTTTCTTCCACGGTCATGCATGTGCACGCTCATGCCTCTGCATTCTTATTGACTTTTTTGAATTAAAAATAAAAAGTATAACAATACCATATTTAAATTAAAAAAATAAAATGCTCGTTTTTATAGTGTATTGTTCTAAAAACAATTAACGTATGTTTTCAAGCATTGTACCACATGTTTTAAAACTTGTAATTACCTAAACTTTTAAAATTATGCAAAAGTACATTTGTGTCCTCCTTATATGCTTTATAGTATAGTGTGTGTATACGTATAGATTAGATATAGTAAAATAAGAAAGGGGTAGCGAGGAAAGCGTGACAAAAGTGTGGGCTATTTATCGAAAAATCAATGGTTGAGAAAATCAGAGGCTTTCACATTATCAATTTGCATGCAAGAATGGGCTCGAGTGTTAAACTTGTTATCGGCAACTATTGTTAACTTTTTTTCAAGTTCCCCTACTTTTGTAAACACTAAATTTTTTTTTACATTATATATATATATATATATTATTTATATTTACATCATTAAATCGAGCATTTTATTTTTTTAATTTATTTGAGTATAGCCTTGTAATACCTTTTTTTAAAGGATTTCTCTTAAATCATATTGATGAGTTGGGTGTATGTTGGTAACTCTTTTACATATATGTTATGAAATTATTAACATAGGTTGCGTCATTAGTATATATGCTTTATAATTATTGACGATGCGACTTGGTAACTATTTTATATATGTTTGCATGATTATTCATATTTTTGCGAAAGTATTGCTGAGCATATACCTCGCCCACCGTATTCTGGTAACATCATGCCTTCACACGTTAATTCTACTTAATTTGTACGTTAACCGCCCTCTATACATGTATGTTTGCATATTACCCACCATTGATACCTTTGATTATAACGAGACACTAATGCAAAAACAAAAAAGACAGATGGAAACTAGAGAGAACCCAAATTAAAAATGCATTTCTGTTTACAAAATTTGAGAAAACACATCAATCATACTTCATTTTTTACGATGATGATGTTAGATAGTTCAACCTTTGCTACCAACTGCATCGTTACATCCAACAATGATGTCATTTAAATAGGTCAACCTTAGCCATAACCCTCTTTTCATCTTGAAAAAATGGTGGGAATAGTGGGTAACGTTGTGATCGCCATTGTTAAAGCTTTGATAGTGAGGTGGGGTTGGAAAGTACTAAACTGGACATGGTTGAAGCCAAAGAAACTAGAGAAGTGGCTGAGAGAACAAGGGTATCAAGGTAATCCATACAAGTTATTGATTGCTGACATAAAAGACCTTGCAACAATGATGACAGAAGCTAAACCAAAGCATATTCCAATCTCCCATGATATCTTCACATTGTCTTCCTTTTGATCATCACGTACTCACCAAATATGGTAATTATTTTTGTATCCAAATTACGAAATGGTAAACTGTTTTTTCCCTTTTTGGAGTATGAAAATCCTAGAGTTGTTTGATAGGAAAAAGGTCGTTTATGTGGTTCGGGCCAATCCCGCGGATTTACGTAACAGACCCAGAACTTATAAAAAAGATTTTATCAACACCCGACGATTTTCAGAAGCCACACCCAGAGCCGATACGAGATAGCATCATTGGTGGACTTCTTGTCACGGAAGGGCACAAATGGATCAAACATCGTAAAATAATCAACCCGGCATTTCATCTTGAAAACATAAAGGTCAGTACTGACATACGAATTTACTTTTGACCCATATTCACGAAATATTTTTAGAGTTAAAAAAGGGTGTTTTGAAATATTGTGATTATACGGTGTTTTGGTAAATCCTGCTTTGTCTATGTATTGTTCATTAACAAGAGTAAATTAGGTGTATGTTAGTTTGTCGTTAAAATAGTATGGAGGATGAAGTCGAAAAGTTTTCACAAATGGATCGCCCACATCTTCTACCCTTTAATTTTTATTTTTTAGTTTTTTTATTCAAATAGACACTACTTTTAAATCTAAGTACATAGTTTTTTTTTATTTATTCTATGTCTCAGTTTAACATTTATACAAAAACAGAGTGGTATAAGAAACAAAATAATTCTTCACTATTGCGATACCAAAAAATATTTATTTTAAACGCAACTCGGTTTTCAATAAATTTATATGAGAAGATAGACAAATATGTTTGTTGATTTAGAATGGTATTAGAGAAATAACTAAACAAAATGTTAAATAAAAACTAAAAGAAGAAACATCAAAAAGTTCTGGAGATGTCGCCCTACTTGACCTTTTAACTCCCAAACTTTTCAAAATCATACCCTCATGTAATCACATTCTTTCAAAATTACCTCTTTAAATAATAGAAATTCATGTTTCATCTTAAAATCTAAAGAAAAACTGTTGTGTTGATGGGTTTATAGAGCATGTTCTCCGTGATTTGTTCAAGTTGTACCGACATGATCAAGAAATGGGAAATGTTGACTGTCGGAAGTGGTTCAGTGGAAATCGATGTGTGGCCTTATATCGATAACTTAGCTGGAGATGTTATTTCAAGAACTGCATTCGGAAGCTGTTACGAGGAAGGGCAAAGAATATTCAGAATTCAGAAAGAACAAGTCGACCTTATGACACAACAGTTGCTTACAATTCATCTTCCCGGAGGAAGGTGACAACAATGATGATTCCTTCATGTTCATTTAATGTTGGTTTCTAGCTTGCTAAACGGGCCGGGTTCGCGGATTAGTGGGCCAGGCCCGACATAAACCAGATAATTTAACATGAACCCGACCCTGAAATGAAGCTGAATATTGTGTCACACATATCAACCCAATACAACTAGGGCAATTAAGCAATTGCTAGATGAAATGAATACAACCTGCTTATCTTGACAAATAAGTTATTTTATTTATTTTTACATATTAATACTTTAAACTTTAATATTACATATTACATTTTTTTTGTAATCAGTTATCTTTTAAGTATTCCAATTTATTATAAACTTTTAATTTTTACATTAAAAAAATACCCAAATAATTCAAGTTATTACACAAACACATTTTAAAAATAACATATAACAAATAAATAGGTTAAATGGGTTAGCCCATAAACTTGTCGGGTAGACACTATTCACAACCCGTTTAGCTAAACATGTCCGCACCGCACCTGAAAGTAACTAACGACCTCGTTTAGTCTAAACTCAAACCCATGAATTTCATATTACGTTTGTGTTGTCATTTTGTCTCCACTTCCTAATTGGTTTCATATGTAGGTTCATACCAACCAGAGCAAAAAAAAGTATAATGAAAATAACAATGCACAACGAATGCTACTAATGAGTATAATTGATAAGAGGAAGAAAGCCATTGCGATGGGAGAAGATAAAGCGATGACTTTCTAGGAATCTTACTCAAATCCAATACAAAAGAGATTGAAGAAGATGGAGTTGGAATGAGTATGGAAGATGTGATTGAAGAATGCAAATTGTTTTATGTCGCTGGCTCAGAAACAACGTCGAATTTGATTGTCTGGACCATGGTTTGTTTGAGTTTGGATCAAGAATGGCAGACAAAAGCTCGAGAAGAGATTATGCAAGTTTTTGGTAATCAAGAAATACATTTTCAAGGACTGAAGCACCTCTACATTGTGACGATGATACTAAATGAGGTTCTTAGACTATACCCACCTGGAACCATGGTTACACGAGCTACCCACAAGGAGACACAGCTAGGAGACATGATGATACCACCTGGGGTGCACATAACCATACCTATAATGCATGTTCATCATGACCCTGAACTTTGGGGAGAAGATGCAACATTAAGCCTCAAAGGTTCTTAGAAGGAATCATGGGTGCAACCAAGGGCAAAGGGTCAGGTTGTTTTCTGCCATTTAGTGGTGGTCCAAGGGTTTGCATAGGGTAAAACTTTGCCATGATAGAAGCAAAGATAACTATAGATAAGATTCTGCAATGGTTCTCATTTGAACTTTCTCCATCTTATAAACATTCTCCTTTCCCATCTTTCACTCTTCCTCCCCAGTTCGGTGTTCATTTAATTTTACGTGCCAATGGTCTCTCGGCCTAGTGGAATAATGTATTTATCTACATCAAAGTGATGCAGGGTCGAACCTCACAATTTAAGCATTAGGTGGATTTTAGGAGTACTGGTATGTGTTCGATGTGAAAAATAATAATAATAACAATTATTTTGCATAACATATGATGGAGGTCGGCATTTGAACTACAATATAAAGAGAGTATTAAACGTATCATAATGTTGGAATCAACCGGATCAAAAACGCAGCAACACAACGATTTTGTGAGAACTTCTCAAACTCTTTTATATATTATTAAAGAACAAAGCAAAACATCCAAGTAATTACATAACCTAACCCATCTATTTATACTAAACTAACAACTTGTTAAACAAGCTATCCTAAACCAATACCATCTCTAATACTTATTAACCAATTAATAAAATAACTAGATAAACATAATACTTTAAACTAATAATTATCTCTAACTATTTAATTACTCATTCCTATATCAAGATTAATCCTTCATTCACCCCCTTAATCTTGATATGGACACTTTCTTCTTCAAAGTGACGGATCATGTTCTTCGGCCAAGTTTGCTACTTCTTCCTTTGACTCCTTTTTAGGACATTCACTTGCATAATGACCTTTGTCTTGACAATTATAACACACAATAAACTTTTTTCCCCTTTGGTGTCGTCCTCCTTGACCACGACCACGACCTCTTCCACGATCACTTTAGCTAGACCACCCTCGTCCACAACACTTACAACCAGACTCTTCATTCTTCTCTTGTCCATCGGTTTTAGGGTCTTGTCCACCGGTATTAGAACTTTGACCAACAGTTTCAGATAATAGTACCTTACTTTGATCATTATCATTCATCTTGTCTTGATCTTGATTTGTTCCTCATAGGCCTTCAACCTACCTATTGCTTCTTCAAATAGCATGCTCTCGATATCCGAATACTGCTCAATAGAAGCAACGATTTGAAAATATTTATTTGGTATAGAATCTAATAGCTTCCGAACTATCACCTCATCTTCAAGACTTGATCCAAGATTGCTAAACTTTGAGACAAACCCACTTAATTTACTAGCAAATTCTTCAATCGTGTCTGTTTCCTTCATGCGAAGTTGCTAGAGTTCTCTCCTTAAAGTAGCTAGTCGAGCCTTTTGAACCCTGTCACCACCAAGAAATCTTACCCGTGAAGCCTCCCAAATAGTTTTTGCACTTCGGTTTTTAGCAACTTGAAGAAGTATATCCTCCAGTAGTGCTTGAAGGAGAACCGCCCTAGCAACTTTGTTTTTCTTCTTGTCCACAACATCACCTGTCACTGGATCAATCACCTCCCGAAGTCCTTGAGCATCCAATACCGACTCCATCAAAATAGTCCAAGTGTTGTAATTGTTTAGCGTCAATCGTAGAACTTGAAATGAGGCATTGTTGTTATCTCGTATCTGAACAATTCCTGTATTAACTGGTTGTTCTCCTGCCATCTTTTACCTATTTTAATTACTTCGATCGACCGTTAAAAGCCTCACCAAAAATACGTTGTTGTTTATTTTTTTTGATGGTGCTCTGACTTTTATAAAGAAACCAACCAAGGCTTATATACGAGCTTTCTTTATTATTCCTTGCTATAAATTTTGCCACCAAAAAAACAAATAAAGAAATAATACTTCCTTATCTCTAATAATTCGTTACATCAGCAACAAAACTACTTTGTTTCTTCACATGGCCCACATCAAACTTTAAAGTTCAATTTTTTACCGACTTAATATTAAATCCTATGGTCTTCAAAGATTCTCAATTCGAAGCCCAAAACTTCACTTCACTTTTCTTTTTCTTTTGTTCAAGATTGCCCAATCACAAAATACTTGCTTCATTAAGATTACAATGTTCCTTTAAACCACTTTGTCGATTCACTCAGATTTCGACTGCTCTGGTTAATTCACTAAGATTTCGAGTCTTCTTCTCTCTATCGATCTACGAAGGTTTTCGATTTCACCGGGTTGAATTGCTTAGATTCTTCTTCCTTTCTCCCTTGGACCGTTACACACTCTGATACCAATTGTTGGAGTCAATCAGATCAAAAACGCAGCAACACGACGATTTTGTGAGAACTTCTCACGACTCTTTTATATATTATTAAATAACAAAGCAAAACATCCAAGTAATTACAACCTAACCCATCTATTTATACTAAACTAATAACTTGCTAAACAAGCTATCCTAAACCAATACCAACTCTAATACTTATTAACCAATTAATAAAATAACTAGATAAATATAATGTTCCAACCTGGGCATTATGGTGGAGACACGAGAGATCACATCTGATCCTATGATCCATCATGCAATGAAATGACTTTAAACTAATAATTATCTCTAACTATTTAATTTTCTTCTTATATAAGATTAATCCTTCACATAATTTATAGAGTGGCAATGGCATAAATAGGGCATTACTGTTAATTTCATGTTTATAAAGTGGGTTTTTTTATATTCGTAACTCTTAACCATAGAGTCAACTTTTTAATTAATTTTCCATCGTATTCCATAGCTCGAGAATTACTGTTTTTTGATTTCACCTTCCGTAACTCCGGAACCATTTTGGACATAGTACTGGATTCCCTAAGGCGTGTTATACCCATCTGTTGTCCCTACATCCTTCACTTTTGCCTCAGCGCCATATCACTATTGATGCAATCTGCAATTCTTGATTTCACAAATAAGCTAGTACTTGGTCTTTGACACTTATAATTAGTGGTCAATCACATAATTAACAACTTGAAGAACCAAGAAATAGAGACTGGTTCTTGAGGTTGCTAATCTACATCTACAAACATAGGAGATGGAAATTAGGAAATGAGTAATTGTAGTTTATTATGTATCTGACTAAATACTCATGTGTGCCTTACATCTATTTATAGCTACACATTTTCACTACTAACTAACTTATTCACTTTCTGTAACTCTAACCGATTGCCTACGATGTGATTTTCTTGGGTGAATGGTCCGAGAACAATATCAAGAACCTTGACGAGATCCTTATATGTTTCTCGCTCGCTTCGAGTCTCAAAATTAATCTCTCCAAGTCTTGTGTTTTTGGAGTTGGGGTGTGCAATGAAGAGGTGTCTAGAATGGTCGGTATCCTTAGATGTATGGAGGGTAAATTGCCTCTTTTTCATTTGGGGGTCCCCATCGGGGCAAACATGAAACGGTCAAATTTTGGAAATCCATTATCGAGAAGTTTAATGCTAAACTCTCCGGTTGGAAGGCAAGCAGTCTCTTTCGCCTGAAGGGTTACTCATGCCGAGGCGGTAATGGGTGTTGTCCACATGTATCATCTCTCTTTGTTTAAAGCGCCAAAGAAAGTATTGAACACTTTGGAGAGTATTAGAATAACGTTTGTATGGGGGAAGAACAAGGATAAATACAAGATAAATGGGTTAGGTGGAACAAGTTAATTGCTCCAAAGTGGTTGGGGGGTATTGGCATCATCGTTATTCAGGATGCCAACTTGATTACTGAAAAAGGACCGGTTGACTCTTTGGGTACAAGTAGCGTTACATGGGAACTCAAAGAAGGTTCAAGCCTTTCCTTTCAACAAGAGGATAGTTGGGGTTTGGAAGGATACCGGTTCGATTGAAAAGGACTAATCTGACCTTAATTTGTCGATTAAAGATAACACCATGGGAAAGGTGTGGAATGGGCACAACATCCTCTTTGGCTGGACACTTGGTTGGGTGACATTAAGCTAAGTGTTTCGTTCCCTACAGTGTTCAAGCTAGCCACAAACAAGAAAGCCTTGATTTCTCAAAACCTTTGGGCTTGGGATTGGATTAAGAGACCAACTTTGGTGGAAGAATAGGCCAGCTCAATGACCTTATGCTGCAGGTAAAAACGATCAAGAGGTATCACAACTGTTTTGGTCAGAAATAGGTTTAAGAATAATGTAACCAAACTTTGATTGTGAGGTAGAGTGCTTAATGTGTATGAACAACAATGTAATTGATTATGTAGCAAAAATGACAATGAACACCGAGATTTGTATGAGGAAAAAACCCTTGATTCTTATGAGATCTCCGGCATAAAAAACCTCGGATAGTGAAAACTATCACTATCAACTATATTGCACGAAATGAATTATAACTTTGGATGATATTGAGCTCGTTACAACTGAGTTCTAGTGTGTGTTTGAGAGCAGTTTGTGAGAGTAGTAGAAAATGTGCTAGTGCTTTCTAATCAATCTCAATATAGCCTCATATATTTCTTAAAATATCATGTAACTAACTAAACGAAAAATGGGGGAGCTCCCACATTCGTCCATAACGGCTATAGGCTCTCATGCACGTGCCTAATTCCCAGCATATTCCACGAGATTCCAGCTTGACCAAGTCCCACTCGTTCACGACCTACATATAAACATTAGCAACATAGTAGAACAATTTTTAGATAGCATAAATAAAGATAAGGATCCTTGATCCTCAGTCTTCCTGCACTATCTGCTAAGGATAAGTGATCCAGGCTAGGTCTCAAGATAAATGATCCAGACTCAATAAAATTTAGCCCCTAACAATTGCACCCAAATATGACGGATATGATATAAATCTGATTCGCCATATTTCTGTTGGATGCGGACTAGCCATTGTGCATGTAACTAGCCGTTACAACTCCTAACGTCACCAATGGGATAGACTACAACCATCTAGGGTAGAGATAAGATCGAATATTCATTTGAAGATCAAAGGATCTTCTTTTAAATCTTCATTCTAGAAGCAACTCAGGTATCCCTCTTCTCGCTTAAATCTTCTTGTTTAATCTGAAATTCTTCATCTCCCCTTCTCCGATTATGGCCAAGACGTCTACCCGATCCTCTCCCGGCAAGTGCCCGGAGAAGGATAACGTGCTCGAGAGTCATAACCTGTTAACAAATCCTTCCTTGGAACTGTGAAAGTTCACTGATCTAGAGATTGAGAGTCTCTTCCCCTACTTTCCATCTGAAACAGTATTCCGGCCGTTTCACTCTTCCATGAAGAGTGACACCGTTTCGCCCATTTGGGTTTGCTTTCTAGCCCTGTTGTTTCTCATTGGCTACTCCTACCCTTTTCCTAATTTTACTCAGAGGTTCTTCACCCTTACAAGCATGAGCTATAGCCAAGCAATGACCATGCTTTGGAGGGTTTTGTATACCCTTGAACAATACAGAAGGAATTGATTTCCACCTGTCAGAGCTTTCCTATCTTTACAGCCTTGTCACCCATGGTTCCCACTGTTTCTTGCTTAAAGCCAAACCTCAACAGCCTTTACCCATTCTCAAATCCACTCAAAATGGTTCCACATAGAAGAATCAATTCTTCTTCATGCGAAGGGATTTTATCCCTTTAGGGAATAGTTTACCCAAAAAGTGTATCCTAAAGGGTAGGATATAGGATCCTCAGATAACTCTTGTAGAAGATTAATTTATTTTGGTAACTTGTTTTCCTTTTTTCTCTTGCATGTAGTGACCAATTTTGGTTGTCTAGCCAAATCACCGGGAACCGAAGAAAGGGTTGCTGCATTTTGCACCCTTAACTCATCGATCAGACATTCAAGCCGAAAAAAAGGATCCAAAAGCCAGCACTTCCACCTCCTATACGATGTCAAGTAAGTATTTGTGCATTTATTATAGATGTAATTTTGTATTGAAAAAGCTGTATAAAATAAGAAGACTTATCTTTTCCGTTGATGATGTAGGCGCTCAAAGATCAACCAGCAACTTGGCTACCAAATTTGGCCTAGACGATGTTGACAGCATCATCTCTCCCCGCTCCATCAAGAAGGAGTTGGCCAAAGGTCCAAGCTTTTGGGAACCAAAGGCCATCACCACCAGGGCGAAAGCTGGGTCAAAACGGAAGAAACCCATGGAAGTCGAGGAAGACGAGTTCGATGAGGAGAAGCTGATCCATTATTTCATCACCGAGATAAGGATCCTTGATCCTTTTCTGTTACTATTACCTTTAGTGAAGGATACTTGATTCTAATTATGTATACTACCCATTGTAGAGGTACGTCCGCTTGAAGGCACATATGGATAAGAGTCTGGCCGAGCTTGAGGGTAACATAGCTAGTCTTCGATCCATCGTCGTTGCAAAGGATGTAACCATCTCTAAGCTAGAGAAGGATAAGTCAGGCTTGGAAGAACAGTTTCTAACTGCCGAGGTTGGGATACATGAGGTTGTCTTGAATGCAACTGATGACACCAAGGTTTCTACTGCTCGGGCTATCCTTAAGGTAAGGTTTAAAATTGTCAAAGAGGCAATGGATCCTGCATTCAATCGGTTTTCATGGGATCTGGCTGGATGGGAGCAGAGACTCCATGAGCTTGGTGATGATGAGGAGCTGGAGCCGGTATAGATGCTGGAGGTTGGATCTAGCGGGGCTAAGGAGGTAAAGGTAGGTGGAGCAGGAGGTGATGGTGAAGGTGGTAAAGCAGCAGAAGGTGAAGCTGCTAAAGTGGGTAATGAAGGATGTTGATGCCTAGGCCTGAGCCCACTTTTTTAGGATTTGTGGTTTTTAATTGATGGTGTTTTTGGTGGAAACAATTTATGGTTTGTAATTCTAAACAGTGGGTATTTAGGTTAAGGATCACTGCTCCTTAGGACAATAGGTGTGGCAAAGGTGGATGGGTCCTTATTTTCATGGAAGATGAAGCCTTTGAGGGCCCTCACTTTTATTTTCCTGTATCTCAAAAACAATTTTTTTAGGCACCATTTATCAACCCAAGTGGACGGGCCACCTTTTGCTGGTAGAAACATGGGTTGATAATTTTGGTAATCGTATAATGGGGTTTTAATAAAAATTACAACCTTTTAACTACGTCTTGTGTTGTATATTTATTTCTGAAATATTGTTCTGATATGTTTATGTTTATCATTAGCTTTATTTTACAAAACTTAGAAAATTTTGGATTATAAAAAATATATCAATTTCTATCATAACAACTCTAGAAAATATGAGAAGTTATATGATCAAGGGTCATATATCCTCAATTGAAAGGTCTAGGGTATAAAAAAATAAACCAAGGATAAAACATACCTGATAATCCAAGTTAAGATTCTATATCCTTAAGACTTACTATTGCATAAATATAGCAAAGAAATCAGTGAAGGTTTAAGAATTCAGGATCCTTATCTGCAAACCCTTAAAGTTTCAAGAATCTGTAAAAGACAACTCAGGACTAAGCCAAATATTCTGGGATAAACCTAGCATAACTGGGGACAAGCCCAAATAAACTGGGGACAAACCCAAAATTCCTGGAGTCTAGCCCGAACTGGGGACAAGACCAACGTAAGTGACATGAAAATGCCAAAAGCTTAGCTAATGTGAAAATGTTAGAAACCTTAGGGTAACGGATGTATGGTTTGTCTACCATTATACTTGGGATCCTACATATGGCCAACAGAAATGAAATTGTCAGCCACTAAAGTGTGTAATGGTCCTATTGCCTCAAACCATACTTGGATAAATGTGCGCTATTGGCGGGGTGTTGAAACCCAATTCGTGTGAAAGGTGAAAACCTTTAAACCTTAGAAGGCATAAGATCCCTTAAACATGGGAGGGAGGTGGCCAACCCTTAATCCTCTATGAATAAATGTTAAAAACGCTACAAAATCTTAAAATTTTATAAAAATGGATGTTAAATGTTTAACATCCTTTCCTTATAATGAATATTAAGTATAAAATGAAAGAGAGTGAAAGTCAGTTGTTACCAAAGTGAGGATCATATATCCATTGAGGATCCTTGATCCTGGGTCATAATACTAGAGTGTCTAAGGATCCTTGATCCTTCTTACATGAAGTACCTTTTTAGATGAACAACATTCCAAGCTCTTGGTAGAAGATCACCATCCATAGTCAATAAGAGATATGCCCCCTTTCCAGCTTCTGCTTCTATCAAGTAGGGACCTTCCCATTTTGGTGCTAATTTGCCATCAGCTGGATTCATAGTGTTATGAAACGGTTTTCTTAGTCCCAAATCACCAACTTGAAACCTTCTGATCCTGACATTCTTATTGTATGCTCCAGCCATTGTTTATTAATAACTAGCCATCCTTATTCTTGCCAAATCTATGAGCTCATCCATAGTATCCAGGTCTTGGGTCAGGTTCTCAGCATTTGTTTCAGGATCATGAATGCTTGTTCTAGTTGTATTAACCACCATTTCTGTAGCGATCACTGCCTCATCAAAGACTAAGGAGATTAGAGTCTGGCCTATGGCGTTCTTTGGAGTTGTTCTATCTGCCCATAAGACATACGGTAACTCTTCAGCCCATTTTCCTTTCTTGGATCTAAGTTTCTTCTTCAAGTTGTTGATGATGATCTTATTGCTTGATTTTGCTTGACCATTAGCTTGTGGGTTGACTAGTGTTGATGTTATCATCCTAATCCCCCAGCTGTCACAAAAGTTAGCAGTTCTATTCCTAATAAATTGGGATCCATTATCACAAATAATTTCAGAAGGAATTTCAAATCTAGTAATAACGTTTCTCTTAATGAAGGATATAACTTCCTTTTTCCCTGACTTGAATAAAAGCTTCTACTTCTATCCATTTAGAGAAGTAGTCTGTTATGGCTAGCATAAATACTTTTCCTCCTGGTTCCTTTGGAAGTTTGCCAACTATATCCATTCCCCATTTCATGAATGGCCAAGAGGAAATTGTTGCATATAAAGGCTCTGCTGCTTGATGTGTCTTTGACAAGCATCTCATCTTCTTGCGTATTCCACAACATCCTTCTTCATTGTAGGCCAATAATAACTTATTCTGAGGATCCTTGAGAATAATGCTCTTCCCCCAGTGTTATTTCCACAGTCTCCTTCATGAAAATCCTTTAAGACTTTTTGAATTCCTAGATCGTGAATACACCGCAAATAGGGGTCTGCAAGAGATCTCTTATATAACATGTTATTTAATATAATGAATTGAGATATCTTAATTCTGAAGGCTCAAGGATTCTCCCCTATGGGAACTTCCCCATTCTAAATATACTTCAAAATTGGAAGGATCCATGATCCTGAACTTGACTGCACATTATCACTAGTTACGATTGTAGTATCTTCCACTATCTCCATTGTTTCATTTTCCCCAATTATAGGAGACAGAACATGGATGATAGGTATCCTCACATCTTGTAACACCTCGTAAAAATTGTGTCCAATAGTATAGTGACACGTGTCATATTATTTAGTATATTAAAGACTAATAAGGACTAAAGGTGTCAACATGCTCAAACTAAGCCTCTGAGTGACTTTCTGATGTCAACATGAATAAACATAGCCTCTAAGTGACTGATATGTCAACATGCTTAAACTTAGCCTCTAAGTGACTGATACATCAACATGCTTAAACTTAGCCTCTGAGTGACTGATATGTCAACATGCTTAAACTTAGCCTCTGAGTGACTGATATGTCAACATGCTTAAACTTGTCCTCCGAGTGACCGTTGTGTCAAGATGCCCAGCCTCTGAGTGATATCGGAGTCAACATGCTTATAGTGGGCCTCTGAGATCCTTTACGAAGTCCTAACTCTCATATGTCCCATTTGTTGGACGAGAGGGATTAATTCTGTTAATATATGAAAGTTGGATAATGGAGGGTTTAAAAGTGTCAACATGTTAATTTATACCTCTAAGTGACCTTTTAACATACCGAGAGCTCGACAATGTCTGGGCATCCCGGGTATGCCAAATATTGGTTACGGAGGGCTAAATATGCTATAAAGGTGTTTTAGAAGGTTTAATAAGTTGAGGGCTAAATGTGTCAAACTTTTAAACTGGCCATGGAGCGCTCGCGGGGCGTGGGAGGCTTATGTCTGTAGAAAAATTGTTGGCCTCCACACATAAGACCAAAAACCATTTGATTCGAAACTAGGACTTCCAAACTGCTATGCCACGTTTTAGACACTTGTAAATTCCCTCTAACACCCCTTAACACCTGGCATCACCTCCTTCAAGCTCTCCAACTATAAATAGGTGCAATGCTTCATCTTTTGAACTTGCACCATTCTCATTTTTCACTCTATCTCCCTCCTCTGTAAGTTCCTAACTGAAAGGAGCATCCAACTTAGTTCTATTGCATCCTAGGAATCACTTGTAAGTGTTCCTTTCTCTTGCATTTTCGTTTGTAGGCTTTTATAGCCAAAAGTCAAGCGTTTTATGGAAAACGCCTTGACTTTCGGTTAAGACCATTATGGTCCAGCAATTGTTCGTAACAAATATGGTTAAGTGATCGTAATAAGGTCGGTGTTAAAGGACAACTCCTAAAGATCACGTTTTCTAGACTAATTGACAGGTCAAAGTTTAAATATTAAAAAGTCAAACAAACCATTTTTTGGAAATGTTATAATCTGAGCTTACATATGTTATGAAACATTATTTGGCACTTAAACAAGTTGGTAATAATTATTAGAACATGTAAGAACATGTTCGGCTCGTCAATTTCAGTTCTAGGGTCGGTTCGCAACCGAAAGTCGCGAATTTTGACTTCAGCTTTGACTTTCGATTCTGACCCGATTTAGATTAGTTAGCTACTAATCTAAGGTTTCATTATGATCATAATATAATGTGGCATAACCCTCTGAGGTTATATTAAATGATCATAATAAGAATCTGAGTTTATGCACAAGTTCCGTAATTATGTCATTTTGACTATAATGCCCTTTTTGCATAAAATGAGGTTAAAATGATAATGAACTTGAAAATGAGTTTACTACTAATGTAATATTATAAGTAGGATTATTGGGGATGTCAAACCAGATTATAAACTAAGTTTATGAACAAGTCCTTGTATTATGTCGATAAATGACGATAAAGCCCTTGTGGCTTATAAAATGGTGTTAACCATATCTTTTCAAAGTAAATCTTTTATCTACTGATATGTTATGTTAAATAACATATCTAAGACATGTTAACTTGACCTTAACATCAGTTTACCTTAGAACATCGCATAAATCGTCATTACACGACATAAGCGTCGTTTCGGCGCATAGTATGGTTTTAGACCATATTAATCAACAATGACTTGTTACCTACTGATTTCAAAACTTATTTTAAATATTTTTATGTTAGGTACATGATATAAACTCATAATCCCAAATAATTTATAAAACTATGTGTAAAATAACCAAAATGCCCCTTCGGTGCATAGTTTGGTCATAAAAGATAAATTACACATATAATCAATATCCTACTGATATTATATCCTCAATAAGTTATTTTCCAGAATACTTATGGTCATAACATTAAATTATATTCGAGTTCCTTATACACATTATCAAAATGCCCTTATGAGGCATAGTTTCATTTTAAAACCTTAACTGGCATGAAAGTTGATATCCTATTGATATTACAACTCATTTAATGTATAATGGAATATAGAACTTGTCTATGACTTATCCGGTTACCCGATATCGCTGATATGCGTACGGTTAAGTATATGTAACTAGTTTAGGAAAATTAATCGAAACGGGTCAAACCTTGTCATTTAAGTCTCAAAATCCAGAATGTTTATAGTTTATACATATTATATAAGTCAAAGTACTTGTTGGAATTAAACTACATTCTATTCGATCATCGTTTAATCTAGTGTTATACGTTTTGATCCTGTACGCTACTCGGTCTAAGTATGTGACTTAAATAAGACCGTTAGTATTTAATTGGTTAGCTTATACCATAATCCAGACTAGAGACTTGCCGGAAATGCTATCTGCACTTAGTTCATTTTGGATACGGCTAAGATATTAAAATCTTACTTATTAAAAATCAAGACTAGCTCTGGTAAATACTCTCGACTTATTTCCCCTATACGGGCTTGGGTTACGGTAAATTATCACCGCTTGGTCGAACGCCGGATTGTGGCTAGTAAATACGCATATTCTATTTTAATCAGTTTCGTTTGATAACTTAAACATCGGGGGTTAACTACCGTGTCCTGGATATCCTCGGCTCATTACATTAGATAATGGTCACGACCTTAGCGCGGGGTGTAGGCATACACCTGACAGACGCTCAAAATGCAATTACCCACAAAGTTGGGGATAACTCCTTCGTGAGTTCTTATGTGGTGTGTACGTTAATCATGTCTCGGTTTTCGCACTAGGCCTTGTATGTATGGACAAACAAGTGATCTGTTAACAAGGTTACAAAGTAACTTTCCCAAGTTATAAAAGATTTTGTGCCAACGTGCACTTAAAGCATTTTCAATTTTTTTTTCAAATAAGTCAGTTGGGTGTATTTACCAGCGAAAGCTAGCGTATTTTCAAAAGACTAAGCTTGCAGGTACAATACGAAAATAGGCTGGAAGTGCTCGGTAGTGATAAGAGGATCTTGCAAATCCTAGATCTGCCCAAAGTCTGTTATACACATTTGTACATTTATGATCCACCTATGGATCTTCTATTACGAGCCGTCTATATATTATTTTGTACTTTGAACCATTGGTTTGTAATAGTAATTTAACTCCAAGACTTCTACTATGTTGTGTTTAATTGACTATGATGATATCAACTTACGTCACGATATTCCCCACCCGGGCCCACCGGTGTTTGGATTTGGTTGGAAATTCGGGGGTGTGACAGGTTGGTATCAGAGCCAACGTTTGAGAGAATTAAACACTAGCCTTCTTGTGTTTAATCTCAAACTTACACTGGCACATTCCTTAGACTTCTGAGTCTAGGCTTTGACCTAGGATTACCCATCTCATTATTAAATTATTAGTATTGTTTTAATTTGATTTTAACAGGAAAATGCCACCAAGAGTACAAGGAAGAGGTAAAGGACCAATGATAGGAGGACCATCAGGACATATCCCTTCTCAACCCCATCACTCGAACCCCTATGAGAATTCGGGGGATTCCTGGCCCCTATCACGATATTTACCTACCCATAGCCAAAACTCGTACCATTCATAGCATTCACACCAATCACACCACTCCCATCACTTTCATCATTCATATCATGATGAGTTACCCAAACCATTACTTTAACACACCTCCAGCTGATCAGAATCAGTTGGATCAACCCAGCCCAATGGATGAGGACTCTGATCCAGAAATGCCGCCGTCAGGACTATACACCAATCCCATCGAAATCTCAAGCGATTCGAACTCTTACGCCGGATCACCATATCAAGGACCTAATGAATGGGACCAATATTGGAACCACTTTACTTTCGCTAACACTCCTTCCCATCACTCCCCAACACCTCCTGTACAAGAAGATGTGCACATGGAACCGGTGGAGCAACATCAGCCGCTACCTGAGCCACCAAGGAGGAAACGAGGAGCGTGTATGTCGGTACACGCAGGTTAACGGTCGGGTCCGCTGCCACCGTTACCCAAAACTTACCCAACCATCCACGAGGACCCACAAATGGGTGGACCCTCTAATGCTTCACCTGTGGGAACCAACACCACAGTGGTTCAACCACCACCATCGGGTTATAATAACCCTATCCCAACATATCCGGATACATCTGGATATGATCCTTTTAACCCATCTACAGCCAGTAGATTACTAAGCATTGTCGCATGACCCTTACATGCAAGCAGTCATGCATAACGCACTTTACCCGTCTCCTTTCCCACCTGTTTATTCACCTACTGGATATCCAAGTTATGGGTACCAGTATCCTGTTATGCCACAACCTCCACCGCCACTTGAGGCCATCAAGGAGGCCTTAGAACGAATGAAAGAAATGCAACAACAAGCGGAGAAAATGGATAAGAAGACGAACAAGGTCTTCAAGAAACTCTCCAAGTTGGGTAAAGGAAAGAAGGACGTGTGAAGTCTCTTCTAATAATATATGTTAGTCCCTGCGAGGACATTGTTATTTCTTTAGTCCCTGCTTGGACATTTTATTTCTTTAAAAGTCCTTGCATGGACAGTTTGTTTCATTTGTTTCTTTCAAGTATTGTAATTTCTTAATGGCATTTAATGAAGTATTTTGGAATTATATATATATGTATTCATCCTCTTCAAGCGAACGTCTCGATTTTACTCGAAATTTATGCTCTGCTATATAATTCCACAATGGATTTGATTATACCAAGTGGAACAGACCACATATTAGCCAAGAAATGATAGTTAAGGATAAAATGCCTTCTATTAGGATAGTCAAGGGAAGTTATCCTTCTATCCAGAGGTGGTGGACCAGGTTCAGGCCATCAAGTCGTTAAGGTCCAAAGTGACCGGGACTACTAATCAACCATTAAGGTACTCTTATGTTAACATTAAGAAATGTTCATACTATTGGTAGTGTGACTTGAAGAACCACACTAACCGTCTAGGTAAATGGACTATGTCCTAAAACCTATTATATAGCCTATGTGATCAATGTGATCCCGGCTAATATCATCGATGCGATGATAATAGTTGACATCCATTAGTAATGCAGGCCAACGTGCTATATGTTATAAGTGACAGGCCAACATGCCATATGTAATGTCCAAGATAACAGGCCAATGTGCCATATATTTTGTCCAAAGTGACAGGACAACATGCCATATGTAATGTCCAAAGTGACAGGCCAATGTGCCATATGTAATGTCCAAAGTGACAAGCCAACGTGCCATATGTTATGTCTAAAGTGACAAGCCAAAGTGCCATAAACGTGCCATATTTTTGTCCATTAGTGACAGGCCAACGTGCCATATTTTATGTCCATTAGCGACAGGCCAACTTGCCATATTTTTATGTCCTTCAGTGACACGCCTATGAGCTATATATAATTGTCAAATGACAATGACAGTTGTAACATTACAATCCACTGTCTAATAAAATATGGACTGTGTCCAGATTGTAATTTCCCTTTGATGGTCCTATTAAGACCTAGGCCAAATATAGATTTGATAAGCCTAAAAGTTGTGATGTTATTCACACTTAGATAGGTGATGGATTGTTATATCCAATGTTTAGAGCCAATATGGTTATTAATACCATGGCTAAGAGAAATTTTATTTGGTATTTAGAACCAAAGCTCCAAGAATGGCTAACTCGGGCGTGGCGCAAAGTAGCCACCGGGATATTAACTCCAACAACGCTGAAAACACAACCATTAATAACGATGATTTCCAAGCTCGCATAGATGCAGCAGTTGGAAAGGCCATGGAAAAGGCCATAGAAAAACTTAGGGAGTCGAGTGCTACTCACTCCAGACCATTCTCAATCCCACCATCCTCAGCTCATAAGGAGAGCTCAGTTCACTCATCGAATGGGAAGAGTGAACCAAAGAAATTAGAATTTGCTGATAGGTCTCGTTCTTTAAAAGACGGATGTACCTACAAATACTTCGTCTCCTGTAAACCCTGAGATTTTAATGGAGAAAAAGGAGCAGTAGAAGCCTTGAAGTAGCTGGATA
Source organism: Scalesia atractyloides (assembly GCA_947069175.1). Classification (NCBI taxonomy): domain Eukaryota; kingdom Viridiplantae; phylum Streptophyta; class Magnoliopsida; order Asterales; family Asteraceae; genus Scalesia; species Scalesia atractyloides. The sequence continues at coordinate 24,711,783 of CAMTDV010001632.1, forward strand.
ATGGAGACGATAGTGGATATTAGCGGTTGTGCTGATAAGGATGTGGTTAAGTATGTATCACAGTCCTTCAAGGGCGATGCCATAATTTGGAGGAAAGCTATGATCCAATCTACAGGTAAAGTACACATGTATAACTTAGGATGGTCTAAGTTCGTTGACCTCGTCAAGGAGACTTACTACCAACCTCATGAGGTAGAGAAGAGAGAGATAGACTTTTTGACTCTTACCATGAAGAACCTAGATTGTCGGAAGTATGTTTCCGACTTCAATTCTCTGTCTAGGTTAGTCTCCTATCTAATCACCACTGAACCCAAACGCATTGCGCGTTTCATTAATGGATTAGCGCCCGAGGTAAATGGCATGGTAAAGGCTGGTCAGCCTAGTACCTATAGGTCCACTATAGACCTATCACTCTCCCTCACCTTAAATTTAGTGAGGCAAAAGTCAGTCAAGTATGAGATTGACGGGAAAAGGAAACGGGAGGAAGGTAACTCCCAAAGATTCAATAAGATGAATAAAGGGAAATTTGGGTTTAAAAGGAACCAAGATAAGTCGGGCATAACACCGACATGTAAAAATTGCAACTGAAGACATTGGGGACAGTGTAATATTGATCCACAGACTAAAACTTATGGTATCTGTAAGAAAAAAGGGCATAAGACCCTAGAGTGCAAGGATCTTAACAATGCCGTCTGCTACAACTGTAATGAAAAAGGGCATATTAAGTTTAACTGCCCTAAGAACCCCAGAAATAATGATGCAAAGTCTGGAGAGGCTCAGAAATGGAATACTCGTGCCTTCCAGATGAATGCCAGGGAGGCCATTAATGACAACAATGTCATAACAGGTACATTCCTCATCAATGACATATATGCTACAGTTCTTTTTTATTCGGGGGTAGATAAATCTCTTACAGACCATAAGTTTAGTAAAATATTAAACTTACCCATAAAAACTTTAGACATAACCTATGAGGTAGAACTTGCTGATGGAACTTTAAAAACAGCATCTTCCATTCTTGGTGGATGTTCTATATCCATTAAGAATCATTCTATCCCCATCACTCTTTTGCCAATGAAATTGGTAGGGTTCGATGTAGTTTTAGGCATGGATTGATTATCCCATAACCAAGCCCGCATTTCTTGCGATAAGAAACTCATCGAAATTAAAACCCCATATGGTGAAACGATCACCATCCCTGGAGATTTGCACTACGGATTGCCAGACAAGGTGTCGTTATTTAAGGCATCCAAGTGTTTGGGGAGAGGTTGTGTCATTTATATGGCACAAGTAACTATCAATGAGCGTAAGCCAAGTATTGAAGACCTTCCGGTTATCTTGGAGTATTCCGATGTTTTCCCCGAAGAATTACCTGGCCTACCTCCAGATAGGCAAGTGGAATTTAGAATTGATATCCTACCTAGATCAGCACCAGTAGCCAGGGCTCTATATCAGTTAGTACCGACATAAATGAAGGAATTAGGAGTTCAATTAGATGAGCTTTTAGAGAAAGGTTTCACACAACCTAGTCCCTCACCTTGGGGAGCTCCAATTCTTTTCGTTAAGAAAAAGGACGGCTTAATGCAGATGTGCATTGATTACCATGAGTTAAATAAGATGACGATCAAGAATCGTTATCCTTTGCCCAGGATCGACGAGCTGTTCGATCAACTTCAAGGAGCTAGCTATTTCTCTAAGATCGATTTGAGATCAAGATATCATCAACTGAAGGTTAGGAACGAGGATGTTCCTAAGACAGCCTTCAGGACCCGTTAAGGTCATTATGAATTCTTGGTGATGTCATTTGGGCTCATAAATGCACCTGCAACATTCATGGATCTCATGAATAGAGTCTGGAAGCCATATTTAGATAAGTTTGTCATTATCTTCATAGATGACGTACTTATCTACTCTCGTAATCAAATAGATCATGAGAAACATTTACGGTGCATTCTAGAACTATTAAGCCAAGAGAAGCTATATTCTAAGTTCTCTAAGTGTGCATTTTGGCTTAGAAAAGTCCAATTTCTTGGACATGTTGTAAGTGAGCATGGTATCCAAGTGGATCCCGCCAAGATAGAAACCATAATCAATTAGGAAGTACCCAAAACTCCATCGAAGATTCGTAGCTTCTTAGGATTGACTGGTTATTAATGGAGGTTCATTGAGAAATTTTCGAGGATAGCCACTCCTTTAACTACCCTGACCCGTAAGAATATCAAGTTTAACTGGGGTCCAAAGCAACAAGAATCTTTTGAGATTTTAAAACACAAGTTAAGCAATGCTCCTGTGTTATCTCTACCTGAGGGTATTGAGGACTTTGTAGTTTACTGTGATGCCTCGCACACAGGCATGGGTTGTGTGCTAATGCAAAAAGGTAAGGTAATTGCCTATGCATCATGACAATTAAAGGTGCACAAAAGGAATTACACCACCCATGATTTGGAATTGGGTGCCGTTGTATTTGCACTTAAGTTGTGGAGACATTACTAATATGGCACAAAGTGTATTTTATACGCTGACCACAAAAGTCTCCAGCATTTGTTCGATCAAAAGGAATTGAACATGCGACAACGGTGTTGGATGGAAACACTTAATGATTATGATTGCGAAATACGCTATCATCCCGGCAAGGCAAATGTCGTTGCTGACGCCTGGAGTCGCAAGGAAAGGATTAAACCCATTAGGATCAATGCCAAGAGCATTGAGCTCAGAAATAGCTTGAATGAGAAGTTATTAGATGTGCAAAAGCAAGCCCTGATAGAGGCTAATATTCCTAATGAGGGATTAGGCGATACTATTGATCAGTTAACGCCTGGAAAAGATGGAATCCTTAGATTTAATAGAAGAATATGGGTTCCAATCTTTGGAGGACTTAGAGATCTAATCCTCCAGGAAACGCATAATACGAGATACTTAGTTCACCCAGGTGGTGACAAAATGTATCAGGATCTGAAAATGAATTATTAGTGGATGGGTTTGAAGAAGTCCATAGCCACTTATGTAGCTAAGTATCTGACGTGTTCGCAAGTTAAAGCCGAACATCAAAAGCCATCAGGACTTCTACAACAACTCGAGATTCCCACTTGGAAATGGGAAATGGTAACTATAGACTTGATTACCAAGTTACCTAAGACCAAACGTGGTAATGGCACGATTTGGGTCAATGTGGATAGGCTGACTAATTTCTTGCCAGTTAAAGAAACATATAATTCCGAAAAATTGGCTAAGTTGTATGTGGCAAGATTGTGTCCCTACATGGTGTGCCGGTATCTATTGTATCTGATAGAGATACTAGATATACTTCTCATTTTTGAAAAAGTTTCCAACAATCTTTAGGTACAAGATTAAACTTTAGTATGGCTTACCACCCGCAGACTGATGGTCAAAGTGAGCGTACTATTCAAACCTTGGAAGACATGCTTAGAGCATGTGTGATTGATCTAGGTGGAAGTTGGGATGACCACTTACCCCTAATAGAATTCTCCTATAATATAGTTATCATACGAGCATCAAGGCTGCTCCTTATGAAGCCTTGTATGGGAGAAAATGTCGAACGCCCGTGTGTTGCACAGAAGTTGGGAAAGCCCAACTATCAAGACCGGAGATTGTACTGGAAACCACAAATAAGATTGTGCAAATCCATGATTGTCTCAAAGTTGCCCGTGATAGGCAGAAGAGCTATGCTGACAAGAGGCGTAAACCTCTTAATTTCCAAGTAGGGGACAAAGTCATGCTAAAAGTATCTTCTTGGAAAGGTGTAATGAGATTTGGAAAGAAAGGAAAATTAAGCCCAAGATATATAGGACCATTCGAGATAGTCGAATGTGTCGGCACTGTAGCTTATAAGCTTAAGCTGCCAGAGGAGCTTAGTGGAATTCATGATGTATTCCACATATCTAACCTTAAAAAATGACTAGCCGATGAGTCGCTAGCCATGTCACATCATGATGTACAAATTGATGAAACCTGAGGTTTGTTAAGAAACCGATTTCGATCGAGGATACACAGGTTAAGAAGCTCCGAAGGAAAAAGATACCTATTGTAAAAGTTAAGTGGGACGCCCTTAGAGGTCCCGAGTATACATGGGGGGTTGAGTCCACTATGCAACAAAAGAACCCCCATCTTTTTGAATAAAATCTCGAGCACGAGATTTCTTTTTAAGGGGGTGAGGATGTAACACCTCGTAAAAATCGTGTCCAATAGTATAGTGACACATATCGTATTTTTTTAAATCCATTAAAGACTAATAAAGACTAAAGGTGTCAACATGCTCAAACTGAGCCTCTGAGTGACTTTCTGATGTCAACATGCATAAGCATTAGCCTCTGAGTCACTGATATGTCAACATGCTTAAACTTAGCCTTTGAGTGACTGATACGTCAACATGCTTAAACTTAGCCTCTGAGTGACTGATATGTCAACATGGTTAAACTTAGCCTCTGAGTGACTGATATGTCAACATGCTTAAACTTGGCCTCTGAGTGATCGTTGTGTCAACATGCCCAACCTCTAAGTGACATTGGAGTCAACATGCTTATAGTGGGCCTCCGAGTGATCCTTTACGAAGTCCTAACTCTCATATGTCCCATTTGTTGGACGAGAGGGATTAATTCTGTTAATATATGAAAGTTGGATAATGGAGGGGTTAAAAGTGTCAACATGTTAATTTATACCTCTGAGTGACCTTTTAACATACTGAGAGCTCGACAATGTCTGGGCATACTCCCGAGTATACCAAATATTGGTTACGGAGGGCTAAATATGCTATAAAGGTGTTTTAGGAGGTTTAATAAGTTGAGGGGCTAAATGTGTCAAACTTTGAAACTGGCCATGGGGCGCTCGCGGGCCGTGAGAGGCAGGGGCCTGACCTCTCGTGGGGCGCGAGAGGCTTGTGTCTGTAGAAAAATTGCTTGGCCTCCACAAAGACCAAAAACCATTTGATTCGAAACTAGGGACTTTCAAACTGATATGCCACATCTTAGGACACTTGTAAGCTCCCTCTAACACCTCTTAACACCTTGCATCACCTCCTTCAAGCTCTCCAACTATAAATAGGTGCAATGCTTCACCATTTGAACTTGCATCATTCTTATTTATCACTCTATCTCCCTCCTCTAGAAGTTCCTAACTGAAAGGAGCATCCAACTTAGTTCTATTTCATCCTAGGAATCACTAGTAAGTGTTCCTTTTTCTTGCATTTTTGTTTGTAGGCTTTTATAACCAAAAGTCAAGCATTTTACGGAAAACGCCTTGACTTTCGGTTAAGACCATTATGGTCCAGCCATTGTTCGTAATGAACATGGTTAAGTGATCGTAATAAGGTAGGTGTTAAAGGGCACCTCCTAAAGATCATGTTTGCTAGACCAATTGACAGGTCAAAGTTTAAATATTAAAAAGTCAAACAGACCATTTTTCAGAAATGTTATAATCTGAGCTTACATATGTTATGAAACATTATTTGGAACTTAAACAAGTTGGTAATAATTATTAGAACATGTAAGAACATGTTCGGCTCGTCAATTTCAGTTCTAGGGCCGATTCACAACCGAAAGTCGCGAAGTTTGACTTCTGCTTTGACTTTCGATTCTGACCTGATTTAGATTAGTTAGCTACTAATCTAAGGTTGCATTATGATCTTAATATAATGTAGCATAACCCTCTGAGGTTATATTAAATGATCATAATAAGAATCTGAGTTTATGCACAAGTTCCGTAATTATGCCATTTTGACTATAATGCCCTTTTGCATAAAATGAGGTTAAAATGATAATGAACTTGAAAATGAGTTTCCCACTGGTATAATATTTTAATTAGGATTATTTAGGATGTCAAACCAGATTATAAACTGCGTTTATGAACAAGTCCTTGTATTATGTCGATAAATGGCGATAAAGCCCTTGTGGCTTATAAAATGGTTTTAACCATATCATTTGAAAGTAAATCTTTTACCTACTGATATGTTATATTAAATAACATATCTAAGATATGTTAACTTGACCTTAACATCAGCTTACATTAGAACATCGCATAAATCGTCATTGTACGACATAAGCGCCATTTCGGCGCATAGTATGGTTTTAGACCATATTAATCAACAAAGACTTGTTACCTACTGATTTCAAAACTTATTTTAAATATTTTACAGTAGGTACATGATATAAACTCAGAATCCAAAATAATTTATAACACTATGTGTAAAATGACCAAAATGCCCCTTCGGTGCATAGTTTGGTCATAAAAGATAAATTACACATATAATCAATATCCTACTGATATTATATCCTCAATAAGTTATTTTTCCAGAATACTTATGGTCATAACATTAAATTATATTCGAGTTCCTTTTACACGGTATAAAATTACCAAAATACCCTTCTGAGGCATACTTTCATTTTAAAACCTTAACGGGCATGAAAGTTGATATCCTACTGATATTACAACTTATTTAAAGTATAATGGAATATAGAACTTGTCCATGACTTATCCGGTTACCCGGTATCGCTGATACGCGTACGGTCATGTATATGTAACTAGTTTACAAAAATTAACCGAAACGGGTCTAACCTTGTCATTTAAGTCTCAAAATCCAGAATATTCATAGTTGATACATATTATACAAATCAAAGTACTTGTTGGAATTAAACTACATTCTATCCGATCATTGTTTAATCTAGCGTTATACGTTTTGATCTTGTACGCTACTCGGTCTAAGTCTGTGACTTAAATAAGACCGTTAGTATTTAATTTGTTAGCTTATGCCATAATCCAGACTAGAGACTTGCCGGTAAATGCTATCTGCACTTACTTCATTTTGGATACCATTGAGATATTAAAATCTTGCTTATTAAAAATCAAGACTAGCTTGGGTTACGGTAAATTATTACCGCTTTGTTGGAAATGAGATCAATCGAATGCCGGATTATGGCTAGTAAATACGCATATTCTGTTTTAATCAGTTTTGTTTGATAACTTAAACATCAAGGGTTAATTACCATGTCTTGGATATCCTCGGCTCATTACATTAGAAAATGGCCACGACCTTAGCACTGGTGTAGGCATACACCTGACAGACGCTCAAAATACAATTACCCACAAACTTGGGGATAACTCCTTCGTGAGTTCTTAAGTAGTGTGTACGTTAATCATGTCTCGGTTTTCGCACTGGGCCCTGTATGTATGAACAAACAAGTGAATATGTTAACAAGGTTACAAAGTAACTTTCCCAAGTTATGAAAGATTTTGTGCCAACGTGCACTTAAAACATTTTCAAATGTTTTCAAAATGAGTCAGTTGGGTGTATTTACCAGCGAAAGCTGACGTATTTTCAAAAGACTAAGCTTGCAGGTACAATAAAAAAATAGGCTGGAATTGCTCGGTAGTGATAAGAGGATCTTGCAAATCCTAGATCTGCCCAAAGTCTGTTATACACATTTGTACATTTTATGATCACCCTTTGGATCTTCTATTACAAGCCGTCTGTATATTATTTTGTACTTTGAACAATTGGTTTGAAATAGTAATTTAACTCAAAGACTTCCGATGTGTTTTGTTTAATTGACTATGATGATATCAATTTACGTCACGATATTCCCCACCCGGGCCCATCGGTGTTTGGATTTGGTTGGAAATCCGGGGTTTGGCACATCCTTTGGTATCTTCAAGGATGATGCTAGGTTTGCTAAGGCATCTGCTTCTGCATTCTCTTCTCTAGGCACCTGTGTTAGGCTAAGAAAATCAAAAGAATCTTTCAGTTTCCTGACTATTTCTATATACTCGATTAGTTTTTCTCCTTTGATAGTATATTAGCCATTAAAATGGATGGTAATTAGTAATGAATCTACATACACTAGAAGATACCTGATCCTCATTTGCTTAACTAATTGAAAACCTGCTATTAAGGCCTCATATTCTACTTCATTATTAGTAGTTTGAAATTCACAGGCAATGGATTGGGGTATTATGTCCCCTTGTGGTGATTTTAGTAGTATGCCTAGTCTAGTTCCTTTGACATTTGAGGCTCCATCTGTGAAGAGTGTCTAAGGATCCTTGGTCTCCTCAAGTTGTTGAACCTCTAATTTAGCTTCCCTTTGTAGATCACTACTGAAATCAGCCACAAAGTCAGCTAAAGCTTGAGACTTGATGGCAGTCATGGGTTCATACTTAATGTCATGTGCACTAAGCTTGACTGCCCACTTTGCCATTCTACCTTACATTTCAGGTTTCTTGAGAACATTCTTAATAGGAAAGTTAGTTTCACAATAATAGTATGAGTTTCAAAATAATGCCTAAGTTTAGTGGAAGCCATAATCAATGCAAGAATTAATTTCTCTAAATGAGAATACCTGGCTTCAGCATCAAGAATGCTTTTACTAACATAATATACTGAATGTTGTTGGCCTTCATGATCCTTAACTAACACTACACTTACTGCCTTACCTGAAATAGCTAAGTACAAGGATAATGGCTCACCATCTTCTGTTTTCATCAGAGCTGGTGTGGAGGATAGATAATCCTTCAGGGCTTTGAGCGTGGCTTCGTGCTTCTCAGTCCACTCAAATTTCTTATTCTTCCTCAGGATGTCATAAAAATCCTTGCACTTCTCTGAGGACTTTGAAATGAGTCTATTTAGGGCCGCCATCCTTCTGTCAGTCTCTCGACATCCTTGGCGTTGGCATGGGATTTTAAATTCACAATCGCCTTAATCTACTCAGGGCTTGCTTCGATCCCTCTCTTGGTCACCATATATCCTAGGAATTTTACAGCTTCAACACCAAAATGAAACTTTGAAGGATTCAGCTTCATGTTAATTGGTCAAGGATATTGAATGCCACTTCAAGATCCTTAAGATGATCCTCTGCTCTCTTGGACTTGACCATCATGTCATCTATATACACTTCCATAGTATCTCCAATCTGCTCTTTGACATCATGTTGACTAGTCTTTGGTAGGTTGCACCTACATTTTTTAGTCCAAAAGGCATTGCAATATAACAATATAGGCTAGTAGGAGTCATGAATGTTGTATCCTCTTGGTCAGATGGTTCCATCTGAATTTGTTGGAAACCAGAGGAAGTGTCCATAAAGGTTAGCAATTCATGTCCTGTTGTTGCATCCAGCATGGACTTGATTTGTGGTAATGGAAAGGATCCTTGGGACATGTCTTATTTAAATCTCTAAAGTCACCACATACCCTCAACTTTCCATTTTTCTTTTGAACTACCACCACATTGGCTAACCATTTTGGATACTTGACTTCTCTGATCATACCTGCCTTCAAGAGTTTGTCTACCTCCTCTTCGATGATAAGGTTCCTTTCATGTGCAAATTTTCTTCTTTTTTGATGTATTAGCCTAAAAGATTTATCAATTCCAAGTTTATGTGTTATAATATCTTTAGATATACCTATCATATCCTCGTGTTTCCAAGCAAAGGTAGATTTTCTTCTCTTTAGGAAGGGTATTAGATCCTGCTCTATATTGTCAAGGATCCCGGATCCTATGTAGACTTTGATTTAAGGATCCTGAGGATCTAGCATTACATCCTTGATGTCTTGTTCTGCTACCTCCAGGACATCCCTTGGAGAATACTTTAATTGCTACGCTGCTGTTAGCTGTGATGCCGATTTCATAGAATAGGAGTAATAGTTCTTTGCCTCTTGTTGATCACTTTCTATCTTCACTACTCCCCAAGGTATCGGTAGTTTGACACATTGATGAAATGTCGAAGGAACAACTTTCATATCGTGTATCCAGGGCTTGCCAAGAATCACATTGCAACAAGACAAACAATCAATGACACATAATTTTTGTACAGAGTTTACCCCATCAATGTAGATTGGGAGTTTGATGTCCCCCAGTGTGTTCTTTGTCACATCGTTGAATCCTACAAGGACAAATGATCTTGGAACTATCTCTGTTTCCGGGATGTTCATCCTTTTGGGGACGTCTAGTTGAATAATGTTCATGGAGCTCCCTCCATCAATAAGGATCCTGCTTACAAAGTGGTTACATATAAATAAAGTAATGACTAAACTATCATGATGAGGATCCTGTATATCAACACGGACATTCTCATCAAAGGATATGATTTTCTATTGAGTCAGGGTGCAGTTTCGGATAGGCCAGTCTCCATTTTCTAGCTTGGTTTCCTTAGCATGCCTCTTCGCTGCAGAGAATGAGGTTCCACATATGTCAGAGCCTCCGAAAATGAAATTGATAATTTGAGCATCTGCAGGTGGTGCAGGAGCTCTTTTGGGCACTTTTCAGGATCCTAGATCCTTGATTTCTTCCTTCCGAGCAGCTCTTTCAAGTAGCCTCTGCTGAGGAGGTAACCTATCTCCTTCCTAAGCGCAATACATTCATCGGTAAGGTGGCCGATGTCTTTGTGGTATGCACACCACTTTGATTTATCCTCGTTGGATGTAGACTTTTCATTTTTCTTGGGCCATCTAGCTTTGTCTTCTAGATTCTGCAAAGCAAGCATCAATTCGTTATTATCAACAAAAAACAATATTCAGATATATGAGGATATTCTTGCTCATCTTCTTCATGTTCAACAGAATGAACATTTTTATTGTCATGCTTGGAGTATTGCTTAGACCGATTGTTCTTGTAGAAGGATCCTTGCTTCACCTGTTTAGATAATCCAGATAACCTTCTTGGATCCTTTTGTCATCCTCTAGCCGGATGAACCTTAGAGGCTTGTTCCTTACTTCATCTAAGTTCCTGCAAGGTGTCATAACAAGATCATCATAGAAAGGAGAATCTTTTTGTAACCTCATCTTAAACGCTTCTACATTAGTGGCAATGTCTAAGTTTGGGATTTCCAAGGATTCTCTACCGAATTCAGTAACATAATCTCTAAGTGATTCATCACGGGCTTGGGTGATCCTATATAATCACTAGTTAACCTTTCAAAGGTTCTACTTCAAGAAAACTGATTATTGAATAAGTTAACTAAGTGTGACAATGAAGTTATAGAGTAAGGAGGAAGACTTAGTAGCCATTTCGGCACTGATCGTCTCACTGCATTACAGAAGAATGCTAAAAACACTCAGAAGAAGGCATCATCCGTCTTCACAGGACCAAAAGGTCATGCTGTTGCTTTTTCTACAAATACTATAAATGATATTTCTGTTTTGATGTTGCAGATGAAAGGCTATATGGAGCAGCAATACAAAATCAACCAGATGATCCTTCGCGAAATTGATGAAATCAAGAAGCAGAAGAGACCATCAGAAGATCAGTCGACACTGATGCCAAGGTCGTTGGATTTTGCTACCCATCATCAACAATCCAGCATTCTGGAGGATACACTGTCCAAATTCAAGGATCCTCCAACCTTTAATAAGGATCACTAGCAATGACGCAGCCTCAAGGATCCTACTTCCGACCTCAAGGATCCTCTATCCTTCAGCGAGGATCACTGGAGACCACTAAGCCTCAAGGATTATTCTACGAACCTGGAGGATCACAGGGAATGTGCAGCCCCAAGGATCTTACATTCAGTATCAAAGATCCTCAGCTCGGATTCAAGGATCCATGGAGTATCCATCAAGGCCTTCAGTAACAATGTATCCTAGATCCAACTTCATATTTGGGGCTTGGAAATGCTTTGGTATCTCAGCATTGCATAAGGGGGATGAAATCCCCCTCATGGATTACCTACACATCAAAACCATCTCATTAGCAATACATATAATATCAAGATTTCTAATTACTAACAATTAGTAAGTTATTATATCATTTCTTAGTTCAACCATAAATCTTACTAGTGCTTAACATTCTTCCTTTAGCTCTTCGATGGTAATTTGGAACATTCTTCCTTTAGCTCTTCGATGGTAATTTGGAACATTCTTCCTTTAGCTCTTGGGGTATTATCTTTCTTCCCATCCTTACCCCCTTTTTCATTCAGCTTTGGGTAATCTGCCTTGACATGTCCCGGTGAGAAACAATTGAAACAAGTTCTGGCCGTACTTGAGCATTTGTAGTAAGGGTGCCCTTCTTGTCCGAAATTGTAGCATCCTTTCTTACCCAACAAACATTCTCCTGAGTGAAGCTTTCCACAATTTTTGCATCGAGGAATGCCACCTTTCACATTATTCTTCTTGTTGTAATACATGAACTTTTAGTTTCTTGGTCGGAGTGGGGTTAATACTCCTTTCTATCGTTCTCTTCCCCCCCCCCCCCCCGCTTTATTTGACGCTTGAGTTCTATCTCTCAATCCCTTGCCCAGTTGATCAGTTCATTTAAGGTCTCACGCTTCGAGGGAGTGATAAACTCCCTAAATTCCGCCTTTAACATTTCATGATAATGGTTAATCTACATTCTTTCTGTCTTCATAAGATCTTGGCAAAACATTAATTTGTCAAGAAACACATTTGTAATTTCATCAATAGACTCCGTGCCTTGCCGAAGGCGTAAAACTCCTCTTGAATTCGATCAACTGCAGATTGTGGGCAATGGAACTTTAAGAAAGGCTCTTTAAACTCTTGCCATGTAATCTCCCGAAGCTTCTCTTCTCCTAGTTCCTTGCAATGGGCGTCCCACCAATACTTTGCTTGGAGTTGGAGTTGGCCCGTTGCAAACATCACTTGATCCTCTTTCTCACACCTGCTTCGTATAAACACGACCTCCATGTTGGAACTCCATCTTTGGCATATGATAGGATCAATTTTTCCATCGTACGTTGTAGGGTTACAAGCCATGAAGTCCCTATCTGTGCATCTACGGGTCCCTTTCTTGTTTTAAACCCCGCCCATCCATTCTTTTAGCTCTTCAATCTTGCTAGTCATAATAGCTTCTACTGTTTCTAAAACACGACTTTCTACCTCTTGCGTTAGTTGAGGTAGACTGGCTTGCATAGCTTTTGCGACTTCCTCTGAGATCTTCTCATTCATTGCTTCTTGACGAGCCAAATCGTTATCTTTCAAATCTCTTTCATCTTCCATCTACATAGGTGTAAATTTCCTTTCATTAGAATATTCATTCATTAGCCTTGTTATGATCATTTGTAGCAATTGTTATTATATTCCATACTTGAAGTGTTCATTCTGTAAAAATATCATAAATGGTCAAGAATATCTACTTGTCTTCAATAATTCGAAAGACTTATTCCTTTATATATTCTTATTCTTCGTCTAAATACGTTACGTTCCCGGCATACTTTATCATGGTTTAAAATAAATTTTTACATAACTTCTTATAATTAAATTTCAGTTTTCGGGTTCCTTATGAGTTACGGATCGTGTTTTAAGAGACTCGGTTCATGTGATGTGAAAAGAAAGCATGTTTGGATTATGAGGGCCGTCGGCGATGCCCATACACAGCGTCGGCGACGCACCTCAGATTGTTGCGTCGGAGCTTGGTTACGTAGACAGTGGATTTAGCCGTCGGGGGTAGGAGGTAGCGTCGGCGACGCCCTATGTGGATGTCGGCGACGCCCCATCAGTGCTGCAGACGCAGTTTTCCATTTTTCAGCTCATGGAACCTGTTTACAGGCCCCGATTCAATCCGATCTGACCCAAAATGTCCACAACATCCCATAACACTCCGTAGTTTTAAGACTAAAAAGCTATAAAATTTCAAACTTTCGGTTTGAGTTCAAGCACTTCAACTCATGCTTGAATCCCTCAAACCTGGGCTCTGATACCAACTTGAGACACCCAACATACTTTTAAGACTAAAAAGCTATAAAATTTCGAACTTTTTAAAACATAGCTTAATAATTACCATTATACCCTTAAGTTGAATACGACAACGCAGCCATCAAATGTTTCGACTACATGAAATCAAACTACTAACTACTAATGTTAATTCATCTTCTTACAAAAGTAATTCGAAGTAAAATTTATCATTTACAAACCCGAAAGTAATTTGACCCATTTGTCATTATCATATCCGGAAGCGTAAAGAGGGCAAGAAGTGTGTTCGTTTCGATCAAGCGTCACCACTAGGAAAGGGCTTTACCTACACATCAAAACCATCTCATTAGCAATACATATAATATCAAGATTTCTAATTACTAACAATTAGTAAGTTATTATATCATTTCTTAACCATAAATCTTACTAGTGCTTAACAACATAATTCATTGATTCATTCATATCGCTTTCACATAACCATTCATTTTACTTTCTCATCTTTACCCGGTGGACCAGTTCTCAACGAGTCAACACAAAATCATTCATTTTACTTTCTCGTTCTTACTCGGTTAACCCGTTCTCAATGAGCCAACACAAAAACATTCTTTTTACATTCTCATCCTTACCCGGTTGACCCGTTCTCAACGAGTCAACACAAAACCATTCTTTTTACTTTCTTGTTTTTACTCGGTTGACCCGTTCTCAACGAGTCAACACGAAAACATTCTTTTTACTTTTTCATTCTTACAAGGTTGACCCGTTCTCAATGTCACACCCCGACCCGCAGCGGAAAAGGTGATCGGGGCATGATTGGGTTATCATCAAAGCTCATGACATTTATTATGCGTTTCATATTCATTTAATACAATTTAATGGAAATTTACAATAAATATTATAACATGTTCTAACTACCAATCTAAGCTTCTTTATTCTCTTCTAAAGCATTTCCTATGTTTTCTTTGCTTCAACCTGTTCACCTGTATCATGTGTAAAAAGGTTTTGGATCAACATAAAGTTGGCGAGTGAATCCTATGGAAAAACATTTGAACAAGTTTATTAAATTGATTATGAAATATGTGCACAACCAAACACGAGTAAAAATAGATGTAAGCTTATTCAACAATCATTAGATATTAAATAAAGCACACATGAACAATAATGGAACATTTAGATGCACGCGTTGCTCTACTCGTCTCTCACGAGGAACTGATGGGCCTAATGAATGAATTGCATAAACATGATAATATGAATGACACAACTATAAACAATATAAACTCAATGATACACACATGAACAATAATGGATTGGTTTTGAGGCACGCGTTGTTCAACTCGTCTCCCACGAGGAACTGATGGACTTAATGAATGAATTTCATATAATTTGACAAAATGAACTAAGTAATCACAACAATATAAACAATCTAAGTTTAGGTCATGATATGGTATGGCACAAATTTAAATAAACGAGTTAATTATTTGAGACACATGACACACCCCAAAACGTGTAATTAAAAGGGGGAGTTGTAAGATTCACTCACAGTGGGTGCGTTCGGTTGATGATGTTGAATGCACGCGAAGTGGTTTTAACCACGAGTGAGATTAACCTAGATAAATATCATTATGGTTCAGTAAGTAAACGGATTTTATTAATCTATTTTAGTAGGATTGTTGGGTGTATTTTTGTGAGTTTAAGGCTATTTTCTAACCTTAAAAATGTTATTTTTAAGTATTTTTAATTGATTTTTAATTAAAATAATTAAATAAAAATAATAAAAAAAATTTTGACTTTTTCTGACCGTTGACTTTGACTTTGACCGTTGACTGACCGTTGACCGGTTCGAGTGCGAATAAAAGTGCGCTGGGTGAGGCTCGAACCCGAGACCTCCCGTACGCATGCACGCAGCTCTACCAACTGAGCTACGTGTCTAACCCGTCATATATCTGTTTTTAATTATATTTATATATTAATTAAGTTAAACAGAAAATCCTTTTATTTTAAAAACGATTTAATTGATTCGGACGGTGCGCTCCACAGGTCTCGAACCCGGGACCTATGGGTTATGATAACACACAGTCCACCGCTGGACTGTGTGTACAACTTGTTAACTTAACTTATTTTTATTATACTTAAACACAAATTAATTATTTTCATTTCTGACTTATTTAAAAAACTTAATAATTGTCCGGGTCGATGCAGAAGACCGGACTCGAACTCGTGCACTTTGATTAAACATACACACAGTCCACCACTGGACTGTGTGTCTAACTTGGTTATTTTTCCGATTATTAATATACTTAACATATATATAAAATGAATCCGGTTCAGTTAACAAAAAGAACATTTTTATTTACGCAGCGTGTGTGGAACAGGATTCGAACTCGAGACCTTTGTGTGTTTATTGTGCACACAGTCCACCGCTGGATTGTGTGTCTAACCCGAGTTATTTCTTGATTTAAATTATACTTATGAGTTACAGGTTCATCGTCTTCTTCGTCGGATTTTAACCAGAGTCGGAAAATCCGACTGGTTCGATGTGTTAAATCAGGTTCTTTAGCGTTTTATGAGTAATCAAAGGTGAGATATAAATAAAAAGAAAGGAAATTAGGCGTGAGGTATACCGACTATCTTCCTTTGTTTTCCGGCAGAACTCCGGCGACAGCAATAGGCTCCGGCGTCAGGTGTCTTGCAGCAGCGAGCCTTCAGAAAGTTTGAAAAAAAGTATGGGTGACTTCGGTATAAGCTTAGGGGTTCAGTAAAGCTCAGGAATGGAGAACCCGGTTTTCCGGCGACAAACAGAAAAATTCCGGCGAGAGAGTTTTCGCCGAGAAAGGGTGTGGTTTTGAGCGAAAGTGTTTGCAGAGGTTCGAGGTGGTTTTTATAGGGCAAATCGTCGATGTATTTGGCCCGATTTCCAACTAGATTCATTGGTTTGAATTTCTCCGGCGGTTATAGATGGTGTCGCGGACTCAAACGTCGGTTATAACCGATGTAGCGTTTATGTTTTACGTTATAACTGAAAGAAACGTTAAGTTTCGCGAGATTACCGGGATTTCCGACGACTTCAACTTTGGGCGCCGGTTTTGAATTCGGAAAGTCAAGATATGAATTAAATGACCTTAATAATTAACAGACAATACAAGTGGCGCAGTGGTTTGTGTGTTGTGTGTTAAGTTGTTGCCGGACCGGTTACTGACCCGGGTTCGAAACCCGGCAGAACCAAAATATTTTTATTTTGCGATTTTTAACAGTTTTTCAAAAACAACTTATATAATCCCGTATAATAATTGATTATGTATCGTTTAAAATTATTTTGAGCATTTAATTCGCAACGAAAATTTTAACTGATTGTTCGGTTGATAAACGGAGCGGGTTTGGTAAATCCGTTTTTTGACGGATGTTACACTCAACGAGTCAACATGTACCCGGTTGACCCGTTCTCAACGAGTCAACACAAAAACATTACTTTTTACTTTTTCATTCTTACCCGGTTAACACGTTCTCAATGAGTCAACACGAAAACATTCTTTTTTACTTTGTCATTCTTACCTGGTTGACCCGTTCTCAATGAGTCAACACGAAAACATTCTTATTACTTTCATTCTAATTGTTAGACTCAATTAAAACTAATCAACAACGTAATCTTCTCTCTAGTTTGACATTCTAATCGATGGGCTTGATTGCATAGAATCGATAACATAATTATTTCTTCATCTTAGAATAAAAGTAGTTCTACCATCAATGTTTAATTTAGTTAAGTAACATACCTCGGTCTTGGTTTCCTTGTTGTTTCAAGTGACTTGAACCTTCTTCCTTTATACATATACACAACCCGTTCATACTTTAAGTTCATGTTTCATACTTACTCCACATATATTCTTGAGTAAAACATCATAAAAACTTAACACATTACTCATTTACATACTCATTTTATGATCATCATGTAAGGTTCAAAGTCAATTACAAAATTCTCAATTAAGACATTTCATCAAACACTTGGTGTGCATACCACTAACAAAGCAAGATGTACAATTATTCTAAGCATAACCTTACTATTTCACATCATGGATCATCAAATCAACTAAATTCACATGATCCCCATTCAATATCAATTTCATCTAGCATTTACTCTACTACACGAAATTCATACATCAACATTACATCAAATTTTCACCTTCAAGATCATCATGTTTCATCATAGTTCTACATCAAGTGGGTATTACTTCAAATCATTTAAATGACCAAAACTAAACATAATTCATCTTCTATATGATGTTCCTAACCAATATTCATGCCTAACTTCTTATAAATTTCACGGATTAATAATAACCCACTTCACCAAAGATCATCAAATCACACAATTTGACTTACCGTTTGATTAAAATGCTTGGATGACTAAAGAACTAAACACATGCATCCAAATTTTGCTCAAAATCAATTCCAATTTGCTGAATCTTGTAGTGAGAAGGGTTTTCTTTCTTCCTTCTTCAATCCAGGTGACGCACACACTTCAAATGTGTGTGTGTGTGTGTTTTAGATTTCTTTTATATTTTTATCTTTCAATTTATTCCAAGATTGGCCACTCTAGTTTGATGATTACATTATTATAGCCACACATACCCTTTAAGTTAAAACTTTACTTATACCTTAACTAGGGTTATAATTCTTGTCACTAATTAATCAACATTTATATTTACACATACATTTACATACATACATATATATATATATATATGTATATATATATATATATATATATATATGGTGAGTTTATTGTGAGAAAATTTAAAAGTGTGAGAAGGATAAGAAAGAATCTAAACCATTAGATATTTAATCTAATGGTTGAGATCATAGTAGCAATTCTGTAAACAATGTTGACTATTAAACTAACTAATTTTCAAGATCAAGGGTATAAAGGTAAATTTAATATGTTTAAATTAAGAAACTAACATTAATACACATGCAAAGTTCCCCCACCCCATTCTTTTTTAAAAATCAATAACTTTTTATACATAACTCTTTCTTAAAAAAAATTACACCATAATAACGAGTGTTTTTTTATCTTTAATATGAGTATCATATTGATATACTTATGTAGAGTTATTTATGTTTTTATATATTTAGGGTGTTATTTCTGTTTTGATTCTGATTAAAGTGTTGACTGGTGTTATATTAAGGTGTTATTTCTGTTATATTCAATGCTAGGGTGTTCTTTATAAGATGTGTGTCTTCAATATAACTGCTGTTGTGTTTTTATGAGTTATTTTTGTTATATTTCTGTTCTTTATAAGATGTATGCCTTCAATATACATGTTGTGTTGTTTTATGAGTTAGGGTGTTATTTCAAATTCAAAAATCCCTACAATAACTGCCAAAAATCGGTTGCATATACTCATTCCATAATTAGATTTTATTAGTTAAATTACACTTATACCCTTAAACTACCAAAATAAAAAGGGATACATGTCACATCCATAATCTTTCTTATCCTTCTCACACTTTTAAATTTCTCATATATTGGGGTGTTACATGCAGGGGAATATGAGGCAACGATACACTTGTTTGTGATGAGGTAACTGCCGGAATGGCACTTGAAGTAGCTTTTCCTTGAGAGACCATGAAGGTGATGAAAATGAACGAAGATTCTTAAAATTGAAGCACCACTTGCCCCACGGTGGGTGCCAAACT
This sequence comes from Scalesia atractyloides, assembly GCA_947069175.1. Taxonomy (NCBI): domain Eukaryota; kingdom Viridiplantae; phylum Streptophyta; class Magnoliopsida; order Asterales; family Asteraceae; genus Scalesia; species Scalesia atractyloides. The sequence continues at coordinate 24,731,112 of CAMTDV010001632.1, forward strand.
GTTTTGGTCAAAAATCGGTTTAAGGATAATGTAACCAAACTTTGATTGTGAGGTAGAGTGCTTAATGTGTATGAACAACAATGTAATTGATTGTATAGCAAAAATGACAATGAACACTGAGATTTGTACGAGGAAAAAGCCCTTGATCCTTATGAGATCTCCGGCATAAAAAACCTCGGATAGTGAAAACTATCACTATCAACTATATTGCACGAAATGAATTACAACTTTGGATGATATTGAGCTCGTTACAACTGAGTTCTAGTATGTGTTTGAGAGCAATTTGCGAGAGTAGTAGAAAATGTGCTAGTGTTTTCTAATCAAGCTCAATATCCCCTCATATATTTCTTAAAATATCATGTCACTAACTAAACGAAAAATGGGAGAGCTCCCACGTTCGTCCATAACGGCTATAGGCTCTCATGCACATGCCTAATTCCCAACATATTTCACGAGATTCCAGCTTGACCAAGTCCCACTCATTCATGACCTGCATATAAACATTAGCAACATAGTAGAACAATTGTTAGATAGCATAAATAAAGATAAGGATCCTTGATCCTCAGACTTCGTACACTATCAGTTAAGGATAAGTGATCCAGATTAGGTCTCAGGATAAATGATCCAGACTCTATAAAATTTAGCCCCTAACAACAGCCTAGACAAGTAAAGATGAGAAGCTTTCACTTTCAGTTTGGCGAGAGAAGATAACGTCTAAGGACAGCCTTGGGATTATTGAATAGTGGAACCTTTGGAACAGTTAGGTACCACTCAAAGTTAACTACTTGGCTGGAGGATGGCTCTTGGTAAGATGGCGATTAAAGATGAGCTTGCTAAAGATGTACGGGTCTCACAAATCTGATGGGTAATAGATGTACATTGTAGGTTGAATCAACTGAGCACATGGCAGCCTTGTGCTTTTTTGCGAGAGACGTTTGGTGGAATATATTGGTGTGAGGATAAAATGGATTTTGGTTCTCAAAACCTTTCATAGCTTGACAGGTTCGAGGGATTGGAAGAAAGTCATAAGTGCAATCCAATTGACGACCTTTTGGCACGTTTGGAAGGCTCGAAATGGCAGAGTTTAACTAGGAGTGTTCCTCGAATCGAATATCGAATTTTCAAATTGCTCAAATCAAATTTTTCGAATAAACTTTTTTTCTTGAATTCGTATGTGATTCGATTAAGAAACGTCAATTCGATTCGAATTCGTATTTGAATTAAAATCCCAATTCGAGTTCGATTAAAAACTGGAAACGAATTTGTAACACCTCGTAAAATCGTGTCCAATAGTATAGTGACACGTGTTGTATTTTTATTTTTATTCTATAATAAACCAATAAGGACTAAAGGTGTCAACATGCTCAAAACTTGGCCTCTGAGTGACTGATATGTCAACATGCCTAGCCTCTGAGTGACTGATATGTCAACATGCTTAAACATTGGCTTCTGAGTGACTGATATGTCAACATGCTTAGCCTATGAGTGACTGATATGTCAACATGCATAAAATGAGCCTTTGAGTGATCCTTTACAAAGTCCTAACTCTCATGCGTCTCATTTATTGGACGAGAGAGTTCAATTCTGTAAAAATATGAAAGTTGGATAATGGAGGAATTAAAAGTGTCAACATGTTAATTTATACCTCTGAGTGACCTTTTAACGAACTGAGAGCTCGACAATATCCATGCATAATCCCGGGTACGTCAAAGTATTGGCTACGGAGGGCTAAAAATGCTAAAAAAGGTGTTTTAGGAAGGTTTAAGGGGTTTAATAAGTTGAGGGGCTAAATATGGCAAATTTTGAAACCTGACATGGGGCGCGAGAGGCTAAGGCATGGCCTCTCGCGGGGCGCGAGAGGCCTGTGTCTGCAGAAAATTAACATGGCCACCACATAAAGGTGCCAAAAACCATGTATTCAAAACCAGGGATTTTTAAACAGTTATGCCACGTTTTGGGACACTTGTAAGCTTCCTCTTACACCCCTTAACACCTGGCATCACCTCCTTCAAGCTCTCCAACAATAAATAGGTGCCAAGCTCACTATTTGAAGTTGCACCTTTCTCATTCACAACTCTATCTCCCTTCTCTGGAAGTTCCTATCTGAAAGGAGCATCCAACTAAGTTCTATTGCATTCTAGGAACCTCTTGTAAGTGTTCCTTGCTCTTGCATTTTCGTCTATAGCCTTCTATAGCGAAAAGTCAAGCCTTTTACGGAAAACGCCTTGGCTTTCGGTTAAGACCATTATGGTCCAGCCATTGTTCGTAATGAACATGGCTAAGTGATCGTAATAAGGTAGGTGTTAGTCCCTATAAAAGGCACCTCCTGAAGATCACGTTTGCTAGACCAATTGACGGGTGAAAATTATGATATTAAAAAGTCAAATAGGCCATTTTTCAGAAAAATCATAAATTGATCTTATATATGTTATGAAACCTGTTTTGATACTTAAACAAGTTGGTAATAATTATTAGAACATGTAAGAATATGTTTGGCTCGTCAATTTCATAACTAGTGTCGGTTCGCAACCGAAAGCCGCAAAGTTTTACTTCTGTTTTGACTTTCGATTTTGACCCGATTTAGATTAGTTAGATACTGATCTAAAGTTTCATTATGATCGTAATATAATGTAGCAAAACCCTTTGAGGTTATATTAAATGATCATAATCAGAATCTTAGTTTATGCACAAGTTTCGTAATTATGTCATTTTGACTAAAATGTCATTTTTGCATAAAAGAGGTTTTACTGATAATGAACTTGAAAATGAGTTTCCTACTAATGTAATATTATAAGTAGGATTCAAGGTCAAATCAGATTATAAACTGAGTTTATGAGCAAGTCTTTGTATTATGTCGATAAATGACGATAAGGCCCTTGTAGCTTATAAAATGGTTTTAATCACATCTTTTCAAAGTAAATCTTTTACCTACTGATATGTTATATTAAATAACATATCCAAGATATATTAATCTGATCAAAACATTAGTTTTTACTAAAAGTCACACAAATCGTCATTTGACGACATAAGCGTCATTTCGGCGCATAACACGGTTTTAATCCATATTTATCAACCAAGGCTTGTTACCTACTGATTTCAAAACTTATTTTAAATATTTTTATAGTAGGTATATGATATGAACTCAGAATCCCAAATAATTTATAAAACTATGTGTAAAATGACCAAAATGCCCCTTCGGTGCATAGTTTGGTCATAAAAGATAAATCACACATGTAATTAATATCCTACTGATATTATATCATAAATAATTTATTTTTCCAGAATACTTACAGTTATAACATCAAATTATATTCAAGTTCCTTTTATAAGGTATGAAATATTCAAGTTCCCTTATGAGGCATAATTTCATTTTAAAACCTTAACGGGCATATAAGTTGATATCCTACTGATATTACAACTTATTTAAAGTATAATGGTATATAGAACTTGTCCATGACTTATCCGGTTACCCGCTATCACTGATATGCGTACGGTTAAGCATATGTAACTAGTTTACGAAAATTAACCGAAACGGGTCTGACCTTGTCATTTAAGTCTCAAAATCCAGAATGTTTATATTTTATCCATATTACACAAGTCAAGGTACTTGTTGGGATTAAACTACATTCTATCCAATCATCGTTTAATCTAGCGTTATACGTTTTGATCAAGAACGCTAGTCGGTCTAAGTCTACGACTTAAATAAGACCATTAGTACTTAATTGGTTAGTTTATGCCATAATCCAGACTAGAGACTTGCCGATAAATGCTATCTCCACTTAGTACTTTTGTGTACGGCTGAGTTATTAAATTAAAAGAAGACTAGCTCAGGTAAATACTCTCGACTTAATTCCCTTATACGGGTTTGGGTTACGGTAAATTATTACCGCTTGGTCGGAAATGGGATCAACCGAATGCCGGATTGTGGCTAGTAAATCTGCATATTCTGTTTTAATCAGTTTTGTTTGATAACTTAAATCTCGGGGGTTAACTACCGTGTCCTGGATATCCTCGGCTCATTACAATAGATAATGGCCACGACCTTTGTGCGGGTGTAGGCATACACCCGATAGACGCTCAATATGCATTACCCACAAGGTTGGGAAGAAATGGCTCCTTCGTGAGTCCAAAGTGGTGTGTACGTTAATCATATCTCGGTCTCCGTACCTATGTATAGACAAACATGTAAATCTGTTAACAAGGTTGGACGGTCAACTTTCCCAAGTTATAAAAGATTTTGTACTGATACGCACTTAAAACATATTTTAAATGTTTTCAAAATTAGTCAGTTGGGTGTATTTACCAGCGAAAGCTGACGTATTTTCAAAAGACTAAGCTTGCAGGTACAATACGAAAATAGGCTGGAAGTGCTCAGTAGTGATAGAGGATCTTGAAAATCCTAGATCTGCCCAAAGTTTATTTTATATTCTTTCTTGTACAATTTATGATCCGCTTGTGGATCTTTTATTACGAGCATGTATATTATTTTTTATTTCGAACATTTGGTTTGTAATAGTAATTTAAATCCAAGACTTCCATTGTGCTGTGTTTAATTGTCTATGATGTTATCAACTTTATGTCACGATCTTCCCAACCCGGGCCCACCGGTGTTTGATTGGCTGTGGAAAGCCGGGGTGTGACAGGTTGGTATCAGAGCCAACGTTTGAGAGAATTAAACACTAGCCTTTTGTGTTTAATCTCAAACTTACACAAGCACATTCCTTAGACTTCCGATTCTAGGCATTGGCCTAGGATTACTCATTTCATTATTAAGTTATTAGTATTATTTTTGAATTGATTTCTAACAGGAAAATGCCGCCACGTGTACGAGGAAGAGGAAAAGGACCAATGAGGGGAGGACCTTCAGGACATATCCCTCCACATCTACATCACCCGAACCCCTATGAAGATTCGGTGGATTCATGGCCACTACCACAACATTCACCTTCCCATACCCAAAATTCTTATCACTCGTACCATTCACATCATTTACACCACTCTCACCATTCTCATCATTCTTATCAGGATGAATTTAACCCCAACCAGTACTTTAACACACTCCAGCTGATCAGAATCAGTTAGATCAGCCAAATCTAATGGACGAGGACTCGGATCCGGAGATGCCGCTGTCAGGTTCAAATACGAACCCCATTGGGATATCAAGCGATTCAAACTCCTATGTCGGATCGCCATATCAAGGTCCTAATGAATAGGACCAATATTGGAACCAATTTACCTTTGCCAACACTCCTTCCCATCACTCTCAACCACCTCCCATACAAGAAGATGTTCACATGGAACCAGTGGAACATCATCAGCCGCCACCTGAGCCACCGAGGAGGAAACGAGGAGCACCTATGCCAGTACTTGCAGGTCAACGGTCGTGTTCGCTACCACCATTGCCTAAACCCTACCCCACCATTCAAGAAGACCCACAAATGGGTGGACCTTCTAACACCTCACATGTGGTGGAACCAACACCGATACCTACAGTTCAACCACCTCCATGGGTTATAGTAACCCAATCCCCACATATCCAGACACGTCTGGATATGATCCTTTTAACCCGTCTACACCAGTAGACTATCAAGCATGGTCACATGACCCTTACATGCAAGCGGTCACGCACAACGCACTTTACCCGTCTCCTTTCCCACCTGCTTATCCACCTACTGGATATCCAAGTTATAGGTACCAGTATCCAGTTATGCCACAACCACAACCTCCGCCGCCACTTGAGGCCATTAACGAGGCCTTAGAACGAATGGAAGAAATGCAATAACAAGCGGAGAAAACGGAGAAGAAGATAAACAAATTCTTCAAGAAACTCTCCAAGATGGTTAAAGAAGGACGAGTGAAGTCTCTTCTAATATATGTTAGTCCCTGCGAGGACATTGTTATTTCTTTAGTCCCTGCGGGACATTTGTGTTTTGTAGTCCTTGCATGGACAGTTTATTTCGTTGTTTCTAGTATTGTAATTTCTATTTGGAATTCAATGAAGTAATATTTGGAATTATATATGTATTCATCCTTTTCAAGTGAGCGTCTCGATTTTACTCGAAATTTATGCTCTGCGATATAATTCCAAAAGACCTTAATAGATTTGACTATGCCAAGTGGTGTAGACCACACATTGGCCAAGAGATGATAGTTAAGGACAAGGAGCCTTCTATCAGGATAGTTAAGGGAAGTTATCCTTCTATCCAGAGGTGGGGAACTAGGTTCAAGCCTCCAAGGTCATTAAGGTCGAAGGTGACCGGGACCATTAATCAATCATTAAGGTACTCTTATGTTAACATTAAGGAATATTCATACTCTTGGTAGTGTGACTTGAGGAACCACACTAGCCGTCTAGATAAAAAGGACTACGTCCTAAGACCTATTATATAGCATATGTGATCAATGTGATCCGTCTAATGTCATCAATGCAATGACAAATGACAGGCCAATGTGCCCAATTATGTCCAAGGTGACACGCCAATGTGCCCAATTTTATGTCCAATGTGACAGGCCAAGGTGCCATAAACATATGTTATGATGTAGGCTGATATGCCATAAATTTACATCTATTATGATGTAGGCTAATATGCCATGAATTACACTCGTTATGATGTAGGCTGATATGCCATGAATTACATCTGTTGTAGGCTGATATGCCATGAATTACATCTGTTATGATGTAGGCTGATATGCCATGAATTACATCTATTTTGATGTAGGCTGATATGCCATAAATTTACATATGTTATGATGTAGGCCAATGTGCCCAATTCTATGTCCAATGTGACCGGCCAATGTGCCCAAATTTTTTTAAAAATGTCCCATGTGGCCGGCCAATGTGCCTAATTATTATGTCCATTAGTAACAAGCTTATGAGCTACATATAATTGTCAATTATGACAATGATAGTTGTGACATTACGATCCGCTGTCTAATAATATATGGACTATGTCCAAATTGTAAATTGCCTTTGATGGTCTTATTAAGACCTAGGCCAAATATAGATATAATAAGCCTAAGAGTTGTGATGTCATTCACACTAACTTCAATATGCAATGGATTGTTATATCCAATGTTTAAATCCAATATGGTTGTTATACCATGGTTAAGAGAAATTTGTTTGATGTTTAGAGCCAAAGCTGCAATATGGTAAACTCGGACGAGGCACAGAGTAGCCACCGAGAGATTAGCTCTAACAAGGCTGACAATATAGCCGCTAACAATGATGACTTCCAAGCTCGCATAGATGCAGCTGTGGCAAAGGCCATGGAAAAGGCCATAGAAAAGCTTAGGGAGCCGAGTGCTACTCGCTCTAGACCATTATCAATCGAACCATCCTCAGCTCATAAGGAGAGCTCAGTTCACTCTTCAAATGCGAAGAGTGAACCAAAGAAAATAGAATTCGCTGATAGGTCTCGTTCTTCTAAAGACAGATGTACCTAAAAATATTTCATCTCCTGCAAACCCCGAGACTTTAATGGGGAAAAGGAGCAGTAGAAGCCTTGAAATGGCTTGACAAAATGGAAACAATTATGGATATCAGCGGCTGTGCTGATAATGATGTGGTCAAATACGTATCACAGTCCTTCAAGGGCGATGCCCTGATATGGTGGAAGGCAATGGTTCAATCTACAGGTAAGATACACCTATACAACTTAGGATGGTCTAAGTTTCTAGAACTAGTCATGGAGACTTATTGTCCACAGCATGAGGCGGAGAAATTAGAGACAGACTTTCTGACTCTATCGATGAAGAACCTAGATTGTCAGAAGTACGTTTCTGACTTCAATTCCCTATCTAGGTTAGTCTCATATTTAATCACCCCTGAAACCAAACGCATTGTGCGTTTTATAAATGGGTTAGCGCCTAAGATAAAAGGCATGGTAAAGGCTGCTCAGCCTAGTACCTATAGGTCCGCTGTAGACCTATCTCCCTCCCTCACCTTAGATTTAGTGAGGCAAAGGTTAATTAAGACCGACATTGACGGAAAGAGGAAACGGGGGGTTAATAACTCCCAAAGTTTTAAAATGAAAGGAAATTTTGGGTTCAAGAAGAACCAGCACGCGTCTAATGACAAACCTCTGTGCAAGAACTGTAATATAGACATTTGGGACAGTGTAGTATAAATCCACAGACTAAACCCTATGGTATCTGCAAGAGAAAGGGGCATAAGACCCTAGAATGCAAGGATCTTAAGGATGCAGTTTGCTACAACTGTAATGAAAAAGGGCACAATACGTTTAATTGCCCCAAGAACCACAAAAGTAATGATGCAAAGCCTGGGGAGGCTAAGAAAGGAAATGTTCGTGCTTTTCAGATGAATGCCAGAGAGGCCGTTAATGACAATAACGTCAAAACAGGTACATTCCTTATCAATGATGTATATGCTAGAGTTCTTTCCGATTCGGGTGCAGATAAATCTTTTGTTGATCATAAGTTTAGTAAACTATTAAACTTGCCCATAAGAACTCTATATATAACTTATGAGGTAGAACTTGCTGATGGAACGTTAGAGATAGCATCTTGTTGAGGCATATTGGTGACAACAGCTTAATAGTTTAATAGTTTAGTCTTTGGATATTTTGTAATGGGCTTAGTACATATGTTTAGCTTTTTTAAAGTTGTAATGGGCTTGGAGAATGGCCTAGCCCAGTATAAAGCCTTGTATCAATAGAAGACTGTTTGAAAGTGATTGTTCTTGTCCGTGTTATTGTTGTTTTCTGTGAAATCTGATCTAGGGGATTCCGCATTCTAGATTGGATAGATGATTCTGTCAAGATCCATAAGGACTAGGGGGACCTACAATTGGTATCAGAGCATTCGGCTCTTGTTTTGCTCGGTTCAGAAGAAAAAGTTGGAATTTTGGACGTTTTTGGGGGCTGGTTCGAAGTTTTTGACGGCAGTTCTAGGGCTTGCTGTTTTCGGATAAACACCAGGTATTTCGGATAGAAGACTTGCATTTCGGATCCAAAGTGAAGCATTTCGGATTGAAAGCTTGCATTTCGGATCAGAAAAGGTGAATTTCGGATCAACAAAGTGCATTTCGGATTCAAGCAGTTCATTTTGGATTGCATTTTGGATTCTAGCAGTCCATCTCGGATTAGAACAGTCCATTTCGGATTGAATTTCGGATCAGAAGCAAATTCGGATTCCATTTCGGATTTCTTGCAGATCAGAAGTAATTCAGGATTCCATCCCGGATTCAGACCTATTCCGGATTCCATCTCGGATCAGAATAGTTTATTCCGGATTTCCATTTCGGATCAGATCAGTGCATTCCGGATTTCATCTCAGATCACTATTCAGGATTACCATTTCGGATTAGCAATTCGGATTACTGTTCCTGATTGTCATTTCGGATTGTAAATCTGAGTTACTGTTCTGGATTTGACACTGTTCCGAGTTAGGATTAAGAAAGTGGGAAGTTAACCAGCTGACGTAACCAAAGTTAAACGTTTTCGGACATAGAATTTGATCCACAAACAATCGTGACAAACCGGTTGCACGGTTAGACTCGTGAGATTTTTAGGGCACGAAAAATCCTAAAATCACTATCGGACAATATATATCATTGGATTCGTATCGACGAGACGAGTTTAACGGTACAATTTGGTAACCACACATTTCGGACAAATTTTTGAACGTTTTTAACGGTACGGTTACGGTAAAACACGAAGAAGGACCAGAAGAGAGGTTAGATTTGGGTTTTGATACAGGTATACCAAAATCCATTTAAACTGATACTCTACGTGGTAAAGATGGTCAGAATGAAGAATAGTAGTGAGTGTCTTAATAACTGCCCGAAGTTGATGAATGCTGAACAGTATGTAGATTGGAAGGAGAAGTTTGAGGCATTTGTTCAATGTGAAGACTCTAAAATGTGGAGCTGTATGATTGATGGGTACATTGCTCCCACACGACGAGTTAATGGAAGAGTAATGGTACTCTCGTATGAGAAGATGGAAGATTCTGAGAAATGTGTATATGATGCTGAGAAGAAGGTTTTAGCAGCGAAAAAGATGTCCTTGCCATATGATATGAAAAACATTTGTGATAGGTATGGATCATCTAGAGAGCTGTGGGAAGCTTTAGAAAAACGTTATCAGAGTACTGCAAGACAAAGTACACGTGTGGCTGAGACTGCAGCTGTAAAGATTGATGAAGGAGCTTCTAAGATAAAAGAGAAGAAGGAAGCTGAGAAGGAGAGAATGGAACTCAAGGATGCAAAAGCTATAGTGTGCATGGATGATACAGATGAGCTTATAGCAGAGGTACGGGTACAATTTCAATCTGTTAGTCATACTTGTCATAATTACACTGAACTACAGGGTAAATTGACAAATTATAGGAGCAAAACAAAATTCTGTTAGTTGAATTAGAAAAACTGAAAGAGTCAAATGTTCTTTTGAGTAAAAGGGAGTCAAATTTTTTAAATACACTCAATTCAAATGAACAAGAAATCATCAATTTGACAAGCAAAGTCAATGAACTTTTACAGATCATTGATTTGGCTCGTGAAACTGTGAAGGATAAGACTAACGAGCTGTCTGAAAAGTGCACAGAACTAGCTGGTGCACTGGCCAAAATTGTTTAACTTCATAAAAAGTTAGACAAATTTGAAAATCCTCGTTAGTAAGTACTCAAATTCAGAAAGGTTTGAAAAGGAGTAGTGATAAAACGGGAGTGGGGTTTAGTAAAGCTTCATCCTCTGAGGATCAGGACTACTCATTTTTACCAAATGAAGATGAACTAACAGATTTTGTTCCTACTATACCAGCTATAGTGGATCCGATAACAGTTGATATACCTATTAGTTCAAGCTCTTTGAAAGAATCTGTTAGGTCTAATAGTACACCTCATAAATTGAATGAGGATACTAAAGACAAAACAGTCAAATCATTTAAAAAGGGATCAAATAGAAAGAAAACCTTTAAGAAGAGATCCTGTTTTAAATGTCACAACAAAGGGCATGCGGCTAGTTGTTGTCCTTTTAAAAAGGGTAAGAAAGTGGAGTCTGAGGTTGAGGTTAAGGATGGAAATCAGGTTAGGTCAAATAAGAATGTTAAACCAAGTTCTCAGACAAATCAACCAGGATTTCAATCTAAATCACCAACATCAAGAAGGTTTGATAGTCCAAGAAAATTTTCACCTAAATCAAGTCATGTAAATGGAAAATCAAATTGTTTTACAAGGAAAACTTTTGGATATCGAAATCGATACCAAACTTCTGGTAATCGAAACTTTCAAAGAAGAAACGAATATATGGGTTTTAGTAACTCGAATGATAATGGGAGAAGAACGTTTCGAGATAATAGTTTTCAAAGGTCAGAAAATCCGAGACTTTATTGGAATTCTCGTGATCAAAGGTCTCGTGGAAATTATAAATCTTGTTCAACAACTTGGAAGAGATCCGAAGCACCAGTAAGGTGTGATGGATATTGGATGGATGTTCCAGTGGTTGATAAATCTGGACGACCCAAGACCTTTAAGGCTTAGGTCCCCCAGTCTAACTAAGTTGTTGAGTTTATGCAGGATGACCAAGAAGGACTGTTGATATGTTCAACAGTGGTTATTCCTGTACATCATCTGAGGTGAATAGTAGGTTACACATGGTAACGAATTATTTACTTCTGTGTTATATAGTGGTTTACTAAAAGTGAAAAACCTACTTGTCAGGTTGAAGTGGGAGTCTGTTTGTGTTTACATTTGTGTTTTTAAAACTTTACTCCATAAAAACAAAAATTTAGGGGGAGAAATTTCCCTAAGCCAAAAAGAGTTTTAGTTAGTGGGTGAGTTTAGGGGGGTAAGTTGAAAAGTTTAAAGTTTTTGAAAAATTCAAAAAAAGGAGTTTCACTGTGTGAAAAAGAAGAATGATAATACATCAGCAAGTTGGACTGTCACACTGAAATTAAAAGTAAATTGCTTAAGTGTGATAGCAGCTTCATCATATGATATACCAGTAGGCAAAATGCATGAAATAATCAACTTACCTTGGTGATATAAACATAAATAAACTGTGTATGAGTGGGTAACATATCAGTGGCGTATGGTTTTATAACCTTAAATCTTGCGTTGATAGATTGCCAAAATCTGAGGTTTTAGGTCTTTATATCGTTATTTCATCCGGGGTATAAAGGTTGTCCTTCTGCTGCATCCAGATATATGCTGACCTTGACACAACCAGGATATCTTAAAAGAGCTAAATGCCAAATCCCAAATATTAAAGAAGCTCTCCTAGAGAGTCATTCAAATGTGCAAATTGCATTATTCGTACCAAAATTTGGTATTTGTCCTAACCCTCGTTGGATATTGGTCTCTTTGCTGTACGGAAGTACTGACCTGATCACCATTTATCTAACGTTGTAATTCAAAATGATGAATTTTTGTATACTCACCTACTACGATGAATTTTTGTGCATACCTTGATCGCGGGGGTAAGTCCTGAAGTGGGACACACTAGTATATAAGTATCAATTATCTAAACAGATCACGAGGTAATGGTACTGGAAATGTTCATGTATTTTGTTTAAGTGGATAAACAATACTGGTAATCGTCTTGAACTGCTATTCATGAATATTGTATAAAGAACTATAAATAGTGTTAAAACAGTTTGATACTGCTGATATGATCTTCTTAATGGTGATTCTCACAAAAATAAAGTGTTTATTTTCTTGTTAGTTATTTGTTTTCAGAAAATCTAAAAATACAAAAAGATTTGTTTTTAAAGTCTCCCAGTTTGAACTGATAAGTTGTTTATTTTTGCATGCTAAGATAAATTATTGGTTTATCTTTAATGTAGAAAAGGACTAATGGGTTTTTGAGTTACTTGCTTGTGTTTCTAAACAGATTGATGCAGTTATCAAAATGAAGTGCAGAATTCAAGTAAAGTACATTTTAAGAATGGAGTGCAGGATGTGTGAAGATGCATGGTAGGATCCTTCTACTACATTGCAAAAGGGTGATATAGAGGAAGTTGGAGATAAGAGCTTAATCAGAGAATGCTAGTTCGCAAATCTACAGAGAATGAAATTTTTGGTGATTGGAAGCATCAGCTTAGGGGGAGTCTGTTGTTGTCAGAATCTGCATATAGCTGAAGTTATCCAAAGACCAAAAGATCACAAGATGTTTGAAGACAAAATTAAATTATGAAGCTATTGTCAACGGGGAGTCTGTTTATGCATATTGGTGACAACAGCTTAATAGTTTAATAGTTTAGTCTTTGGATATTTGGTATTGGGCTTAGTATTTATGTTTAGCTTGTTTAGAATTGTAATGGGCTTGAAGAATGGCCTAGCCCAGTATAAAGCCTAGTATGCAAACATGTAGTTATATACATGTTATGCATTAGGGTTTTAGGTTGGACAAGAACAGAAAGTTACTTGATTGGGAGAAATCTACAGAGAGTGGCTGAGAGATTTCTAGAGAGTCTTGAATTGATTATAAACACATAGTGTTAGATAATCAATAGAAGACTGTTTGAAAGTGATTGTTCGTGTTCTTGTTGTTTTCTGTGAATTCTGATCTAGGGGATTCCGCACTCTAGATTGGATAGACGATTCTGTCAAGATCCATAAGGACTAGGGGACCTACACATCTTCCGTTCTTAATGGATGCTATATATCCATTAAGAATCATTCTATCCCCATCACTCTTTTGCCAATGAAATTGGCAGGGTTCGATGTAGTTTTAGGCATGGATTGGTTATCCCATAACCAAGCCCGCATTGCCTGCGATAAGAAACTTATCGAAATTAAAACCCCATCAGGTGAAACGATCACCATCCTTGGAGACTCACAATACGGATTGCCAGACAAGGTGTCATTATTTAGGGCATCCAAGTGTTTGAGAAAAGGTTGTGTCATTTACATGGCACAAGTTACTAATAATGAGCCTAAGCCAAGTATTGAAGACCTTCCGATTATCTCGGAGTATTCCGATGTTTTCCTCAAAGAATTACCTAGTTTACCTCCAGATAGGCAAGTGGAGTTTAGAATAGATATCCTACCTAGATCGGCACCGGTAGCCAGAGCTCCATATCGGTTAGCACCAACGGAGATGAAGGAATTGAGATTACAGTTAGATGAACTCTTAGAGAAAGGCTTTATTCAGCCAAGTTCCTCGCCTTGGGGAGCTCCTATTTTATTCGTAAAGAAGAAAGACGGTTCAATGCGAATGTGCATTGATTACCAAGAGCTGAACAAGTTAACAATTAAAAACCGATATCCTCTGCCCAGGATCGATGATTTATTCGACCAACTTCAAGGGGCTAGTTATTTTTCTAAGATTGATTTGAGATCGGGATATCAACAGCTGAAGGTTAGGAATGAGGATGTTCCTAAAACCGCCTTTAGGACCCGATATGGTCATTTTGAATTTCTAGCAATGCCTTTTGGGCTCACAAATGCACCTGCAGCATTCATGGATCTTATGAATAGAGTCTGCAAACCGTAGTTGGATAAGTTTGTCATTGTCTTTATAGACGAGATACTTATCTATTCTCGTAATCAAGTTGATCACGAGAAACACCTTCGGTGTATTCTAGAATTGCTAAGGCAGGAAAAGCTTTATACTAAATTCTCTAAGTGTGAACTTTGGCTTAGAAATGTCCAATTTCTTGGACATGTTGTAAGTGAGCGTGGTATCCAGGTGGATCCGCCAAAATAGAAGCCATAATGAATTGGGAAGTGCCAAAGACCCCATCAGGGATTCGTAGTTTCCTAGGATTGGCTGGATACTACAGGAGGTTCATTGAGAACTTTTCAAGAATAGCCACTCCTTTGACAACCTTAGCCCGTAAGAATATCAAATTTGTTTGGGGTCCGAAACAACAAGAATCCTTTGAGATTCTAAAACACAAGTTGAGCAATGCTCCTATGTTATCTCTACCTGAGGGTATTGAGGATTTTGTAGTCTATTGTGATGTTTTGTACACTGGCATGGGCTGTGTGTTAATGCAAAAAGGTAAGGTAATTGCTTATGCATCACGACAGTTAAAAGTGCACGAAAGGAATTACACCACCCATGACTTAGAATTGGGTGCCGTTGTATTTGCACTTAAGTTATGGAGACATTACTTGTATGGCACAACATGTATCATTTACACTGACCATAAAAGTCTCCAGCATCTGTTCAACCAGAAAGAATTGAACATACGACAACGCCGTTGGATGGAAACTCTTAACGACTATGATTGTGAAATTCGCTACCATCCCGACAAGGCAAATGTCATTGCTGACGCCTTAAATCGCAAGGAAAGAATTAAGCCCATTAGGATTAATGCGAAGAGCATTGAGCTAAAAACCAGCTTGAATGAGAAGCTATTAGATGCGCAAAAGCAAGCCCTATTAGAGGCTAACATTCCTAATGAGGGATTAGGTGGAACTGTTGATCAGCTAGCACCTGGAAAAGATGGAATTCTTAGATTTAATGGAAGAATCTGGGTTCCAGTCTTTGGGGGACTTAGAGATCTAATCCTCCAAGAAGCACATAATACAAGATACTCAGTTCACCCTGGAGGTGACAAAATGTATCAGGATCTAAAAAGGAATTATTGGTGGATGGGTTTGAAGAAATCCATAACCACTTATGTAGCTAAGTGTCTGACGTGTTCGCAAGTTAAGGCCGAACATCAAAATCCATCAGGACTTCTACAACAACTGGAAATTCCCACATGGAAATGGGAAATGGTAACTATGAACTTGATTACCAAGTTACCTAAGACCAAACGTGGTAATGACACGATTTGGGTCATTGTAGATAGGCTGACCAAATCAGCGCATTTCTTGCCAATTAAGGAAACGTATAATTCAGACAAATTGGCTAAGTTGTATGTGGACAGGATTGTGTCCCTACATGGTATGTCAGTATCTATTGTATCTGATAGAGATACTAGATACACCTCTCATTTTTGGAAAACTTTCCAACAATCTTTAGGCGCACGATTAAACTTTAGTACGGCTTACCATCCTCAGACTGATGGTCAAAGTGAGCGTACTATCCAGACATTGGAAGACATGCTTAGGGCATTTGTGATTGATCTAGGTGGAAGTTGGGATGACCACTTACCCCTAATACAATTCTCCTATAATAATAGTTATCATACGAGCATCAAGGTTGCTCCTTATGAGGCCTTGTATGGGAGAAAGTGTTGAACACCCGTGTGTTGGGCAGAAGTTTGGGAAGCCCAACTATCAGGACCTGAGAATATCCTGGAGACCACAGATAAGATTGTGCAAATCCATGATCGTCTCAAGGCTTCCCGTGATAGGCAGAATAGCTATACTGACAACAGGCGTAAACATCTCAAGTTCAAAGTAGGGGACAAAGTCATGCTAAAAGTATCACCTTGGAAAGGTGTAATGAGATTCAGAAAGAAGGGCAAGCTGAGCCCAAGATATATAGGACCATTCGAGATAGTCGAATGTGTCGTCACTGTAGCTTACAAGTTTAAGTTGCTAAAGGAGCTTAGTGGAATCCATGATGTATTCCACATATCTAACCTTAAGAAATCTCTAGCCGATGAGTCACTAGCAATATCGCACAAAGATGTGCAAATAGATGAAAACCTGAGGTTCGTTGAGAAACCAATTCGATCGAGGATCGACAGGTTAAGAAGCTCCGAAGGAAAATGATACCTATAAATAAAGTTTAAGTGGGACACCTTTAGAGGTCCCGAGTATACATTGGAGGTTGAGTCCACTATGCGACAAAAGTACCTCTATCTTTTAGAATAAAATCTCGAGGACGAGATTTCTTTTAAGCGGGTTAGGATGTAACGCCTCATAAAATCGTGTCCAATAGTATAGTGACACGTGTTGTATTTTTTATTTTTATTCTATTAAAGACCAATAAGAACTAAAGGTGTCAACATGCTCAAAACTTGGCCTCTGAGTGACTGATATGTCAACATGCCTAGCCTCTGAGTGACTGATATGTTAACATGCTTAAACATTGGCCTCTGAGTGACTGATACGTCAACATGCCTAGCCTCTGAGTGACTGATATGTCAACATGCATAATATGAGCCTCTGAGTGATCCTTTACAAAGTCCTAACTCTCATGCGTCTCATTTATTGGACGAGAGGGTTCAATTCTGTTAAAATGTGAAAGTTAGATAATGGAGGGATTAAAAGTGTCAACATGTTAATTTATACCTCTGAGTGACCTTTTAACGAATTGAGAGTTTGACAACATCCGGGCATAATCCCGGGTACGTCAAAGTATTGGCTACGGAGGGCTAAAAATGCAAAAAAGGTGTTTTAGGAAGGTTTAAAGGGGTTTAATAAGTTTAGGGGCTAAATGTGGCAAATTTTGAAACCTGACATGGGGCGCTCGCGGGGCGCAAGAGGCTAAGGCCTGGCCTCTCATGGGGCGCGAGAGGCCTGTGTTTACAAAAAATTAACTTGGCTACCACACAAAGGTGACAAAAACCATGTATTCGAAAGCAGGGATTTTTAAACAGTTATGCCACGTTTTGGGACACTTGTAAATTTCCTCTTACACCCCTTAACACTTGGCATCACCTCCTTCAAGCTCTCCAACTATAAATAGGTGCCAAGGTTCACCATTTGAACTTGCACCTTTCTCATTCACAACTCTATCTCCCTCCTTTGGAAGTTCCTATCTGAAAGGAGCATCCAACTAAGTTCTATTGTATTCTAGAAACCTCTTGTAAGTGTTCCTTGCTCTTGCATTTTTGTTTATAGGCTTTTATAGCCAAAAGTCAAGCGTTTTACGGAAAACGCTTTGACTTTCGGTTAAGACCATTATGGTCCAGCCATGTTCGAAATGAACATGGCTAAATGATCGTAATAAGGTAGGTGCTAGTCCCTATAAAGGGCACCTCCTGAAGATCACGTTTGCTAGACCAATTGACGGGTCAAAGTTACGATATTAAAAAGTCAAACAGGCCATTTTTCGGAAAAAAATCATAAATTGATCTTATATATGTTATGGAACCTGTTTTGACACTTAAACAAGTTGGTAATAATTATTAGAACATGTAAGAACATGTTCGGCTCGTCAATTTTAGTTCTAGGGTCGGTTCGCAACCGAAAGTCGCGAAGTTTGACTTCTGCTTTGACTTTCGATTCTGACCCGATTTAGATTAGTTAGATACTGATCTAAAGTTGCATTATGATCGTAATATAATGTAGCATAACCCTTTGAGGTTATATTACATGATCATAATAAGAATCTGAGTTTATGCACAAGTTCCGTAATTATGCCATTTTGACTAAAATGCCCTTTTTGCATAAAAGAAGTTTTAATGATAATGAACTTGAAAATCAGTTTCCTACTGATGTCATACTTATAGTTATAACATCAAATTATATTCAAGTTCCTTTTATAAGGTATGAAATATTCAAGTTCCCTTATGAGGCATAATTTCATTTTAAAACCTTAACGGGCATATAAGTTGATATCCTACTGATATTACAACTTATTTAAAGTATAATGGTATATAGAACTTGTCCATGACTTATCCGGTTACCCGATGTCACTGATATGCGTACGGTTAAGCATATGTAACTAGTTTACGAAAATTAACCGAAACGGGTCTGACCTTGTCATTTAAGTCTCAAAATCCAGAATGTTTATAGTTTATCCATATTACACAAGTCAAGGTACTTGTTGGGATTAAACTACATTTTATCCAATCATCATTTAATCTAGCGTTATACGTTTTGATCAAGTACGCTAGTCGGTCTAAGTCTACGACTTAAATAAGACCGTTAGTACTTAATTGGTACCGCTTGGTCGGAAATAGGATCAATCGAATGCCGGATTGTGGCTAGTAAATCTGCATATTCTGTTTTAGTCAGTTTTGTTTGATAACTTAAACATCGGGGTTAACTAACGTGTCCTGGATA
The DNA here is from genome assembly GCA_947069175.1 of Scalesia atractyloides. Taxonomy (NCBI): domain Eukaryota; kingdom Viridiplantae; phylum Streptophyta; class Magnoliopsida; order Asterales; family Asteraceae; genus Scalesia; species Scalesia atractyloides. Next base: position 24,749,985 of record CAMTDV010001632.1, read on the forward strand.
TCCTTGGCTCATTACCATAGATAATGGCCACGACCTTAGTGCGGGTGTAGGCATACACCCGATAGACGCTCAATATGCATTACCCACAAGGTTGGTAAGAAATGGCTCCTTCGTGAGTCCAAAGTGGTATGTACGTTAATCATGTCTCGGTCTCCGTACCGGGCCCTGTATGTATGGACAAACATGTAAATCTGTTAACAAATTTGGACGGTCAACTTTCCCAAGTTATAAAATATTTTGTACTGATACGAACTTAAAACATATTTTAAATGTTTTCAAAATGAGTCAGTTGGGTGTATTTACCAGCGAAAGCTTACGTATTTTCAAAAGACTAAGCTTGCAGGTACAATACGAAAATAGGCTGGAAGTGCTCGGTAGTGATAGAGGATCTTGCAAATCCTAGATCTGCCCAAAGTCTGTTTTATATTTTTTCTTGTACAATTTATGATCCGCCTGTGGATCTTTTATTACGAGCCTGTATATTATTTTGTATTTCGAACATTTGGTTTGTAATAGTAATTTAAATCCAAGACTTCCGCTGTGTTATGTTTAATTGTCTATGATGTTATCAACTTTAAGTCACGATATTCCCCACCCGGGCCCATAGGTGTTTCATTGGTTGTGGAAAGCCGGAGTGTGACAGAATTAATATAAATTCAAATCGAATTAAGATAAATTCGAATAAATTTGTTTTGAGTCAAATTTAGTAAAAATATCTTATATTTTTTGTTTAAATTATGGGCTTTGTAATGGTTTTGGTAATGGGCTATTTTAATACTTAGAATAAATTTAGAGGTTAATTTATACTATAGCGCAATAAAAGTTACATATGTATTATATATTAAAATAATAAATAAATATATATAATTTTAGTTCAGATTTCGAATCAAATCGAATTTAAAATTATAAATTCGTAATCGATTTACTAGACTCGAATTGATTTGAATTTAGATTCCTAATAACCGAAACATTCGATATACTAGACTCGAATTGAATTGAATTTATATTTTTGATAACCCAAAAATGTAACGCTTCGCATTTGCTTTCCGTTTTTAGTAAGATCGCTTCGTGTTTCTATTTTTGGAAATTCCAAACCTTGTAATCGTATTTCATTTCCAAAGCATTGTAAATCTAAGGCTTTGATTGTAATCAAATTGATCGATTATACGCAATTCGCAATCTTTATACGCGTTAATATCTATGATCATACACACATTCGTTACGCAATTTATAGCTTCGAATCAACTTACATATTCTTATCATATATTCATGAAAGTTAAACGTTTCTAATCAAGCAAGCAATCAACAGGTTAAACGCAAAATGCATAGACTTTAGGCACCATGATTCTTGTCACACTTAAGTTAATTATTTGCAAGACATGTTTAGGATTATGTAACACCTTTAATCATGTTTTAATCTTTCAAAACACTTCACACTTGATTTACATATAAAATACATTATTTATATAACAATTAAAACCATTTATATAAATTAATTACAACAAAAAAACAAAAAAAGAGGGTTGCCATATGTTGATGTTTTGGGCTTGTTTCAAGTTTAAACATCCACTAATATTGTCGAAATCCTAACCCACTGATAGCCTAATCCCTTCCCTATATAAACCACCTTTCCCCCATCCATTTCTCACTTTTACAAGCCTCCAAACACTTCAAAAACACTCTCAAAGTCCCTCACATATTAAAAAAACACAGCAGCCATATTTGAGTTTTTTTGTGAGTTCTAACTCACTTCTTCAACTAATTCTTCCTTATTTCTTCTTCTAAAACACTTGGATAACCTCTAGGAAGGTTTTCATATGTTTACTTGGGCAAACTAAGGTGAAACCTCACCATTTTTTAGGTCCAAAGTGCCATAAATTTTCTGCCTATTTTTATCTTTCTAAACTTTAATATTTTCAAAGTTTTCTTCATGTTTTCTTCCTCAACATTGTTTGCTAAGGCCTATGGGATGTTACCATAGGTTTTCCATGGAAAACCAAGGTGGAATCACACCATTTTTGGGGCCAAACTTTCTGTTTTGGAATTTAACTTATAAAACTTTTTCGAACTTATTTTTAACATAACAAATTTATGCTACTTATGCCACTAACCAAGCTTATGGTTAGTGTGTTAAGCTAGGCTTGTTCACATACAATCAAGAGGCATAACATGTCTCTAAACTTGTGGTTTTTACTAGGGTTTCAAACCCACAAGTGTTGAGCCATCCAAGCTTACAAGCTTGTGTTGGTGTAGGTGTGATTACATGAAGGCCTTGGCCATTCAACTATTCAATCCACCCCTCACTTGATGATTTCCATAATTCTTGACCATCCGGATTGTCCTTGTGTCAATCTTGTGTAATGGTGAATCTTATGAAAGAGGTTTAGGATGGTTATCCTCCTACCTCCATGCTTGACTTATATGACTTACATGATATCTATGAAATACATGAACCATATGATAAATTAATAATATTATAACTATATGTAAATACTTAATATAACCGAACCTTTGACCATGATCAAATGGTTATTTGTCCTAAAAATAGGTTATTTTATCTTAGACCTAACAATCGTTACGATTCTATTGGGCATGACCCATAGAAACACAATTACCCTTCGGGGCTTATTAGTGTAAAAAACGAACGTTAATGTCTAGATAAATACTTTCGTTTATATGTACTTTCTTTGCATATTGTTAATTCCTAAACTCATTAAACTCCCTGTCAATCTAATACTCACACACCTACGTTGCCTTGTGTAGGATAAACTTGGTGTTCCATCCCCTAAATCAACCTAACTCTCTCACGGATAATACTTTGCAAAACTGTGCGTACACTCGACCCCTTTATGGTTTCCACTATTTGGGTGCAACATGATTGATTTACTAAAACTACACTAAATCACACTTTATTCTATACATAAACAATCCATCAACATGCTTTAGTCTTATGCTACTTGAATTGTTACTTGGTATATTCTTATGTGATCTAAATGTCATTAACTTTGATCGAGCCTCCCTTAACATGTATAGCGCTATAGGAGTAACGCACCGCCCGTATTCTTGTGGTCAATGTTAAGTTTTAATCTATTTTACGGTACACTAGAGGATTGACTTGTAGATTCACATGCCTTGTTTACACTTATCTTGTATGCTAGCTATTCATGTGAATTTGTTTAAACGGATTTATACTTATGCTATGATATTAAACTTGTGTACTCGCCAATACTTGTTATTGAACTATACTTTTTAACATATTGCAGGTTGATGAAGTTGTTATGATGGAACTTAGTAGGAATGGCATAGAAACACGCGTAGAACACTAAGTTAATCATTATGTTATTGTTGAACTTGTTTTGTTGTTATTTCTTGTGTTTGAATATTCGGTGTAACCTTGACAATTTTGATGCTATGAAATGAAATGGGTTGTTAATTTAAATATTGTCGCAAATAGCGTTATGATGTGTAGAGCAATCTAGTTCGTCTCACTCTGATGTTTCCGCATCGGTTGGGTTGTGACAGATTGGTATCAGAGCCATAACTATAGGGAATTAGGTAGAATTGCCATGTTCGACCTAGTCTATAGTTTAAGTGACCAACTTAACCATTCTTGCTTCATGAATAAAATGTTAATTCTTCCTATTTGCTTCTTCCTATTTCTTTTCTTAAATATTATATATATATATATGTGTGTGTGTGTGTGTGTGTGTTTTGTTCCTAAGACACTTACACAATTTACACACTTGAAGACACTCAAACTACAATCGAGACGATCTCACCAAAATAAGGGTGAAACCCGCACTTTGGTGATCACTCTCAATCCGCGAATTTGGTTTTTGCACGAAATTACAACATCAAGTTAGGAGTGAAATCCACATCTTGATGGGAGTTTTCGTTTCATACTCTAGTGGACCCTTACCAACGAGGCGGAATACGCTCCTCGTTTGGTAAGTACCAACCACACCTAGGGTACAATGTTGTTAACTTAGGGGTGAACCTGCACCTTGTCAACTAGTCCCATTCATCGATTTTCAATCTCGCTAAAGTTTCGATTTTTCGATCAGTTAGAGACGTGTAGTAACTGGAAGGGTAAAATGTCGTTAATCGCTTCTCGACGAGAACGCTTTACCTGTAACATTTGTCAAAAACGGGTTTTCCAAACCCGCTCCGTTTGTAATCGGATATCAAGTTATAAATGTTTCGTTGCGTATTTATGTCCATTTTAATTTTTAATGATGCATAATTAATAAATAAACTAGAATATAAAAGTTATAATTGATAAAAAGTAAAAATAAAATAAATAAAAAGAAAACTAGGCTGCCGGGACTCGAACCCGGGTCAGCCGGGTTTAAGCTCAAAGTCTTATCACACTCACATATAACCACTCCGCCACTTGATGTTTTCTGTAAATTCTAGGAAACAATTAAATTTTATAGTCAATCATAAATCAATCCGGTTACGCTAACTGTAACCGAAATCGGTCACCAAACGTCCAAAAACGTTTGATTGTTCGCGGTTTGCCGATTATAACCGATACACCGACACCTCCAATCAATTTAGCTTTGAATGGACTTGAATTCAAGTGGGATCGGTTTTAATAACTGAAAAGTCTGCAATTCCTGAATTACTTCAATCATTGTCCCCTCTCGCGACTCAAACACATTCTGCAAACCTGCAATTGCATTTTCGCACAACTTTCAGTTCGCCAGAGAAGCTATTTGAACTCGCCGGACTTTCGCCGGAAAACCGTGTTTTCCATCAAATCAGTAAGTCTCTCAATTCTTTCATTGCCTATCAGTTGTTAAGCTATTGCTAACTCAAACCCTTCAATCGGAATCAATTTCAGACGTCGATATCGGATAATTTCTTCTCGCCGGAAAACTTCTGAAAATTCTTATCTTCCACTGTAAAACGGTATAGACATTCAAACCTTCTGATAACTCTTGTTTAATACTTCAATTCCTCGCTTAGCTAATCAAAACTGTTAATTTATTCACTCAGTCGAAATCCGTAAAAACAGAGCCGACGACTTGCCGGAATTCTGAGATAAATCGTTCTCCGGTATGTTTACTTCTAAAAATCGTCTCTGCCATTTCATTTTAGTCTTTTGAATGTTTGTCAATCAAATTAAACAAGAAACAATAGAGTAATTGTAGACTGTAATTCAGTAACGAAGAAGACGAAGTAGGTTGACTATAAGTTTATTATAATTTGGATATTATCTCGGGTTAGACACACAGTCCAGCGGTGGACTGTGTGCACACATATATCACACGCCGCGAGTTCGATCGTTGATACACACACACCCTCTGTAATTAAAATGTTCTTTTTCTAAATGAACCGGATCCTTTTCGCAATTAGATGTTAAGTATAATAAAAATCCGTATATTAACCAAGTTAGACACACAGTCCAGCGGTGGACTGTGTGTAACGTTAAAGCACAGGTCCCGGGTTCGAGACCTGTTGACGGCACCGGTTTGATAATTAAAATCCTTTTTAAAAATAAATGAATTTTGAATAAACTGAATTAGTATATAAATATAATTAAAGCAGGATTATTTCGGGTTAGACACGTAGCTCAGTTGGTAGAGCTGCGTGCACGCGTACGGGAGGTCTCGGGTTCGAGTCCTGCCCGGCGCATACATTTACACAATAAAACCGGTCAAACAGTCAAACAGTCAACGGTCAACGCAAAAGTCAACATTTTTTTATATTTTTATTTATTTAATTTAATTCAAAAATCAATTAAAAATATTTAAAAATAATGTTTTTAAAGATAGGAAATAGCCTTAAACTCACAAAAATATATCTAAAAATCCTAATAAAATTATTAATAAAATCCACTCATTAACTATACTTTCCGTTATTATTTAGGTTAGTTAATCCTCATTGTTCAATCCTTCAAACTCGTGCGCATCTCATCATCTCCAACCAAACGCACCCAATGTGAGTGAATCTCTACAAATTCCCCGTTTTAATCACGTTTTTGGGGTGTATCATGTGTCTTACCATTTATTATATTTAAATCATTGTGAATACATCATGTCATGAACAAATGTGTATTCAGCTTGTATCAACTGTTGTGTGGTTATTGTTTAGATTTAATTTATTATTTTCAGTACATGCAATTTCATAGGCCGCCGCTCCCCATTACATTATGAGCGTTGAGCAGTTCCCCATTACATTATGAGCGTGAACCTGGCGTTGCCAACATACGATCGGCTCCGTTTGATTGAGCCTTGATCGCACAGACATTTATCATTTTCAGTACATACATTTATCATAGGCCGTCTGTTCCCCATTACATCATGAGCGTGAACGTGACGTTGCCAACATATACAGTTTCATTCATGTTATATATTCATGCAAGTTCATGTGTTATTGTATGTTATTGTTTGTGGATTGTTATTGCTATTGTTTGATTATTTACATTTGCTCACATATGACTATTGCACAATTTTTCCTTGATAAAAATAACAAGAAATCAATAATAAATGTTTTAACTAACAAGGTTCACTCGCCAACTTATGTTGACCCAAAAACCCCCATTTTTACACATGATACAGGTGAACCAGCTGCAGCAAGAAACACATAGGATTGGCTTAGAAGAATAAACTGGTTTAGAGCTTGGATTGTTTAGTTGGATATTTTTCTTTGTATTTGTATGGACACGTTTGGATTATTGAGAATGTAATTTTCACTTTAATAAATATGAAACATATTAGTAAATATCATGAGCTTTGGTGATAACCCAATTATGCCCCGACTCTTATTCCGCTGCGGGTCGGGGTGTGACATTACCTATAGGCCAAAGCACGTTTCTCTAATTTGAAAGGATCTCGATTCACTTTGGAATAGTCAAACGTTTCTCAACCCGAAACACTCCAATATTTTATTGAGCCTATCTTTTATGCTATCTCAATTTCTATGTGTTTTTTTTACTTGTTATCTCGTTCATTTCGAACTCGATGCACGATTCGCACGCCCTTCGTTAACCAAAAACAATAATAATAATTCTCGTGAACCAACTAAACTTATACTTCTTTACGCAAATCATACGTGTTTATGCTTTTGAATGCCAACATGCTTATGCTATCTATGTGAAATTATACGTTTACATGATGCTTATGTGCTCAAAATGGATACTTTTCTTTATAACAACACTTTACAATCAAAGCCTAAATCTATCTTTTATTGTCAAACCCTTTAGATGTCTTTTTCTCAAAGCGTTATGGGAAGAAGGAAGTCGAAGTCCAAGTCGAAGTCCCAATCCGACTCCATGTCAAAGAAGGACTGCATGAAATTCATGGCTGAACACATGGCTAAGGTCATTCCCGAAATAGTCAGCAAGGTCCAGCCCCACCTAACGCCGAATCACCTCATACCTCTGTTGACTCCAAAGCCGAACCACCCAAAACCACCTTCACCCATAAGCAATTATGTTCCTGCATTCCCTTACCCTTCACCGGCGAGGGGACACCACTAAACTGCTACAATGGTTCGACGCCATTGAACTCACCTTCCTCCAAAGTGGTTGTCCTGACCACTTACGCACCTTGAACGCCACGGGAGTGTTCTGATCGAGAGCCCTTGATTGGTGGACTTCCGAGCGTAGCGCTTATGGTAACGAGGTCGCCCACGCCCTCCCTTGGGCTGAGCTCAAAAAGTTAATGGAAAGTGCGTTTTGCCCCCCTCACGAACTCCAATGACTCGAGACTGAGTTTTGGAACCTCCGGCAAGTGGGGAATGACAACGCTGGCCTCACGGCCCGTTTTAAGCAACTGAGCTCGATTTACCCAAGTCAAGTCGACACTACCGAGAAAGCAGTCGCTAAATACATACGTTGCCTTCCTCCTAACCTTGCTGACCTGGTCGATACCACCTCCCCCAACACCCTCGAGGAAGCTTTTCGGCTGGCTGCTCGCTTGAACAACCACCAAGTCCTTCGTGAAGCCGCCAGGCTCCACCAAGGAAAGCCCACCAAGCAACCACCGAATTCATTACCGAACCTGCCTCGCCCAAACCCCCAAGAAGCAACACCAAGGGCAAGAAGCGTAAGACTTCGAGCCCAATTTGCATGGTAGTCACTCCGCCAAACCCCCACCAGCCAGCTTTGCCCGCACCCAAACCCATCAAGAAAGCGTACACCGGACCCCATCCTAAGTGCAATACCTGTCCCTTCCATCACCCGGTTACCGCCCCATGTCGCCTATGCACGATCTGCAATAGGTATGGGCACCTTACCCAACAATGCCGGAATGCTCCTCAAGCCCCCATCAACCAAGCCTGAGCCGTGACCACCACACCTCCTCAAAACCCTACCGGCAACCAAAACCGACCCCTTTCTCCTACCGCTTGTGCCTGCTTTAGATGCGGAGACCCAAATCATTTCGCCAACAACTGCCCGCAGCGTAACAACAACAATCAGCGGCAGTAGCAAGCTCGCGGCCGAGCCTTTGTCGTCACGGCTGCTCAAGCTCAAAACTCAAATGACGTCATATCGGGTACGTTCCTTGTTAACAATGTTTACGCTACGTGTTTATTTGATACTGGTGCGGATAAAAGTTTTGTATCCATTGAATTCGAACCTTTGCTTATGTGTAGTCGTTCTAAGTTGCCTAAACCATTCGAAGTCGAAGTCGCCGACGGAAAATCCGTCACCGTCGATTCTGTTCTTTCTAATTGTTCTTTAAACCTCAATGATCATACGTTTTCTATTGACCTCATACCCATGCTAATGGGTAGTTTTGATATCATAGTAGGCATGGAGTGGCTAGGGCAAGTCCGTGCTGAAGTTGTTTGTTTAGAAAAATGCATTCGCCTTCCCCTTCCCAATAATGATTCCTTGCACGTCTATGGCGAGAAACCTTCCAAAGGTCTCAAGCTTATGTCGTGTATTCAAGCAAACAATGAATTGCGTAAGGAATACTTCGCCTTTCTTGCCCACATTGTGGAAAAGAAGGAGAAGGGTCCAAGCGTGAGCGAAGTTCCTGTTGTGCGCGAATTCCCTGACGTCTTTCCCGAGGATCTTCCTGGTCCTCCTCCTACTCGTTCTGTTGATTTTCGCATCGACCTCATCCCTGGTGCAACTCCGGTCGCAAAATCCCCCTATCGTCTGGCACCCTCGGGGATGCAAGAGCTGTCTAGTCAACTTCAAGAGCTTCTTGGGAAGGGCTTCATACGCCCTAGCACATCTCCTTGGGGTGCTCCCGTTCTGTTCGTCAAAAAGAAAGACGGATCCTTTCGCATGTGCATTGACTATCGTGAGCTCAACAAGCTTACATTCAAGAACCGATACCCTCTTCCTCGCATTGACGACCTTTTCGCTCAGCTTTAAGGCGCGACTTGTTTTACTAAAATCGACCTTCGCTCTGGTTATCATCAACTTCGAGTCCTTGAAGAAGATATACCCAAAACCGTGTTTCACACACGTTATGGGCACTATGAGTTCGTAGTCATGCCATTTGGTCTGACCAACGCACCCGCCGTGTTTATGGATTTGATGAATCGCGTGTGTAAGCCTTATCTTGACCGATTCGTGATCGTCTTTATTGACGATATCCTAATCTATTCCAAGACGCCAGAAGAGCATGAGCGACACTTGCATCTTATCCTTCAGCTGTTGTGAACTCAACGTCTCTACGCCAAGTTTTCTAAGTGTGAATTTTGGTTAAAAGAGGTTCAATTTCTTGGTCATGTCGTCAACGAACTTGGTATTCATGTTGACCCCGTGAAAATCCTGGCGGTGAAAAATTGGATTGCCCCTAAGACTCCGTCCGAAATTCGTTCGTTTCTCTGCTTAGCCAATTATTACCGTCGTTTCATTTCGAACTTTTCAAAAATTGCCGTGCCTCTCACTTCCTTGACTCAAAAGGATAAACCTTTTGTTTGGGGTTCCGAACAAGAGGCGTCTTTTCAAACGCTCAAGGACATGCTTTGCAATGCTCCTATCCTAACCATTCCCGATGGTAACGATGATTTTGTCGTGTATTGCGATGCCTCAAGACAAGGTCTTGGTTGCGTTCTTATGCAACGAGACAAGGTTATCGCTTACGCGTCACGACAACTCAAAATTCATGAGAAAAATTATACTACACACGACCTTGAACTTGGTGCAGTTGTTTTTGCGTTAAAGATATGGCGACCCTACCTTTATGGTACAAAGTATACGGTCTTCACCGACTATAAGAGCCTTCAGCACATCTTTAATAAAAAAGAACTCAACATGCGTCAGCGTCGTTGGGTGGAACTATTAAACGACTACGACTGCGATATCCGCTACCACCCTGGTAAAGCGAATGTTGTGGCCGATGCACTTAGTCGGAAGACTCATGTTAAGAGTGTACATTGCTATCAAACTTCAGGAAAGCTTCAAGAGATGATTCGTGAGGCACAATACTTGACCGTTAATGAGGGTAACCTCGATAATGAGTTGAAGTGTGGTGTTGAAAACCAACTTGTGACCAAACCCGATGGTATCATGCTATCTTGACCATATTTGGATTCGTAACCATGATAATCTTCGTAACCTCTTGATGAGTGAAGCTCATAAATCTCGGTATTCTATTCATCCTGGCGCCGATAAGATGTATCACGACCTCCGAGCATCATATTGGTGGCCTGGAATGAAGAAAGATATCGCCTGCTACCTTTCGAAGTGCCTTACTTGCTCCAAGGTAAAGGCCGAGCATCAAAGACCCTCTGGCTTACTCGAACAACCAAAAATTCCTATTTGGAAATGGGAGAGTATTGCTATGGATTTCATAACCAAGCTCCCTCGTACATCATCTGGTTACGATAGTATTTGGGTAATCATCGACCGTTTGACCAAGTCTGCTCATTTCCTTCCCATACGTGAAGACTACCGAGTTAAGAAATTGGCTCGTATCTACACGGATGAAATCATCTGTCGTCACGGTGTCCCCATTGACATTATCTCCGACCGTGATGGTCGTTTCACTTCTCGCCTTTGGCAAACATTTCAAAAGGCCCTTGGTACTCAACTCAATCTTAGTACTGCTTTCCATCCTCAGTCCGATGGTGAAACCGAGCGTACTATCCAAACTCTAGAGGACATGCTTCGTTCTTGCGTAATTGATTTTGGTGGCAACTGGGACATACATTTGCCTTTGGTCGAATTCTTGTACAATAACAGTTACCACGCGAGTATTCAAATGCACCTTTTGAGGCATTGCATGGACGCAAGTGCCGATCGCCTATTTCTTGGCACGAGATCGGGGAAGCTCAAATCACCGGTCCCGAGCTTATACAACAGACGACGGACAAGATTTTGCAGATTTGGGACAACTTGTTGAAAGCTAGAAGCCGACAAAAGAGCTACGCAGATAAAAGACGCAAGCCCTTGGAATTCAACGTTGGTGACTTTGTACTTCTCAAGGTATCCCCTTGGAAGGGTGTGGTTCGTTTCGGGAAAAAAGGGAAAGCTCACTCCTCGCTACGTAGGTCCTTTCAAGATTCTCGAGAGGATTGGCAAGGTAGCCTACCGACTGGAACTACCACAAGAGCTCAACAACGTTCATCCGTCTCAAACTTAAAAAGATGTCTCGCTGAAGAAGGACTCCAAGTTCCGCTTGAAGATCTTCAAATCAATGAGCTTTGCACTTCGTGGAAAAACCAATCGAAATCATGGATCGAGGTACTAAGCAACTAAGGCGCATTCGAATTCCTATCGTGAAGGTTCGATGGGAAGGAAAACGTGCGCTGAGTTTACTTGGGAACTTGAAAGCGACATGAAGTCTAAGCATCCGCATTTGTTCGTTGCGTCTTCCTAAATTTCGGGACGAAATTCCCTAAAGAAGGGGAGGCTGTAAAACGCTTCGCACTTGTATCTTTCCGTTTTTAGTAAGATCGCTTCGTGTTTCTATTTTTGAAAATTCCAAACCTTGTAATCGTATTTCATTTCCGAGTCATTGTAAATCTAAGGCTTTAATTGTAATCAAATTGATCGATTATACGCAATTCGCAATCTTTATACGCATTTATATCTATGATCATACACACATTCGTTACGCAATTTATAGCTTCAAATCAACTTGCATATTCTTATCATATATTCATGAAAGTTAAACGTTTCTAATCCAGCAAGCAATCAACAAGTTAAAGGCAAAATGCATAGACTTTAGGCACCATGATTCTTGTCACACTTAAGTTAATTATTTGCAAGACATGTTTAGGATTATGTAACACCTTTAATCATGTTTTAATCTTCCAAAACACTTCACACTTGATTTACATATAAAATACATTATTTATATAACAATTAAAACCATTTATATAAATTAATTAACAAAAAAAACAAAAAAAGAGGGTTGCCATATGTTGATGTTTTGGGCTTGTTTCAAGTTTAACATCCACTAATATTGTCCAAATCCCAACCCATTGATAGCCTAATCCCTTCCCTATATAAACCACCTTTCCCCCATCCATTTCTCACTTTTACAAGCCTCCAAACACTTCAAAAACACTCTCAAAGTCCCTCACATATTCAAAAAACACAGCAGCCATATTTGAGTTTTTTGTGAGTTCTAACTCACTTCTTCAACTAATTCTTCCTTATTTCTTCTTCTAAAACACTTGGATAACCTCTAGGAAGGTTTTCACATGTTTACTTGGGCAAACTAAGGTGAAACCTCACCATTTTTGAGGTCCAAAGTGCCATAAATTTTCTGCCTATTTTTATCTTTCTAAACTTTAATATTTTCAAAGTTTTCTTCATGTTTTCTTCCTCAACATTGTTTGCTAAGGCCTATGGGATGTTACCATAGGTTTTCCATGGAAAACCAAGGTGGAATCACACCATTTTTGGGGCCAAGCTTTCTGTTTTGGAATTTAACTTATAAAACTTTTTCGAACTTATTTTTAACATAACAAATTTATGCTACTTATGCCACTAACCAAGCTTATGGTTAGTGTGTTAAGCTAGGCTTGTTCGCAAACAATCAAGAGGTATAACATGTCTCTAAACTTGTGGTCTTTACTAGGGTTTCAAACCCACAAGTGTTGAGTCATCCAAGCTTACAAGCTTGTGTTGGTGTAGGTGTGATTACATGAAGGCCTTGGCCATTCAACTATTCAATCCACCCCTCATTTGATGATTTCCATAATTCTTGACCATCCGGATTGTCCTTGTGTCAATCTTGTGTAATAGTGAATCTTATGAAAGAGGTTTAGGATGGTTATCCTCCTACCTCCATGCTTGACTTATATGACTTACATGATATCTATGAAATACATGAACCATATGATAAATTAGTAATATTATAACTATATGTAAATACTTAATATAACCGAACCTTTGACCATGATCAAATGGTTATTTGTCCTAAAAATAGGTTATTTTATCTTAGACCTAACAATCGTTACGATTCTATTGGGCATGACCCATAGAAACACAATTACCCTTCGGGGCTTATTAGTGTAAAAAACGAGCGTTAATGTCTAGATAAATACTTTCGTTTATATATACTTTCTTTGCATATTGTTAATTCCTAACTCATTAAACTCCCTGTCAATCTAATACTCACACACCTACATTTCCTTGTGTAGGATAAACTTGGTGTTCCATCCCCTAAATCAACCTAACTCTCTCACGGATAATACTTTGCAAAACCGTGAGTACACTCGACCTCTTTTATGCTTTCCACTATTTGGGTGCAACATGATTGATTTACTAAAACTACACTAAATCACACTTTATTATATACACAAACAATCCATCAACATGCTTTAGTCTTATGCTACTTGAATTGTTACTTGGTATATTCTTATGTGATCTAAATGTCATTAACTTTGATTGAGCCTCCCTTAACATGTATAGCGGTATAGGAGTAACGCACAACTCGTATTCTTGTGGTCAATGTTAAGTTTTAATCTATTTTGCGGTACACTAGAGGATTGACTTGTAGATTCACATGCCTTGTTTACACTTATCTTGTATGCTAGCTATTCATGTGGATTTGTTTAAACGGATTTTATACTTATGCTATGAAATTAAACTTGTGTACTCGCCAATACTTGTTATTGAACTATACTTTTTAACATATTGCAGGTTGATGAAGTTGTTATAATGGAACTTAGTAGGAATGACATAGAAACACGCGTAGAACACTAAGTTAATCATTATGTTATTGTTGAACTTATTTTGTTGTTATTTCTTGTATTTGAATATTCGGTGTAATCTTGACAATTTTGATGCTATGAAATGAAATGGGTTGTTAATTTAAATATTGTCACAAATAACGTTATGATGTCTCGAGCAATCTAGTTCGTCTCACTCCGATGTTTCCGCCATCGGTTGGGGTGTGATAAAAAAAATCGAGTTGAATTAAATCGAATTCCAAATTTTTTGAATTGGAAACGAATTCTGACCACCCCTAAGTTTAACAACAACTTTATTCCAGTTAGAAGACGGTGGAAGACATCAAAAAAGACTCGTTTATTGGTTTCGTTGTATATCCAAATTTAAAGTTTTAAATTGGGGCAAATGGTGTGAATTCAATGTTCGTGATGTAATCTAGTAACTTTGGGTTTCAGTCCTACTGGCTCGATTTCTATATTTATATAAAAGTTTTTACTGTCCAAAAAAACAACAAAAATGTAGACAAACATCAACTATATCATCCGTCTCTCACCTCAAACACTCAACATATGTTATACCTATCCCTCACCCTTTTAATTATTTAATACAAATAAAAGAAATACACAATGAAAATGTGCCACATCACACAAAGTAAAAAGACATGGAAAGGAAATGGATGAATGGTGAATGGGAGCTAGTCACGCACATCCCACAATTTTCACGGGACCTGATACAGGGCATAGTATGTCTCGCGATCTTGCCACTGCGGCACTACCACATCTGCATTCGACTATAACACCCAACCTAACTCTGAAATATCATAAGGTTTCTAGTTGCTTGACCACAATGGTCAACGAAATATTACATACAGACAACCCTAGACGACCTTGGTTCCACCATTGTAACTTCGGATGGAAAGATCAACTTGATAAAAAAATCACCCAAAAAACACAAAAAAAAAACGCAACATGTTTTATGGAAACTCCACCACTCTTTTCTTGTATCTATACTATATCATAAAAGAAACCAATCAAGGGACACGTGTCATTATTTTACATCATCCTTAATTATAGATAATTATTATTTAATTTAAATTATTAAATTAATATAACTCTTATCAACTCTAAATTAGTTTTTAATATTTAAATATAAAATTACATTTCTTCCACCGTGAATACACAAGGGTTTTTTTTAAAATATAACTTTTTTTATTGTTTGTTATATAAAATTACATTTATTCAACCCGCACAATACACGAGATTCTTAAAGATGTAATTTTTTATTATTTAATATAAAAAATTGTATTTACCCAATACGTATAATAAATGAGGTTTTTTAAAAATATATTGTTTTTTATTTAATATATAAAATTACATTCATTCAACCCGTGTAATACACGGGGTTCTAACATATTTGTAAACTAAAAAAAAACCAAATTACATCACAAACTAGACACAAAAACTAACAGCAGTTAACAAACTCGATTAAGGAAATAATAAAACAAATAAATAATTAAGCTGGGCCAACACGGATGTCAATGAAAACCCTATTTCATTTGAGGTAAAATCCTCAAAATGTCCCTTACGACATTCAAATACCTAAAACCATCCCTTTGATTTTCCTTAGGTCACGTGTTGGAAACCCCATATAGCTAATAATGTTAGCATCTTCAACGATGTTTGTATGGTTGATGTCACGAATGTCTCATTCGTGTTCTCTTAAAGTTTTAAAAAAACTGACGACATTATAAGGAATAAAAATGGAAAAGAAATAAAAATGCAATTTAAGCTAAAGTGAAAAATTAAAGAATGATATTTTGATATTTTATTTATAAAACAGATGACTATTAAAGTAATCTATTAATCGTAACCATAGAATACGACCCGACCTGACCCAATACACTAGAGGGATGGTGAGAAGAGATATATTTTACATCATAAAAAGAAATATAAATGGAAATCATATTACGGCTATTAGGAGTCCCCATGGTTATTAGTATGGTGGTAAAGTGTGTATTCTCCAATCAATGATTATGGGATCAAATCATGTAAATAGCAGATATGATGAGATTTTAGCCGTTAAAAATATTGCGGCTATTAGAAAGAGATTTTTTTTAAACGCAGAATCC